>CAEFZP010005496.1:0-508037 GCA_903064625.1 Mallotus villosus | reverse complement strand
ACGACGTGCATAGAAGACTGTTGCAGCACAGCAAGGATCGTATCGTGCCCCCCCCCCTAGCATCCGTCAATATTTTGATTACTTATAAAAAGGTCATGTCAAAAGTTGGTAGCCATTGAGTTGCTTGTCTTTTTATTTACCTGGCTAACTTGCTAGCCACAGTCACTGACGCTACTAACGTCACGAAAGACGCGTGACTACCTCTAGCCTAACATTAGTTTAGCAGCTTGTTAACTTCTGGGAGATAGCTATAGGCTAACTATAGCTTTAACGCTACTGCAAGGCAGCTGCAGAAACGCCACAAGCAAAGAGGCCAGGGTGATAACTATTTACTCATTCATGTGATATGAAACACAATTGTGAAGTGTAATGTACCATATAAGCTGATATTATTGAGGAACTACATCTACTTTCGGAAACGGTAGTCTACTATTTCACTGAAGCATTAGCATCATGACATTAGCCTATGTTGCCCGGGCAATAAATACTACAGCGGTCTATGATGCATCTGTTTTCAATCGTTAAAATAAACATTACTCACAAATACATTTTCGTTGTACGATTTATTATGACATTAGATTACAAATAAACGATTTGTTAGTGAAATAATCATTACCTGTGATTTCAAACCAGTACTGCAACGCTGTAGCCTACGCGAGACACTGTGTAGCTAACAAAACATCAGCTGTTTACAGTAGGAGGTCAAACGGCGACAAAACATGTTCGGCACTCCCTTAAATCAAAAGTATTTCAATAGGTGAAACTGTCTGACTACTAACCCGAACTTAATTGACACAGCCTAAACGTGTCAATCTGTTCAAGAAAACAATATTTAATTTCAGCCTAAACCGTACAACGGAACGTTAGCTACATCGAATTCAACCAACGATCACCTCCAAGACGAACACTGTAGTATACAATTTACCGGGGCAGCTTCTCCACAAAGGGCTATATCGCATTTTGCGTTGTTACTGACAATGATCGCTATTGAGCTTTTTATGCATGAGCGATTTTCAACTAAATAAATGTCAAGCCCATTTACGTTTTTGGGGGCATTTAAGTTAGCAGACATAGAGCTACTGTTTGAATCGCGATTCCATCTGAAATATTTCCAGTCATAACGTTGTTAAAGTAGCTTCTTTCCAAGGGTGTTCTTAATGAATTATTATGCAATAGACTGTGAGTAGGCTAAATGCTTGAAAATATCAGGGAAAAACTTAAAGGGACGGACAAGCAGGCACACCCTCACAATTTCCACAGAAATTGTATGCTCTCTAGTTATTATTATTATTGTTTATTTTCCCACCCCTAAAACTCGGTCAATATTTGGACTACATAGAGAACGACCCGGTAAAACGTTCCGTCTTGGTAGCGATTGAGTTGCTTGTATCATAATTTACGTTCCGATGCATGGTTTAAGCTTAAAGTACATTTTTGTGGCGAAAAGTGAAGCTAATGTGGCTAACTTGCTAGCCACAGTCATTAGGTGCGTTCGACATGACCTCGCTTCATGCAGCGCTGCAGCCGGCTGCAGGCGGCTGACTTGAAACAGTGAATTCTGGTTAGACTTTTTGTCCGACTTGAGACGGCGCCGAGGCTAGGTCACTGTGACGTAGCCATCAAAGTACCGTGAGATCGATTCGAGAACTGCCGGCTGTGTAGCCGAGCGCATTTTCTCAAGAGCAACTGCACGGCTTCAAATGACGACACAGCTATTTCATGATTGGCCAGACTCACACACGACAACTTTGACGCTTGTTTTGTAATTATTCTGACACCTTCAGTTTCGCAAATGCTCAAATCCGGACAAAACAATTTGATTGAATAAAACATTTGTTGAAGAAAGGGTTTTGGGCCACCTCTTCTATTAAGGGAAAGACTAAGTTTAATTATAAATAAAGTAACGTAAGCAAACAGCGCTTGATCGGCCATGACTGACATCAACGCAGCAAACCACGAGAAGCTGGAATGTCCAACTTCACAGAGCCGTTTTCAACTCCTCCCCGACTGCAAGCGACTACTCTCGCCGGTCGTTTCATGCAGCCGCAGTCCATGTCGAACGCACCTAATGTAACTCAACCTGGAGGAAAGTGTGGAGTTTAGACAAAAATACGGGGGGCTGCTACTCATATTTGAATACAATTAATAATGTTGCAGATTTAAAGGCCTCGCTTAGCACATGAATGCTGAGACATAAGGTTAAATGACAGTGAAGAGCTTAGTCAAGAGCAGTGGCGGTCCTAGCACATTTAGCGCCCCAGGCAAGGGGCAAGGTTTACACCCCCAACCTGAGCGCAATTCTGTACGTGCGCAATGGGTTCTGCTCGCAGACTGGAGTTTTGCTAGTGCAGTGAATTTCTGCTTGCACTCCGCGCCAGAACCCATTGTATAGGCTACGCTCACAACTTTTTACACAAGTCTGACGCCATTTAGGGCGCTTTACGGTACGTGTCCACTACAGCGTTTTTTACCGCTCTGCACCGCTTGCCTTCCCACAGTACACCACGGGGGCGTGTAAGACAATTTAATACAGAGTTGTAGTTCTCAAAGGTCACTGTTGTAGTCATGGCCAAGTGTGCAGACTTGGGTTCATGTACTCACAAAAATCGATCAAAATGTAAAACGACACAATATTTTGACTAGTGCAAGATTACAGTAGACTATGTAACGCCACCCGTCACTCGAACAGTCGTGTGTCGCTGTCGGCTGTGCTAGGGATCTAGGTGTTTCACAAAACAGTCACGTAATGTGATGAGACTGAATTTAAAAGTATAAAACACACCAGGGACACTGACAACATCGCAACCCTGCACCAAGCATTATTATTTGAATGAATAATCTTTAAATTCAGGCTTGTCGCATTACGTGACTTTGAACAGGACTGGGTGTGCAGCCACACACGATTAGCTTCTCCATTTTGAAACTGAAACACATAATAGAAATGTTTACCATGACCAACGGTTGCTATGTTACAGGAAACAAGAAACCAATCCGATTGGCCAACGCTAGTGTTTAACGCTCCTCGTTTACATAAAGTTGAGATATTTCAACTTGCAAAGCTCCGCTTAGCTCGCCTTCCCACAATGCCCTACACAAGCATCAACGCCCGGTTTCATTGAAATGTGTCTAGAACCGCCACTGGAAGCAGGAATCATTTTCTAAAATGCTTTTCGTGGTTCACCTTGTGGCCTATAAGGCCTATATAAAAGCATCCAAAAACAGCATGACCTTTAAGATAAAAAATCCTGAGCAAAACGGTTAAGGGCCAATCCCAATACTCCCCCTTACCCCTACCCCTTACCTTTGCGCGTTCACGTGAGAGCTATTGGTGTCCCAATACTCTTTTTGAGCTAGGGGTAGGGCTAAGACAAAGGGGTATACACCCCTTAAAACCAAGTAAGATCGGGACCTTACTTGAAACCTAGGGCTATGCGAATACTGCGCGACCGGCAACAATGGCGGCCAGATCATCCAGAGAGAGACAGTTACTATGGTAACAAATGCTTCGAAACTAGCCTGGTCCGGATCAGGCTAATTGTCAGGCTTAACCAGACGTTCCTGTAACACTGACCCGGTGTTACGGGAAAATTATGAGTTACCACGGACATTCAAATTTTCTTATTCTTATCAGTTCAATATGTAAGCTACATTTATAGAAAATCTACTTAAATAGCCTACATAGGCTACAATATTTAGCCTAATGCATTAAACAATGATGAACAATGATTTGATACACACCATAGCTGTGATTCGCCTCTCAAAGTCCAACCCTAACGTCCTTGTCTTGAGAGGTGGAAACAGGTAATGCTGGTTAATAGGGCACTGGTGAAGCTCATTGGCCAATCACCTGTGAAGTGGATAAAAATGATTACTGAAACATTGATGAAGAAAAAGAAACCGTCAGAATCTTCTATCTCCCAGGCAACCCAGCAACATTGCAACCTAGAACATTAGGACCATGTACACAGCAGGAAATACGTCATTCATAGCAAGTGAGATGAGGAGATACAATATCTCTATCCTCGGTCTGTGCGAAACCAGATGGCTCCAGAGAGGAGAGGTGAAACTGGCCAGCGGTGAGTCCATACTCATACTCCATACTTCTGGACATCCGGATGATAAAGCACCACACACAGTGGCCTTTATGCTCTCCAAAGAAGCACAGAGGGCCCTCATCAGCTGGGAGCCCATTAATCCCAGGCTTATTACAGCAATATTCAAAACTACCCATAAAAGAATCAACCTACAACTCATACCGTGTTATGCACCCGCCAACAACACTGAGGTGGAAACTAAATACATTTTTTACCAACTACAACAGCTACTCCAGGCCAGGAAAGAAAAATACATCACTCTACTCATGGGCGACATGAACGCAAAGGTGGGAAACAATAACAGTGGATACCAACTGGTGAGACATTTGCAGACACCTGTGCTGACTACAATCTGGTCATAGGTGGGACAGTCTTTCCACATAAACCCATCCACAAAGCCACCTGGATGTCACCTGATCCCACCGGAAAATCAAATCGACCACATATGCATAAACAGGAAGTTCAGGCGCTCTCTCCTAGATGTCCGTGTGAAGAGGGGAGCAGACGCTGGGTCAGACCACCACCTACTCCAGCTCAAGCTGAAGCGATGCAACAACCCCATCAACACCAGAACAAAGTTCAACACCCAGCTGAGGAACAACTGAACTGTACCAAACCACCTTACAGAACAGGTTCCAAGCCCTGCAAGAAGAACAGCACAAATCAGTGGAAGAGCACTGGAGCAACCTGAAAAACATATGGAAGGAGGCGTGCCTAGAAGTAGTGGGAAGAAAAGCAACAAACCATAAACCTTGCCTATCAACAAACACACTGAAGAAAAGGAGGGCAAAAAAAGACACTAAACAAAAGCAAAACCCGAGCAAAAAAGGCAGCAGCTCACAAAGAATATGAAACAGCAAATAAAGAAGTGAAGAAAAGTGCAAACTGTGACAAGCGGAACAACATCGAGAATTTGGCACTGGAAGCAGCTGGAAAAAACAACCTCAAAGAACTCTACATGACCACCAAGAAACTAGCTGGAAAGTTTAGACAGACAAACACCCAGATCAGGGACAAACAGGGACGACTCCTCACCACCAAAGAAGAACAACATCAAAGGTGGACAGAACACTTTAAGGAGCTGCTCAACAGCCCCCTTCCCAAAAGGTAGAGATCCCACCAGCCACACACATGCTGGACATCAACTAAGGCCCCCCCAACAAGATCTGAGGTGAGGAAGGCCATCAAGGCATTGCGACGTGGCAAAGCAGCAGGGCCAGATGACATCCCATCAGAGGCTCTACAAGCGGATCTCGACACCTCAACCATCATGCTCCACCAGATAATAAAGACCATATGGTTGGAAGAAGGAAACATACCAACAAACTGGAAGGACGGGCTCGTTGCTGTCATACCAAAGAAAGTAAACCTCAGGGATTGCAACAGCTACCGAGGGATCATGTTGCTATCAACACCAAGCAAAGTGTTCAGCCGCATCATCTTGGAGAGACTGCGTAAGGGGGTTGATGATGAACTGAGAGAAAACCAAGCTGGTTTCAGAACTAAAAGATCATGCACCGACCATTGCTAGCCTCAGGATCATTATTGAGCAGTCTATAGAATGGCGAACACCCGTTCATGTCAATTTCATTGACTTTGAAAAGGCATTTGACAGTGTAGACCTTGAAATGCTATGGAAACTCATGGCACACTATGGAATCCCCCCAAAGTATACCAACATTAAGAACATGTACTGGGACATGCAATGCAATGTACTCTTCCAGGGATGCACACAATAACAATTCTAAGTGCTCACTGGCGTGAAACAGGGCTGCCTGCTTTCCCCTTTCCTCTTCCTTCTGTGCATTGACTAGATCATGGTACAATCAACCCACAATAAAAAGACTGGCATCCAGTGGAGTCTAACAGAACATCTGGAGGACCTCGACTTTGCGGATGACATCGCACTACACTCCCATAGCCATCAACAGATGCAGGACAAATCCAAACTGCTAGGAAAAACGGCAGCTGGACTTAAAATAAATGGACCAAAAACCAAAGTAATGCTGATGAACACCAAAAACACGGACCCCATAACTATCGGCACCAGACGCTGGAAGATGTCGACAAATTCACCTACCTGGGAAGTGTGATAGCTGTTGATGGTGGGACAGAGGAGGACGTGAAGACAATAATTGGGAAAGCAAGAACAACATTTAACATCTTAAACAAAATTTAGAAAAGTAAAAACATCTCCCTCAAGACGAAGCTTCAAATCTTCAACTCCAACGTTAAAACCGTGCTGGTCTATGGCTCCGAAACCTGGAAAACCACCACTAACATCACAAACAAACTCCAAACCTTCATAAACCACTGTCTAAGACGCATCCTTGGAGTCTTCTGGCCAAGCATAATTAGCAACATCAACCTGTGGGAATGCACAAAACAAGAAACAGTAGATATACAGCTGTTAAGGAGAAAATGGAACATGGAAACAGCTGGAGAGGATGGCTCAGGACAGACGGGGGAAAGGGTGGAAACAATTAATCAATGGCCTATGTTCCGAGATGAATACAAAGGCCGTGATTTGTAATGTTTAGGCATCAGGCATAGTCCTATATCTCAATCTAAATGATCCACGTATAATTATTATAGCTATACTGTATAATTGTTAACAGTAGCCAATCAAACCTAAATCCATACATCTATCCTCGATCCTTCCCGTGGCCGTGTGCATTGCTTTTGCCGTGGTGGATTGTATGATCCATGTTTTACCTCTAGGGCTGCTTAAGAATAGGGTGCACGTGCAATTAGCTTGACTACTTAAATCTGACTTGAATTAGTAGGAGCGTGACTAATTAATCTAATTCAAGTCAGGTTTGGGACTTTAAATCAAACTTTTTAGAGCGGCCTTTATGGAACAGGCCTCAGATGTCTTCCTTGATGTTTGTGTTCCCTTGGGAAGGGACCAGGGGCCTATTTACAGATCTAAAGGTTGACGTAATATGACATCATCACGTAATCTGGTGACTACGACGGCGTATTAGGGCCAGGTATGTAAAAAAGGAGTCGGAGGAGGGGTGGGGGGGTAATATTCCGAGATTAAAGTCGTAAATTCGCTAAAAAAGTCGAAGATTCTCCGAGTTTATAAAGTCACAAATTTGCGAGTTAAAACTAGTAATTTTGCGAGAGAAAAACTCTGAGATTCTCCGACATTATAAAGTCGAAAATATGGATGCATTGTATTGTATAAGTTATCACCTCATCCAAATAAGTATGATGTTTCCTTCTGAATAGGCCCAAATCACGGCAATGTCTTTTCAAAGTCAGAATAATGATTACAATCTGGTGACTCTGGGCTAAAATCAGGAGTAGCCTTTCCTTATTGCTGAATCCTAGGCTATTGAAAAGTATAATTCTAACTTTTTACTCGCAAATTTGTGACTTTATAAACTCTGAGAATCTCTTTAATCTCTGAATATTCTTTTCCTCCAGGCTTTTTTTTTACCTACGCCGTCGTGACTTTTTACCACATTTCAGAAAAGGGGGCAACACTGGCTTTCATGTGTTGGTTTGTTATCTCGAACACAACCTGCTCTGGAGCAGGATAGGTGTGCTGTATAAATTACCATGGTGATCTACCCCGGTAAAACGTGAACCACCGCCTTGACTGAAAATCCAGGATTAAATCTGAAGTTACCTCGCTAACCAGTTCCATAATCAATTCATTCAATTCCTGAAATGTTGGTCCCCTTACAAAAGAGCTTAAACATTTAAATTGAATAGAATATTCTTTTTTACAATGTTTCCATTGTTAAGGGATTTCACTATAAGCACTCTGCTTAGGTATTATAGCCTACTTGATAACAATCAGTATGTTAAATTTGTCAGAATACATTGGCATTATCATATGGGATTAAGAATTAAACATTTCTTGATAAGTAACAAAACAATATTTCTTTGCCAGAATTGTTGTAGCCCACGGAAATATTATTTACGAAAGACAGTATCAGATCAGTTTCCATGCAGTCTAATCTGGATTACGGATATTGCTGGAAGGAAAACAACTGTCGGTTTACAGCACCAACATACAGTAGGAAGGTTTGGCTGCTCAACGGATCCCTTTCTGTGGTAGAATCATATTGTTTACAGAAGACAGCAAAAATAATCAATGTAGAGTTCATCAGTGTCACCAAGTACTCCGGATTGTTTGTGTGGATGCAGCAATGCAGAAGTAAGCAAGCTAGAGGGGAAACAGAAATCGTTCTTGTAGAAAGACGCTGCCTCTCTATGCTGGAATTCAACGCTTCAAGTATTTACAGCAAAACATATTAGAAAGGCAATATGAAGAGAAATGTCAAGATGTATTTGAACATAGAATTTGCTAGGAAGTAGTATTGAGCATCAATACAATATGAGCTCAACACACTTAACATAGCTACTGTATGACCTACTGTAAGACATGCATGTATTTCTGGCCTGCACTGCTTGGAGAAAAATATAGCATGATTTCAGGCAAATGGTGCTCCTTACCACATCATCTCAAATGTCTTTTCATTTACTCGGTTCCCCCTAGAAATTAGGCATATGTGCATTCAGAGGCAGATTACAGTACTTTGACTGCATGACCTAATTTGTGAACAAGCTGTCAACTAGGTCAAAGCTTGTCTCACATTTCATGCCTGAAAAGATGCAGCATGTGTGTATTCTCTATTGAAGGCTATGGGTCTTTTGTACAGTGTAGGCTACAATATAGTTCATCTTACCATCCTTAATGTCAGATGCAGTATGAGGTCTACGCATGATAAGGGCTAAATGCTGATGCATAGTACTCATGCATATTTCAGTGTTCCTCTCTCCATATAAAATTCATTTGCAGCCAGCTGGAAATGGCAAGTGACCTCCAGTTGACTCCTTTAACTTGACAGTAAAGCAGGCTCAAAACAAACTTCCCTTCAGTGATTTTTGGCCGATGAACCTTACAATCAACTGCTTGAGTCTCTGATTAGATACTTGGTTGGTGTTTTTAATAGACTGATATAAACAAACCCTGACTAATTTCTTAAAAAAATCAGATTTTCAGGCATGTCTTTAGTACTGCATCGTCCAGCAGGGTCACATGAAATGGAACATTACAGACGTTTCATAGTCTCAGTAAACCTCTGTGCTGGAAAATTCTCAGAAAAAGTGATGTAAATGTTGCCTTAGAGCGGTGTATCATATCATTTACATCACATTCAGCGCTCAACGCTGAGCTATGATCACCGAAGCGAGATAACACGTTGTGTTTCAGGGCCACTGAGCAGCTTGTTCAACTGACACTGAGGGAGGGATGTAGGGAGTGAAGGAAAGAGGGAAGGAAAGAAAGGAAGAAAGAGAGAGAAAGAAAAAGAGAAATGGAGGTAGTGATTCAACTTTGTACATTATGTACACATTTGTTAAGAATAACAAAAACAGCATTGTGTTCTATAATGCAGAACATTGATGGAATATTAAATTACTTGAAGGATTGATGTGAGGATATTTCTGACTACGACTATATTATTGTTTTACATTGCATACTACAGCACAATGATACACCATTTAAAAGAATGATCATCATTATTATCATTATTGCATTCAATGTCTTATCTTTTTGGTCAAGTCTTTGAGGATCTTCCTGACTTTATGATGACAGAACATTGTCCTACGGTTTACTGTAAAACACATCCTGCTATCAAATTTGATGGAATTGGCGAATGGAATTATGCTATGGAGTTTATTTACAGTATTCAAACCAATTATAGAAAAGCTTTGATTTGCCGTAACTGTATACAATACTGTGTATAATTTAGTATAAGAGGCTGAAGAGTGTCTGGCTGGATCAGTAGATGGCAGTGGTGGCCCTTAAAACAGACCCAGAAACCTGAGCCTTGGTGTGTGGGTCAATAGAAAAGATTATCCACCAACCAGGGACTAAAAAGGGGGATCCTGTTATGTAGAGGGTTGTTCTGAGTTCTGACAATCAGGGGATTTGTTTAACATAATTGAACATTAATGCCTACAGCATAACTGTTACTGTACCTGTATTGCACACGTTTATTTTTGCTCTAGTGCCTGTAAATAGATATAGTTAATTAATTAAATTGATATCTTACAATATTTATTCTGTAGAATTGGAAGTGGTATTTCAGCATTGTCCACTTTTTAGCTGTTCTGTCTCAATGCTTTTACATTAAAACACAATACTTTTTATGACCAGTAAAATGAATGATTTGTATTGACGTTTCTTCATAGACACTGGCCTCATTACACTGCTTAGAGCACTCAAACCATAATCTGATTATTTGTATTGTAGAAAATGGAGCAGAAGACTGTTGTTTCATATGATTGGTGGTTGTGGACACAAACCACGGGTGAGTTGACGATCTGCTTGGGGTTGGCCGCTGAGATCAGTGGGGTTCTTGAGGAGTCGGTGTGGGAAAACAAAATTAATCTTCGCAGCTCAGGGTCATGGCAACAGGTCAGAAGTTTATTGATTAAACGTCATCTGCCCAGGTGAACGTGATTCATAACTCAGAAGAGGCCTCAGTCGACAATCCATCATTACATTTCCAGAGGAAGATTCAAACCAACTGAACATCACAACACTCGGTGTTACCCCAACGTTCAACTTGCCCACATGTTGTGATGGTGGCAGGTGGTGTGTTGATATTACTGATTTACCAGGTTTCCCAGGTTCTTGGTTGTCCAGTATCACACCATCACAGTGTGTGCCATTCTTTCTTTGTGCAGAGACTTCCCTCATCCGGAGAACAACAGTAATCAAAAGTGTATTATTGTCCAGACAGATCCTGTCTTTTGCAATCTCAACGTTCTGCCAACCCCCTGTCACATACAACAAAGAATAAAGTTACTTATAACATTTGAAGGAATCAGATGTGTTGAAACTTGTATAACTGAACAAACCCCAAAATGATCTCCTTCAGTCTCCTTTCTGTGCAGTCATGGCAGCAGCGTATTCGAAATGTAATTGGCCATTGTGTGTCAGACGCAAGGTTAAATGTGTTTATCTGCCGAGATCGGTTTAGCTCAAGATGTGAAAGGTTATGATCTACACTGGCTTGTGAAGCATCTTGCATCAACCCCTTGCTGCTAAATTTGGCAAGTGGTAGAGTGTTCTGGAGCTTGGTTTTGGGTGCTGTGTGTGTTTGGAGTTCAGGGCAGAGTTGTAGGCAAGAAAGGCTTATAGCTAACAAGGCCAACCCCAGGGTCTTAGGAAAGTAATCCACTTTGAGGGGGTAGAAAGATTGCGACAGGGGTAGCTTGGATCCCAAACAACAGCCCTCAGGACCCCCTCCGTTCATACAGGATAACGTTGCCATTCTGATGTGAGCACTGGCAGATCTGGTCCCCAAGCTGGCCATGAGCGTTCCGTGACACGTAACCTTGCCCTGTCACCACCCTCACCAGTGTGTCAGCTGACATTACTGTGATTGACGTTGAACCAGCACTCCAGTTCTATGAGTTTAGAGGCTCTGTATAACCTCACCCTGACTGTTGCCAGGGTGAGGGCATTTGGGGCACAGCACTGTACAGTATGGTCAGGCCATCTTTCATTGTGTCTTTTAAATTTGGACAAGGACAATGCCTCTGTGGCTTTATAGAAATAAACTGCAGTCAGTTTTCATACTGTAGTTTTCAGCAATTTTTCATCTTGCTATTTCATTTCTGTTCAGGTGATAAATGTGATTTCTGTTTCTTAATTATTTAGAATTTGACTCAATGCTTGCATGTGTAGTTGATTTGTAGCTAGATACATTTGGTGAAAGAAAACACTATTATGTCAGGAGCTGGAATGAAAAAAAGAGTATCACAACACTGATTTAAGGCCAAATAATTCAAGTTTTTACCCCTCCTTTAGATCTCTGTTGTAGAAAAGCAAGCGAGGTGGAATGATATGGCCTATTGTGCCTGTGTAACCAGGGGACACAGCTGCATTAAACATGGATGACAGCCGGGAGTGGAGAGCTGCTGCCAACATAGCCATAATTCCCTGCTATTAAAATATGCAATGACCCACACAGCACACCAAACTGATATCATGAGCATTAAGTCCCTGAGTTAATGTTGTGTGCTGTTCTTTTCTGTGCTACCGCTACACTGGGAGCAGGCTTTGGAAATGCTGCATGGCCCTTACCCTCTCACACTGTCCTGCTGGAGCCTCTGTGGACTTTTGTAGCTTTCTTATTTGCAAGTTCATTCTTATTTTCTAGGAAATGCTTTGATAAAGGTTCAAATTGGGATTGTCACATCTGGAGTTTAAATTCTATTGTAAATAGAAAATGTCAGCTCTTTTATGTGCAAGTTATGTGCTCAGTTTGAACTCTGTAAGAGCAATTAATTATGGAATACTAAGAATTATGCACGCTAAGGTGAAGTCTCCATTCATTTTAAATGGGCTAATTATCATGGACCTTTGTTAAAAGGCTTCATGTAGACCACTATTTGGGGGGAAAACACAGGCTCACAGCCACAAACATGCATTGGAACACACGGCAGGAACTATTGAACCTTTAATGGCTTGTATCCCCATCACAAGTTCAAACAGGAGTCACAGGCATCACTAGCTTTCTCTCATTTTTGATGGGATGTGAGTTTGCTCATGACCTGGAGTTTTTAATAATGCATGCCGGCTGCATTCAAGCTCTGCTCTTAAGGTACCATCCTTAGTTTAACCACGAAATGACCTCAGCAGTTCTGCCTCTAAATTATCACTGAGCTGGGGAAAACCATATGCACTGAAATATTAATTATGGTATGGACAAGGTCTTCACTCGGTCACTGGCATATGACAACAGCAGACGCTGGTAACAGAAAGAGATAAACACACCATTATGGATCTGATGTACTGTAGGGCTACAATATTGAGGCTATAGTCCTAAAATACTGAATGTAAAGGCCACCATAGAAGCATTTACTGTGAATGAAGAGAACATAACACTGATGAAGATGATGCTTCCCAAGGAGGTTCTGCTATACGATGACAGATGATTTGTTAAAAGTAGGAAGTATTTTTGGAGCTGCTATGTTGAGAAACAATCTTTGTTTCCTTGGCTCTTAAGACACACATCAGCCAACCCTAATGTTTTCAATGTAAAAACATGCATCATATAAATCTAACAAATTCCTTTTGTGTTTTTGAGCTCTACTACCACCAGAAGAGGGCAGGATAAATATTTAGTTTAATTTCTCCACCTTTCCATCCCAACTGTCATTCTAAATGAGTAATCCCAACAGGTCACTGCCTCTGCCGCAGTGAACCAACCTAAGTGAACATGGTGCAGGCTATAAAGAGCTTTGAACACCTTTGTCTGCTGTCATGGAGAAGATGAAGTCTGGAATACATGGCAGTCATAGGGGGGGATGGCAGAAAATGCCAAGAGCATTGGATTGTCAGTTTTACTTGATATGGGGTAAAATCAGCATGACGACAGATACTCTTGATGCCCTTTGAATGAACCAGAAGGAGAGATGAGGGAAGCAGAGTGGGGGAAGGGGAATGTTGGAGCAGAATATGATTGCAATCTCATAATCCGGACTAGAACATCTTTAATGCTTTCTTTTCATGGTTCAACTTCCCTTACAGTACCTCACTCAACTCTTGTGAACCAAATGACATGAGCTGAATGAGCTGCTAGTTTGCGTCTTTAACACATTTACACTGATGTTCTACATTATTGAGATAAAAAATAATATACCTGCAGAGTTATTACTTTAATTTAAAAAATAATGTAATGTAATGTAAGAGATGTAATTGTATAGCTCCATACTGTTATCATAACATTCAGTTCCTTCTACATCCAATTCGAATCATAGACATGCTGTAGTTATGGTTTGGTCGGCACCTCCATTCAATATCCCTAAACGCTGATTCCACCATCATCCATCATCAACTCACAATGGGAATGTTCCACCACTGACCAAGAAATTATAGTTCTATATTTATAGTTTTTGAGATCCCTTAAAACTGCGCTAGGTGATATTGTCTGAACTTCCAACTCCTCAAGTTTGACTGACAGTGGTTTCACAAAATGACATACACTCACCCCAATGCCAATGACCCATTTTCACCGCCCTCCACAGATGCACCCTTGTCATTCACCAATGACCAGGTGAAGAGAGAGCTGAAGAAGCTCCACAGGGGCAAGGCAGGACAATTCCAAGAGCATTTTGCATGAGCCCAAGGGTGCTGAGAAGCTGCGCTGGACTGTGTGGAGTACTCAATCATTTCTTCAACCTGAGCCTGTCTTGAAAGGGTTCCCTGTGATGTGGGAGACTTCCTGTCTCCATCCCACGTAATCAAGACCACGGGGAGGCCAGCCCTCTCCCACCTCAGGCCATTGGTCATGGTCAGTACCTTCATGGACCCCTGCAGTTCGCATACCAACCTCTCATCGGAGTGGACAATGCCGTTATCTGTCTGCCTCCTCTCACCTAGATAGGGCTGGGTGCACAGTGAGGATCATGTTTAAAGACATAATTTTGGTGGCATTTCTGCCTTAGTTATTTATTTCTGACAGAGATAGTGTGTTTGGAGAGGACAGGGAATGTGGGGAGAGAGAGAGGGGGGAGATGACCTGCTGTCTGGGCCGGATTCGAACCCGAGCCACCGCAGTGAGGCCTCAGCCTAGATGGTGTACGCACTAGTCCAGTGAGTCACCGGGTTGCCCCCAGGTCATTGATTCCCAACCTGTGGGCAGCAGCCCACTAGGGGTCCGCGAGGGTAATGCAGGTGGGCTGCCAAAACAATGAACACTTAGTCTTCTTTGATCGCTAACGTTATTTTTCTTTGAACAGTTTTGCCCCCCGTGATGCTATTAAACAAGTGTGATAAGCACAAATTAAAGGAGCGGATGTGTTGGGGCAGTGGGCCTCGAAGTGGAAAAGGTTGGCAATGGCTGCCCCAGGGCCATGCTTTTTGACTTCTCCAGTGCCTTCAACGCCATACAGCCATGGCTACTTGGGGAGTGGATGGGGAAAATGCTGATGGATCAGGCAGACCACAATTTGTGTGGCCGCAGAACTGTGTGTGTGAGATTGTGTGTGGTGATCAGCACTGAAGCTCCACAAGGGACAGAACTGTCCCCCTTCCTGTTCTCTCTCTCAGGCCGGATGGTCAGGAGGTTACAGCGGCCTGGTGGAGGACTTTGTTGGGTGGTGTGAGAAGAAATACCTGCAGCTCAACATCTCCAGGATGTTCAACAGGAGATGGAGTAAGGCCCCCCACTGCCTGTTCTCATCCAGGGGATTAAAGTTGAGATGGAGGAGTCCAACCTGGGAGTACTACAAGTACTACAACTACAAATGACAAACCTCAAATACCTCTGCATATGCACAAACATGGTGTATTCCAGTAGCACTCAGCTATCTGTTTCCTCAGCCGTGTAGGTATACCGTATTACATCATCCATCGCAAAAAAGCTTCTTTGTGCATTTGTTGAGTAAGGGTTGTGACGGTCATTTGAATTCCATTTCTTTTGAGGATTTTCACAAAGCATAACGCACAACATAACATCTTTTTCTTTGTCTCAACACTAGTTAGGCTAAAGAAGGCTAAATCACACATAGAATATTAGAGTTGCTGATGATGAATAACTGCTGATTAATAGTGTTTTCTCTTCACATTATGGTCATCCCCAGTAGAAGAGAACAATTACCAAAGGAAATGGTCAAACTCTGAAACCATCCCTCTGCCCCTGACCATGTACTGACATATCCCCTCGTGCTCAAGAAGACAACAGATAAAGACAGGCTATACTGGGAGTCAAATCGAAGGTTAATTGGAGCCAGGAAAATGTCAACCAATTTTACCAATCACCCAGGAGGAATAAGAAGCCCCTGGTCAAAGAGATGCCAGAATATATGTGCTCTACAGTACATTACATATCCATAATGGAGTGTTGAGGAGAGTGAGGGTGACATATCTGTCTTCCCAGCACTCTTGTCCCCCGCTAGCATTCGTGTGTGTGTGTGTGGTGTGTGTGTGTGTCTGTGTGGTGGGGGAAGGCATGTGTGAGTGTGTTTTTACACACAGTCATTTGTATCTCTGCACATTTACTGGTTCTGTGTGCTTGCATGCATGTGCGCTTACCATCCTGCATATGTGTTGATATTTATGTTTTGAGTCAATATCCGTGTTGTTATTTGAGATGCAAAGTCCCAGAGAACCGACAGGTGTTGGCACCAGATTCCCGACACCTCAGTGGTCATGACATTTCCACCCCCTCCGGTTAGACACACATGGTGGAATGACAACAACCCGTGAAGAACTTAAAGGCATAATAGTCCCTCTCTGAATTAGCCCACAAATGATATGAGAGGTGTAAGGAGAATCAGTGTTCCCTGTGTTATCTACTACCATAACTTAATTAGTTCATGTTTCTATTATCGTCATGGCGTTGTCCAACTAGAAATTGTAGAACATCTGTAGGAGTTTATTCAGGAGAGTCTACTGAAACATGACTGGAAGTGTTTACTCTTCCACTGTTAACTGAATACACGAGAAATAAATAGATAAAGAGCATTTAAAAAACAAAGAGTAGAAAAGAAAGGAAAATAAGAATGCTCACTTTTAAGGTTAATTGGAGCCAAAATGTCACATCAATCTACCAGTTTACCAGAGGAAATTGGCCTGGCCTTTTGTTGAGAAATGGCTAGGGTTGCCACATGGGGTTTTTACACAGACATACACTTGTTACATTTGTAATGGGCTTACTTTGTCTGTGACCTGGAGCAGCCTGATGTATAACCCACCGAGGCAGAGCCAAGACCTGTTGTCCCCAAAAGATTGTATTAAATTCATATTTCAGACCTCCTGTGGATGAATAACTCTCCTGTATGAAGTTTATTGTGAGTCATGCCCCCCCTGTTTGTTCAAATGGACTGATACACACTTGGGAAAGAGGAGCCATCTTGGTCAAATGATTTTACCTTTAGAAAAACCACTTGTTATATTGACATTTACTGTGGTCGTTGGGGGTCCACATCAATTACATTGTGCTCTATAATTTGTTCAGTCGATTTGTGCATGCAGGTGTTTGCATCCAAAGTCCATCTGCTTCCTCTGCCTTTCTTGGACAAAAATCTAATTCTACAGGGCATTTTTTACATGAAATCTTGGCTACACACCAAGGTCTTTAAAGTGTCTCAGAAGAAGGGCAGGTGAACCCTGATCCTCCTCTGATGACTGGAGAGGCTAATAATAATAATAAAAAAGATTAGTCCTGTTCTAAGAAAAGGTTCATGCTGAGATAAGGTCTAATTGGTGATTTCCCTTACAAAGTTGATCGAGTCCTAAGGCTGCCTGTTATTGAACTGGTCAATTAATCTCTTTTCTCTTATAATGAGGTGGGGGATTTCCTGTGGCTGGAGCCCCGTACAAAGGCAGCTATGGTGCCCATAGGATGTGGTGTCCTCGTACCAAGTGAGCCGCCAATTAAAATTGTACCTCCCTACCTCCCCTACCTCACCAGGTGGCAAATTGGTCTGACCCAGCCTCAAAAGGAGAAGACTTAACCATGACTTCAAATCAACTTTACGAGAGAAGACAGGGGAAAGGGGTAATTTCCTCCATGAAATGGGATTGTTCTGGTCAGACTTTTGCCCCCACATCTGCCCTCATCATTTTTGGGATAAATGAAAGGACTCCCTGCTGTGTGGCAAAGGTTTATTCCCAAAGAGGAAACATCATGTTGTGGCTTGACATTGGATTCGGGGGTGGGCGGGTGGAGAGGTGGGGGGAAACTTGCACAACAATGAAGTAAGCCGGATGTTGAAGGGTTAAATGGGCTTGACCTGGTTTTGCTGTATTAAATGGAATCCATTGTGTAAAGAATAGCTAGAGTAAGGCGGAGCAGAAGTGGGCAGACATGGATGTTGTGTGCAAGCAGACAACATTTGCACCCTGTTACATCAAGCACAATATGCACACTGCACAGGCATTTCATATCTATGAGACATGTCTTCCTGTCAAGCCTGTTCATTTCAGTGGTTGGTAAGTTGCAGGTCTGTAAGAATCAACCTGCCCACAAGCTCCAGCTTCTGGCATCCACAAAGAGTAGTTCTGCATGCCAACGTACTCTAGCAATGATTTTCCGATTACACTGAAGATGTTGTTATGCTTATGACTCAATTGTGTTAAGTTCAATGTTCCTAGACAAATGTCAATGGACCTCAGCTGATAAGGAAATGTCCGATGATCCATGACGTTTCTGCCACTTAGAATCCCTCTATCCCTCTGGCCTTTGCCCTATACTTTGGGTCGGAGCTGGCAGTGGTACAGAACGTCTGTTTAGACCACTGTTGACATTATCTGTCAGTTACACTGAGCTTGTGGTAAACAGAGGCTAAACTGCAGATGGAATTCAGACTGTGAAAAGAAAGACACAGCACTACCTTGACTTTCAAGTAAGAACTTGAAGAAGTAAGAAGCCACTGTCTCTTCATGCTTCCTTGGAGTCCATAAATGAACCCAGCCACTGCAGGGTGGTGTTAAACAACACAGCTTTGGATGGAAGTCATGTCACAGTACAGAGTGTACTTGGAGTGAGTGGTAAACTAAAGTAACAAACAAACATAGGCTCCCTGGCTACATTATTTCTCGCTGCAGGCCTTTCTTGAAATGATTGTGTCCTGCACAATTAAATGTGTGGCTTCTTAAAGCATGACAGAGAGCGAGGAAGGGCACAGTTTGTGTGTCTCCACCAGTAGGTGGTAGTCACATTACATCAGTGCTGTGTATGTGCTATAATACCTCCATGTGAGAGGCTCTTAAAGGAAGTAAAGTATCCCTACCCTTGCTGCAAACAGCTTTGAAGGATTCAGGGCATTTTAGCACTCACCAGCTAAAATAGTAAATTAATATGGGTTTACCTATACCATGTGATGTGCTCATTGAATATGATTAAATATTATGATTTTTTTGTTGGCAAGATAACCTAATGTTTTGATTAACATTCACGTTCACATAAGCACTACATGTCATCCTATGGAAGCAAATCAGTGACATAATGTTTTACATTTTAAAAGGCTTTGAATACTTAAAATTGAAATTTAAACAAGACCAATATAAAATCATGTAAATGTAAAATGAAAATTCAGGCTGATCAAATTCGAGCTTAAGAAATTCGAATTTGACAGGCCAAATTTTTTAGGCTTCACATTTTTAGGCTTGATTTTTTTGGGCTTAAACTTTTTTGGGCTTGAATTTTTTTGCCGTGAATTTTTTGGGGCTTGAATTTTTGGGGCTTGAATTTTTGGGGCTTGAATTTTATTTTACATAGAAATATATTAATAAGAGAATTCGGTCTTATTTAAATTTCAATATTAAGAATTCAATATCTTTTAAAATTCAAAACATGATGTCACTGATTTGCTTCCATGTCATCCACACCAGTTATCAACATGCTACCTTGTTTAAATGTGCGGTAATTGAAGTGCTCGAAAAGCCAAACCCTTAGGAAGTAGCGTTGAATGTTAATGCAGAGAATACCTAGGGTAAGGGTCAAGTTGAGAGTCAAGTTTTTTGGCTTTGTCTTGTAGAGAACATACTCTACAGAGAGTAATTATTTGTGGAGAGTTTAGGGCCCTGGGGGTGACTGAGTGGGCGGTTGGGGCAGAGGGTGCGCTGAAACGGAAAGCACGCCAGTCCTGCTCACAGTTGATGCTCAGTGAATCTGAAAGGTCATGTCATGTTTTCTGGCAATTGACTCGATGGGTTTGTATTCTGCAGCATAAGGATGGGACATTGTTGTGTGTGTGTGTGTTTTTCTGTTCTGTACGTTTACTGGGAAATGTGCCCTGGGGTTATTTTTTGCATTGACCTTATTACCCTGCATTGAGACGAGCCTGCCACACAACTTGTTATCACTCCTTTACGTTTGTCTCTCTTTTACACACAAAACATCCACAGTACCAGTAGAATCAATGCAGATGTTTTGTGCTGTGTGTGCTACATTATTATGATCCTCACTAATAATCCGTACCAGACCTCGACAAACAGTAGGACTCAAATACCCAATGTAATTTGTTTTCAGAGAGCTTTGGCTATATAGGCCTAGATCATAGATTCCCCAGGAAAATAGGCTAGGAAAGGTGGAGGGAGACAGAGATAATGCGAAGAGTGGGAAGCCTGTCCCTCTTCCCATTTCTCTCGATGAAATGAGACAAACACAAGGGTGAGGACTTTATTAGCACATTTAATTAAGGCTGATCACAATCATCACATAGAGACAGCTTACATCCAGAAACCCAGCCAGCCCAACCGTACGTGCCGAGCGTACCAGTCTTTTAGGATGTATTCTCAGATAATGCCTCTGCCTCGCGGCCATTCTCTGAGAGTAATTTACCAGAACAATGTAATTTTAACCTCTGCCCTTTTATTCATTATCTAGGACTGTACTGTGTAATCCAACTCTATAAAAAGAAACAGTCTCAACATTAGAAATATGCTATGCATTCGAGTGGTTGTACATGCCACTTTGTACATTCAGAATCACATTCATTTTATTTAATTACTCCAGACCACCATTATCTTTACAAAACAACCACTGAAATGTCCTTCACCTTGTGCTTACTCCTGGTAAATTTCACCCGGTAGTCGGTAGGACACAACATGGCGTTACACCAGTAAACCTTTTACGAATCCTCACTGGGCCATGCCTCTGCAGTTGACTCTTGCTCTCCAGCAGATCTGTGGCTGAGCTCCAGAATCACTTAGATCATTTTACCCGGGGCACAAAGGGGGCAGAGAGGAGCCACTGACCCTGCTCTCGTCGGGCAGGGCTTTACGCCTCACTGGCTTCCCTGGTGTGACATTTCTCCTTTGCCCCCGCCCAACGCCTCCCTGTGTAACCACCACCGCAGTGCAGAAAAAAGATCATTGTCTGTACAGATATCAATCAAATGAGCAGCAGCTGGGGTCAATCTGCTGTCACTGCATTCTTTGTGTGTCCTGCTCTCGTGTAAAATGACAGCAATGACAGCATGTCAGGAATGCTACCAAATGAAGTCACTTACGTAGAGAACAGGCGCCGTCTTGATCCCTGGTGTTGAAAACATGCATTCTGCATCCTTATTCTTTATGCCTCTTCACGTGACCCTAAAGCACTTCACGCCTCCCAACATGACGTGTGTTTGCCCTGTAATCCCTCCCCCTGTGAGGACAAGTACTGCCCCTGCTATGGGTCATACGATGGTCATGACATTATTAAAAGATCAATTGTGCCTTAAAACACTGCCTCTCTTCATCATGGGGATACAGTGGAACAGATGGGGCTTATGCAGATCGGCTTTAATATCTATTTAAAGAGGTTTAAAGACAATGATCTAATGAGACGTTTACATTTTGGTCCTATGGGTTAGAGGAAGCTTTGACTAAAGCAATAGTGACGACTC
Source organism: Mallotus villosus (assembly GCA_903064625.1). Lineage (NCBI taxonomy): Eukaryota > Metazoa > Chordata > Actinopteri > Osmeriformes > Salangidae > Mallotus > Mallotus villosus. The sequence continues at coordinate 486,567 of CAEFZP010005496.1, read as the reverse complement.
TTGCCTGCTGTAATGGTGTTGCATCTTCTGTAACCATTGAAAATGAAACGTGACATTTAATCTCTACTTACTGTACGCTAGTGATAGAGTACCTGTTACTTGAATGTTTATAAGCTGTTTTGCATGTACTGTAAGTCTGTAACACAGTGAACTGCCAGCAAAGGATAATGGGAATTTTCATGTGCCGGTTTTTAAAACAAAAAGTAGTTTTCTCCTCAGCAAAATATATCAGTCAGCTTACGTATTCAAGCGAGAGTCTAATAGGTCACATATTTAGCTTGGCTCTGGGGATAGTCGTGTTGAGTGCAGGATATTTGAAAGGCTGTACCAGGGTTAAAAGAGCCAGATTTTCTTCATATTCTATAACGGTGCTGCCAGGGGAGTTGAGAGGAGGCAGTGGGGAGGTAAAAGCTAGGACATACTGTGCTGGGATCAACATGTGTCTGCAAAAGCCTGGAGGTTCCACAACAATCTGTTCCACTTGGTTCACTCTTGCGCCGTGACCTCGATTTCTGACTGTTGTTGGAGCTTCCCTGCACTCCGATTTGACACAAGGACAGTGGAGGCAGCTCCCTACCCTAACCCTTGGCAGGGGGCTAGGCTGAGAGAAGAGGCATCTGGTAAAAGAGCTCAAAACAATGAAGCTGAGGAGGAGAAGAGGAGCTGGGAATTAACCTTGGTCCATGTTGGGCTAAGACAGCATCTCTTGAACTTGGCAGTCCTGAGAAACGACACTTTCAATTGGGGTCAATTGGACCCCTGCCTCTGGATTTCAGACAGCAGCTCTGCCTAAGGGTAATCGTTGGCTGCAGATAAAGTGTGGCAGAGCACTAACAAGCTTTGAAAGCTTGCGGGATGCAAGAGAACATAACATTTAGAAACACTAGGGGTCAGTGGTAGTCCATGTGCTGAGAGTCTCTCGTGTACCCAGTTCAACACCAATGCTGGATTTTTTCAAATTCATAATTCTATATGAGGAAATAATGCTTTGTTTGGGTTATTACGGTGTTGTTGGATGTCTCATCATTAACATTAGGGTGTGTTCTTCAGGCTGCTTCTCACACACTAGTCATGACAAACTCAAATAAGTAACAGGTATGCAACTAAATTATGAAAAGCCCCATGTTTGAAGTATGGGAGGTTAAGGGCAGGAAGGCAAAGAGTAGGTAGGAGGTGGGGTTGAGCAATGAGGGAATACATGATACTGGTGATGGTCCTATTATTATTTTGTAATAATTATATTACATATGATATAACTATGATATAACTATATGATACCACTACTATTATGGCTCATACTACCAATATTATTATAATAATAGTCTAACATTAATGTTATAGGTGGTCATGTTATATTAAGTTAGATGTTCAATACAGTGAGCTCTCTTTCTCTGTCTTGTTACAAAATAATGATGCTGGCTAGTATTCTTAGAGCTGTTTGTTAGCTTCTCTTTACGCGCTCAGCTTTACAGCGCTACAGTGGTGGTGACACATTGGTCTAGTAATTATCTAATTGTTTGAGCCATGTCTTTCTTTGATTTATGGTGTAGTATCAGTGGCTGACCTGATTTATAATGATGTTCCCCCACTTGTGAAAATATGAACCTGAATTATGTGGCACCAGCCCAATTATTTCTTTGTGAGGCTCAGACTCCTGTCGACATTGATGGTGTGCATCGCAAATAGCTGCCATCCAAGCTTTCACCTAATAACAATAATATGATCCATCATTTTAGATCACACCTCCCACCCCAAGCTCCTTTCCATGTATGCCCTGAGATTTGTGCACCCAACAACATCTATCAACATATAGATGTCCCCTCATCAGTAAGGATCGTAATCAGACATTATCACTAATGGATCACAGTCTGATTCAGACCCTAGTGGGTGCTCCCATGTTTGTTTTCATGCTCTGTCACAGCTCACTCAGGTGCAGGTGACAATGGCCACAGTGGGTCTCCAACTAACAGAACCATGCCTGAGGAACAAGGTGACAACCCTCTTCATGAATCATCTGGACCTCCCATTATGAAGTTCAGGCCACAAAGTCAAAAAACTAGGCACTAAGTGGAGCAAGTTGCTTGGCACAAGGACAAAGCTGACAGAAAACATAAGGCCCCCCACACACCGCCTGGACAGCAGGGGGCTGCGTGAGCGTCAGCTGAAGAATAGACTCGGCTGCGAACACATCTACGATACAGATGAGCTGCCCCTTTCAAATTAGCGCGGAGCACGGTGACTGCTGCTGGTGCCTGATGAAGAGACACGCTGCTGCCACTATTGGTGCCGCTAAGGCATTCATCAAATTAATTACTGGTGCGTCCATGCTCCTCTCTGATACCTCTTTATTTTGAGTCCTGTAAATGGGGACTCAGCCTGGGTCTGACAGAGAGGCCTAATACACCAGGAGTCTCTCCATGCACATAATTAATTGAAATATTTTCCAGCTTGACAAATTGGAATGATGAATCTATCTTCTATGAATAGCTTAGGAAAAAAAATGCATAATCAGTCAAAAATATAGTCGTAACATCCTTCTCTCTGGCTTTGCAGAGCATTCCGATCCATTAGGGTGAGAAGACATGGCTTTAGATGGAGGCTTCCTTTTCTTTTTCCAGCTCGATTGATAACTTTGGATCTTCAATTTAATAGAGCGGTCAAGGTGAAGAGTTCCTTTGTATAGTTCAGGAGGAATGGAATAAGGAACCTCATAAATCAAACTCTGTTGTTGCTCGCCACAGAGAATAGATGGACTCTACGGTAGTCTCTAATCTCCAATCAAAACAGTGGTCATGCTTACTGCCATATTATATTGTAAACAAAAGAGGTGGTAAACAAAACAGAACTCCATGTAGAATCACAAACATGATTAATATGAGGGTTCACAATCACCCATTCTCTGGGGAAGATGTTGGTTCACTTGGGTGCAGTAAATAAATTGAGGCAAATTGCTAGCACACATTTTGACAGACATTTTAAACCAGGATATTTTGTATGACTTGATTAATTACATAGTTGTCCTAACACTTAAATGATGGCCCTCTCTCTCAGGTCATAGCTTGATCTCTTATTAGCTCCAATTATGGAAGTTATGTATGCTAATTCTTGAGGTAAAGTACCATTAACCAAAGGCACCTTTTGTCATTTTGGATAGGGTATCTAAATTGATTTGGCAGTCCTGTATAGAGACTAGATAACATATAATTGTTCTACTGTCACTAAATCTTCCAAAACTAAGGTGATGCTTTAATTATTTCTGTGGACTGAGACTGGAGTGAAAGAACACTGGTGTGTGTGACCAGAGTCCGGCTTGGTTTGAGAAATCTGCTATAGTGAATTGTGTCTGACAGGTGACCGGGTGGTGTAGAATAGTGGTAAATAATACAAGACAGGGAGGAACTTTTAGCTGCTATCCAGTAGAGGTTTAAGGCTCTTTCAGGTCCAAGACCTCACAAGAAAAATGTGAGTGTTTTTTTTACAGGAAAAATCCTCTTGTGTTTTCAATACCATATTATGATTACTGTTATTTCCTGTGGCAATGCATATTTCCAATATAACATGTTTTCTGTCTGCTGTGTGAGTACTAACAAACCCTTTTCGATCATGACAAAAACTGGGTATCAACGCAAATATGCTGTCTAAGAATATGGGGCCTTTCATGAACACAACCATAGAGAATTCACACCCATGAGAGTTTGATTAAAGTATACAAAGACCTGTGCACAAAATACACAAGCATGTATGTGTGGATACACAAAATATGTGAAGGTTGCCGCTGTGAAGGACACACCTTGTCTATGGTAAGTAGTCATTCTTAATAGGTTTGGGTTTGGGTGTGAAATATTGGTGTGCCAAAGTCGTATGTGACATTACTGTCATCCCCTGGGAGAGCTGTAGACTGATCTCAGTTCAGAAAGAACCAAGACAGGACAAGGGGGCTAAATAAAGTCTCAGATGGATGAAACTGAACCTAAACCATAAAACCTGCAAGACAATGAGTTTCACCATACCCTCTATGAAGTGCCTACATGTTTGTCATGTGGAAATAACGATGCTGTTTGACAATACTGAATTTTCCGAAGGTAAGGCTCGCTGTTTGTTATTTAATAAAACCATACTGTCGGTCTTGGCACACAAATCATGATTTAAATCTTTCGAATTCAGTTTTCTCATGATCTTGAGAGTGCAGTTTATTTTATATCCACAAACACACAGTGCTGCCATATTGTTGATATCAAGTCTATTCAAAATTACTTGTATACAATTGTATTTAGCTTTTACTGTACATTGGCTATCAATGTATCTGCAGTACAGACTGATCCATACTACATATAGTATGTATATTGTAATATAAAAAAGAATCACGCTTCATAGCTATAATGAGCTTTAAAAGTCTAGAGCTACTTGCTCACAACTTTTCCAAAATCTATAAAAGGATCAAGTTTGACCAAATAATGACCCAAGACTGTTGTGTACCACATCTCACGCTATATTACAGTAGATATCAGCTTTGTTTAAAGACGATATGTTTTCGGTGATTTTCACTTTCTTGAAGTTGTATTGGACTTTTTTTTTCCACGTCAGACTACTAGCTTTAGTATCCAGTGAATCCACCCAATGCGTCAGTACAAATAATAAAGGGACACAGGGAAATCAGGGAGGAAATCTGGGAAAGCTAGGATAAAGTTTAATTTGAATGGAATGCCATGTAGCCAGTCTGAATGAGAGTCTGAGATTACACATTTTTCTAATGTATATACAATGAGAAATGCACACAGTCCTTTTCTACTTGACGAATACCAAGACTCAACTAAGTGAGTTTTTACAGAATCACTACCTTTTTGGATGTAACACCTTAATAAAACAGTGATTTCAGGTGATTTGTAGGTTAGCCGAAGGCTACAAACACACCAAGATTACAGTTATAACAATTCCCAATCTAAAACAGTAAATGCAGCATCCAAAGCAGGAAAATGTAAGGTTCTACGTGTTGTTTTAACAGCCTCGGCTCTCTCCGAATGAAGTAGTTCTTTGATTGAAATCCTTGCCATGGAGCGTGACATGAGTGTTTCCTCTCCGGTCTCCTATTATCAGCTGAGCCTGTGGTGCGCAACCTAATCCCTCTTCATCAAAGCAGTGTGGGCAGCAGTCAGCGAGATGTGACCGTCAATTAATCACCCCCTACCCCCTGACCAATCCCAGCCCTTGCACAGATGTGAGGCCTCATTGCTTTTAAACACTCACACTGGGAGATCTGGTGCAGATGTGAGACTGCTGCAGACTGGTGGGGGCAAAGGCCTTCCTGTGGCCAGTGAGGTTGTCCCCCCCATGAATGGCAGGGTGCCCTGAGGAGAGGTCACAAGGAGAGTGAGCACTACCAAATTAACCACTGAGCAGAGCCTTAACTACTTCCTGCTCAAGCTTCACCTGCCTGAGACCCTCCTAGAATAGATACTTATGCCTTTGACAACACATCATCTTTGTAATCTTTCTCCAAATTGTGGTTGTGCAGTGCATTGGTAGTGTAATCTACCATGCTCACTCTTCAGCATTCCTGTTTTAGAACATGTGTATTTCCCTGTCACTCTGTGTTTTCTTCCCTTAACTGCAGTATATTTGAGAGGATACTCTCTTATACTCTCATTGTCTATATTGCATGCCTGAAAAGTTAGAACAGCTAGCAAACTAATTTGCTCAGTTTCACTGTCTTGCTTAATGTGTTCTCCAGCTAAGCTGCTTTCTGAGGAACCAATTCTCTCATTACAGATCTTCTGAATATAAGGTAAAGCAATTTCCAAAATGCCCCAAAACACTCGGTAGATAAAACATGGTCTCGCTTACCTTACATTTCATTAGAGAGAAGGTAATCGTCATTTCAAAGAGGAGTTTTTTCAGTCAACCCCTTTGCTTTCAAGTCTGACAAAGTGTGTTATACTTTTTACCACCCACTGTAGCAATATATTATTCCATAAATTCAATATACTATTCCGTAAATTTAAGCATCTCAAGTCCAGTAGCTTAGAGCACTGCAGAACAGAAGGTTCCAGAGTTCATAAATGAGTAAGAATCTCCAAATGAGTTTGGTGACCTCTTAAACTCCATGAAATTAATATAAGCAGACATCCTCCATGCTGCAGGCAACTGCAAAGCTGAGAAAGCTCACTTAAGCTCACAGAGTTAACTAAAACTTTTATAAGCTGACTTTCAAGACACATTGTTGCTGTGCATTGATGATGACAGGAAGCAACGTGAAGGCAAATAAACCTTTTATGCCTTCACTTAACCCCTTGTACCAAATAGGGGAAATACCAGCATCACTGCCTGGAACAGCACCCCAGGTTTCTGGACTTGAAACATAATCTCAAGATCCCTGTTTTAATTTAAAGAGCCTTTGAATGCCCTGTGAATAAGGGCTATTGGACTGTGGGGTGCTGTACAAACGAATCCTGTCGTTTTTCTTATTAAAGTTATTGGCAGGAGTTGAATGTCCCCCGTCTGTGGACTTTTTGTGACGACTCTGTGGTCTGTTATGATAAAAACCAATGTGCATGTTTTGGGGTTCTGGTTGAAGATAAACCAATTATTGTCACTGATGTGAGTTCCAATCCTTTGTAGGTGGTTGTAATGTTGTTATTTATAGGGGAAAACAGCAATTTATTACCATGACAATTGTTTAAGCTGTATTATTGAGAGGAAGGTGTGGTAATACTGTCTTTAAACCCCTTCTTCCACCTCAAGCTACTGTTACTTTATGCACTGAGCCAAGTTGAGTCCCTAACATGTGCTTCTCTTCCATGAGACAGTGTGAGCGTCATTTAAAAGTTTCTGAACCATTAGTTCTTCTTATCCTAACTAAAGGAGATTGAATCACTTAACCAATGCTACTTCTCTGAACATTTTGATATTCAACCTCAGTTGGTCACAGTCTATAACCCATCTCATGCATCCTTTTTTACCTTTTTACCTTTAAATTCCTCATAATTACCTCTACTTCCCTTGAAGGATATACGGGAACAGGGCAGATATGCTAAAACAAGTGCTCCTCTTTCAACCTCCATGAATCTTAATGCCTTGTCATAAAAGGTGCTGTATTAAATCTGTGGTGTCCCAGTGTGAGTATATTTTGGCAGTTGGGAGGATATCATCATGAGAGGGCCTCAGGAAATAAAGAGAGTGAATCTACTGGTTAAATTTGATCAACAGAGAGCGATGCCATGCGGGTGTGCTTAGGGTGAGAAATTATGGAATAGAAGTTATCCCAGGTTAAGCAGACAGTTTTTTTTAAGGAAAAACGGGGTGGTTAGATAAAGGGGGACACACAAAGGTATTTAATGAGAATGAAAATGGCTTCTCCCACAAGGATGAACTCCAACTAATGAGTTTTACCCTGAATCCTGGGAGGCGATTTACAGTAATAATCTTGACAAGTTTTGACTTCATCAGGATAGGATTAAGTCAAATTTGAGCGCAGGCAATTTGTGGGGAAGTGGCTGAGTCTTCAGGTGTTGTCTGAGCTCCAGTCTATAGCCCAGACAAGATCCAGAGGGTTGAGACTGGCACAGTTACGTTTTACAAGCAGTTCCCATATCTTCTCACAAATGAGGGATCAAACGGAGAGCTCAGCCTGTAATTGAAAAGAAAGTAGTAACATTCAGTAAATTAGGTCTCCTTCAAACAAGGCTTGGCATTTTGATTCTGACAACCTTAGAGAAAGCAACATAAACTAATAATACAAATCCCAAACATGATCAACATGGGTTAGAGATGATTCTAGATTCAATCATGGTAGCACCAAAAGCATGGAGGGATTTTCTCCTTACTTTAAAGGATCTGAATTTCCTAATATTTCCTTTTTTGAAAGCAGACTTTGCTCTATAGTCATGTTTCCTGTCTAAGTGGACCCCCAGGTATTTGGATAGTGACAGTCTTTACCACTAGGACTTTAATTTTAGTAGTAGGTTGGAATCTGCAAACAATATTAATATTATTAGCCTCTTTATTTTATATATTTATTATGAATAAAACTGTTGTTACTGACAAGAGGGAATACAGTCACATGTATTCCCTCTTGAGAGTCTCCTATTGAAATCTGTAGGTGATGTTGTCCATAGTTGAAAAAACATATATATTGACAAGTATGCAGATGGCCAGTAGGGATTTACCTAATTATCTAAGATGTATGAGCAGAGAGTCTAAAATCCCAGCAATAGCCTGAGCCAGACATTTCTGTGGTATCGGCACTTTGAATGTTCATTAGCAATCCAAGCAATCAAACACAGAATCTGCACACATTTCCATCTGGTAAAAAATGTCAGTGTTAACAAGTTTGATACTTTGACGCTGTGGGTGCTTGCCCCATGTCCAGCTATACCAGTAGATGGCACACTTGTCCTGTTTAACAAGCAGTTTAGGTTTGTTTATGTCCCATCACTGAGATCCTGAAAATTCGTACTACTATCACAGTGGAGGAATAATATTATTCAACTATGGGCTAACAATAGTTTACTGTCACCCTTCTGTGTTATGTTAACACTCAACATTCTGCTGTTCCATTATTTTTTTACATTGCTTTCACGGATAATTGAATGTCTTTGGATGCACCATTACATCAATATAGCACACATAACCCTGGACTATCTTTAATAGTCTTAGTCGTCACTGGGAAGTGCCTAGCAAAACAGCATCCTCAGAGAAAAGCCAGTGAGGCACATAGTTATGCTAACAGGCAGTGCTATCCAGAGAGAAGGAGGTGTTGGAGATGGATAGGACATGGTACATTGAACGCATAATGACTGTCACAGTTTCACTGTTGTGTTCACTCTGAATTTCGAGCAAGGTTGTGGTTTAACGGATGTGTCTTGTCAGCTTGTGTCTTGACAACTCCTGCCATCGAGACAATGATGGGATGAGAATCTGACAATTTCGTTTTTAGTAGGAAACCATGGCTATATAAGATCCTCATTGGACCATAAGAGAGGCCGTCACACTCTGATGAGATCTACTCAAATAAAATGTGTTAGGGTGCCATGCTCTTCATGTTTAGCCCCCAGCGTAAATGTAAAGGGGAGGTCAAAGACAGTTTATTAGAGAGATGTTCAAACCTCACAAAACACTGCAGAGCAGAGTACTGTACAAACACATAAGAAAAGAGCAGTTGAAAGTAAAATCTAAAACTACAATTGTATGGTTGCCCATGTTTTGCAGCGTCTCTACAAACTGACAGGTTTACCCTTAACCACCAGTCATTAGTTCAGTATTTTCCTCCTGGCAGTGTATTCTTGTGTCATTGGTTTGATATTTCAAAGTTGACCAATGAAATCTCCTGGTTTTTTTCCAACCCTTATGACACATTTCAGAAGATAAGGCTGGCGAAGTAATGGTCACATTCTAAATTATGTAAGACTAGATAAATATTGCATTCTGACCCCACTTAAAGCTGATTTGTTACCTTTAGATACCTCTTTTTACCGTGATAACTAAGCATCCAGATGACACATTTGATCTGCAGTACAAGCATTTTGATAAGGAATAAATACAGAGTTTAATTTATAGAGGTCACGTTGGATGACATCACATGTATTAACACCCCAGAACCCTATTGTTCAGACTCAAAGTGTAGCTACAATCAGTATGGGGCTTTTACAGAAACCAACACAAAACAATCTAACCAATTTATACACCTGACAAACAAATTATGCATTTAGGTGAAACAATTAAACTAATCATATTAAGTAAAGTACATATTATAATAGGTTAAATACAATAATATACACTTTTTATTGCAGACTGTGGAAATTACTGATGAAAGGGTGTGTTAAATAAAACTGGATAGCTGTTGAACTGTTGAATTGTTTAATACAAGTGGACACTGTTGTGATGTTCTTATTTCCATTACATTTCACACGTGAATTTTCATAAATATTGCAGATTATTTTATCCGAAACTCACTTCTAAGATCACGTCTAATAGTAAAAACTTCAAGGATGATGTCAAATAATTACAACCCTATACATTACCAACAATCTGGATGATATCTAAGCCTACACATGAGCCAGAAAGAGCTTGGTTTCAAGTCATAAAACCACTGTGGTGACAAGTGAAAGCAGTATGGAAAGCAACATGGAGGCACCTGTTACATTGATGCTAGTTGTCCTGGAACACAGAGGGCTTGCTCCACCAGCCAGGGTCACCATGGAGCATGGAGTGGGAGGGGACTGAAAGTCATAGAGTGATGTTGGTTTACAAACCAGCTGTATACAGTAGACCCCCTGCTGCCTGGCCATCAACAAGAGGAACACATTGGAGTCTCTGCACAGACTTAAATAGAACATGTCTTCATACGTTTCTTCAAACATTTGATTTGATTGTTTTTATTGTCTTTTTTTTAAGATAAAAATGTTTCTCTACTAAGGAGGTATATTGTTAAAATGTTGGTACTGTATCCAGCTATTAGCCAGCTATGTGGTAGGTACAAAAGTTTCTCACGTGTATTACTGAGACAGAGGGCCTGATGCTGAACCCTATTAAGAAAGGCACTTGCCATAAAGGGATATGGTGTTTAATACTGGCCATGAAAGGACATTATTTCACATCTCCTCTATTAAATAATGTTAAAAATACAAACGTTACACAGTTTTAAGTTAATTATTTTTGCTTTTTTAACTATGCTTCTTTTACTTTGACCCATATGCAGAAAAGTGGCAGCAGAATTCTATGAAGAATAAAAAATACAGTTCTAAATGAGATTTTGCCATATTGAAAGGGAGAATGTTCTCTTTCCCATTCTTTAGAGAAATGTGTGTCCTCTATCTGGCCATGGCTTTAACAGTTGAAGGGGTGAAATGCTTAGAATAGCCCACTACAATGCACAGAAGAAAGTGGTGTTAAAATAGTGTGATGTAGGGCATGGTATGATGAGATTATTCAGCATGAGTGAAAAATGGAGGTCGTGATGAGGTCATTGTATGCAATAATCTCAGTTACATGGACCATCAGTATGGAAAATGTGCGGGTTAGCAGCTTACCTAGTGTGTGTGTATGTGTGGCATGTGTGTGTGTGCACGTGTGTGTGGTATGTGTGTGTGTGTCTCACAGACTACTGGATGCTGCAAACTCCCCTGTGGGCTAATAGATTCGAGATGACATGCTCTCCGCTTCCGTGCTGAATGTTCACTGAACTTTCTGGCGCAGAGGCTGCCTCTAAAGTGGGTTCAACCAGAGGTTAATATAAACAAACAGCAGAAAATGGAGAGCCAGGGATTATTAAATGTGGGGATGACTGACAAATCCCTCATTGCCATTAGCCCATGGCCTCCACCTATGCCCCTTACCCAAAATACAGGGACTCAACAATGTTTTGTTCATGACATGCCTTGATAAAGGTGTGATGTTGGCGCCAAATACTATCCATGGCTGACTGTTCCAGAGAGCGAAATGTAAAATATAGGCTTTACCCTATTGTGCTCAAATACTAAACTTCTCTATATTCTATGCTGACTGTCATGCAAAAATGCATGTATAACAATGGTGCTTCCAGGTCCTAGTAGTGACACTACATTTCTTTGTCCATTATATAGGGTGCCTACGCTAATTACAAAGTTAACTAGAGAGCATACAATTTCTGGGGAAATTGTGAGGGTGTGCCTGCATATTTTCAAGCATTTAGCCTACTCATAGTCTATTGCATAATAATTCATTAAGAACACCCTTGGAAAGAAGCTACTGTAACAACGTTATCACTGGAAATATTTCTGATGGAATCGCGATTCAAACAGTAGCTCTGTCTGCTAACTTATGACATGCCCGCAAAAACGTAAATACGCTTGACATTTATTCAGTGGAAAATCGCTCATGCATAAAAAGCTCAATAGCGATCATTGTCAGTAATAACGCAAAATGCGATATAGCCCTTTGTGGAGAAGCTGCCCCGGTAAATTGTATACTACAGTGTTCGAGTCTTGGTTGCGATCGTTGGTTGAACGTTCCGTTGTACGGTTTAGGCTGAAATTAAATATTGCTTTCATGAACAGATTGACGGCTGTGTCAATGAAGTTCGGGTTAGTAGTCAGACAGTTTCACCTATTGAAATACTTTTGATTTAAGGGAGTGCCGAACATTTTCTGTCGCCGTTTGACTCCCTACTGTAAACAGCTGTGGATGTTTTTGTTAGCTACACAGTGTCTCGCGTAGGCTACAGCGTTGCAGTACTGGTTTGAAATCACAGGTAATGATTATTTCACCAACAAATCGTTTACTTGTAATCTAATGTCATAATAAATCGTACAACGAAAATGTATTTGTGAGTAATGTTTATTTTAACGATTGAAAACAGATGCAGCCTAGACCGCTGTAGTATGTGTTGCCCGGGCAATAGGCTAATGTCATGATGCTAATGCTTCAGTGAAATAGTAGACTACCGTTTCCGAAAGTCGATGTAGTTCCTCAATAATATTAGCTTATATTGTACATTACACTTAACAATTGTGTTTCATCTCAGAAAGTAACATTAGTAAATAGTTATCACCCTGGCCTCTTTGCTTGTGGCGTTTCTGCAGCTGCCTTGCAGTATCGTTAAAGCTATAGTTAGCCTATAGCTATCTCCCAGAAGTTAACAAGCTGCTAAACTAATGTTAGGCTAGAGGTAGTCACGCGTGTTTCGTGACGTTAGTAGCGTCAGTGACTGTGGCTAGCAAGTTAGCCAGGTAAATAAAAAGACAAGCAACTCAATGGCTACCAACTTTTGACGTGACGTTTTCTAAGTAATCAAAATATTGACGGATGCTAGGGGGGGGCACGATACGATCCTTTCTGTGCTGCAACAGTCTTCTATGCACGTTGTATCTAATGCGTCGTTGCTAACATGTGCCGACGCTGTGACGTGGGCTATTATAACTGAGTAGTCTACCCTTTGCCGACAAAATCAACTTTATGCCACAAAAACGTTGTATGGTCCTAAACTGTGCAACGGAACGTACATAAAAGTAATAGCAACTCAATCGGGACCAAGACGAAACTTTGGACGTCGACGTTTTCTATGTAGTCCAAATATTGACCGAGGAGTAGGGGGGCAAAAATAATAATAATAATAATAATATATATGTGAGATTACAAAGGATGGCCACGTCGATGACGTGGCACACCCAATAAATAAGTCTTAATTATTTAGGGTGTCTCCATGTTGTCTGACCGTGTTTTCCTTACAGTTATGAATAAAATGCAAATGGTAATAAAAACTATTGTTTTTGTCAAAATGATACAAATTGTCTAGTAACCAACACAGTCAAAACAAATCTATGGCACAAGCAACTTACCCTAACTCGTTCTCAGTAGGACTTTATGATCTCAATATCAATGTGAAATGCCTGTTCGACACAGATTCTCCACCCATATACAGTTAGTTGCCCTCTAGTGGTTGTTCTCTGAAATTGTGTATGACGTACGGCGGTGAATGCTTGATTCCGAATTTGATATTCCACTGAAGCACACTGAATACACCAGCAACAACATTAATTTGAAAGAATACATAGCACATACATAGTTCCATGGAGTCAAGAGTATCGTTTTACAAATCTGTGCTGTATATGAATGTGTGATATTACTTTCTTGTTATTTGTGTCTCAGGCAATGCATAGTCTTCAAATGCAGCTTTGCCCTTTCCAGAAATACCAGACAAATATTAAATCCAAGACATACAGGTGGACTCAAAAAGGTAAATGAGTTAAACATAGCAAGTGAGTACTCCCTGCTGGGATAAGGACATTTATCACTGCCAGCACCGATGTGCACATGTTGTGATGTTGGCTGTGCATTGTTAACAGTGATTGTCATCTAATTAAATCGAGGCTCGTCACAAGAGATACTTTTTATGCTGAGATAAGCATTGAGACTCCACTGAAGCATTCCCACAATCAATAAAGATGTTCCCATCTGGATTACAAATTGTTTTAAGGTTACATAGGCCACAGGAATTCATTAGGATGGCATTGTAATATCCGTCACTTAAACTTTCTCTCTAAGGGGGTTGGTGTTGGGCACCCAGATAGTTATCAGCTTGATGTTTACTTTATTATTAGGTTTATTTTGGTTCATTAGCCTCAGTGGTTGAGAGAACATTTTTAGAAAAGATATACAGTTACAATAGGGCTTTAAAGGTTTTCCTTTATTGGTCAACTAATGCTTGATTACCACTGAATTAAATACAATTAAATCTGTTTCAAAGCAATAAAATATTATTCTAAATTGCAACATAAGTAAACTGTCAATTATCTATTATAGGCTATGCATCTCATTGTTTTTTTCTTCCCTATTGGCAGCCGTCTGTATCATGCCCCTCTACTCAGCATGTAAAGCATGACCACTAAGATGTGTCTGTAGAGACAGCCCATTTACAGATTTGTGTTTCTATCTACTGCTGTTGTACTTAACAGGTCGAAGCAACGGTGCATTTCTGACTATCACAAAATAATTTCTGAATATCCCAAGAAAAATTGGATTTTTGGTTTATTGAAAATTAAGACCCCAGAAAGACCATATTGAACGGTCCCACATTGGCATCTGTCTATTTTGAAAAGTCTCCATTTCAAAAACACATTTTGTAGGTCAGCTGATCATAATGACAACCATTCAAAACTTCTTCATTCATCCGTCCTCTCAAATAGTACTTTAGATTCAAGGTAGCATTTCAATGAAATTATATTGGTCTTCATGATACCCAATATGGTTTGATGCAGTGGCAATGTTGTTTTGTTAGTGTACAACCACTACATTAATACATTCCTCTTCTCTATTCACAAAATAGTTTTGTTACTGTCTCATTATTGTAGCCATAGAATCATAACAAAACCTCACAGCAGCTGGCCTTCAGTGCATAAAAACTATTATATTATTGGTCCGGTGAACGTGGGCATTATTGATAACAAAGCTTCATTATAGGTTACCATGAGAGGTTTCTTTATTGACAACAGAGCATTTCAGGGACAAACTCAAGCACTGTCCAAAGTGTTTGAATGGAACCAAGGTAGAGTGCACAGACAGCAGCTTATGTGCACACTGCGGCTTGTGTGTTTCTTTTATTAAAGATCCTAGCCTTAAACATTTGAGAATAAAGATTGGTTGGTCACCCCCTCCTTGAAGAGTGTGGACCTCTGGGCCCGCTTCAGAGCTATGCCTCACAGCGTCGAGGCTAGAGTCTTGCTCTGAGGCTGGGCTCAGGCTACCTTAGTGGGAGCCACATCGGAGGCACTCAGTTGTCACCTCATGCCTGACTGACCCTGACCCTGGGGGTGAGACCCATGTCTGGGTCGTGTACAGTCCTGTGACCCACTTGCATCTTGATGAGAGCCTGACAGTGCTTCTGATCCAGAATTACAATAGCCTTTGGAATTTTGACAGTTTTCACCATTCATTCCTCTAATAAACTTTTTGACTATGTTCATTAAGGTGAATGATAGATTTTTGGGGAACGTCGAACGTGTATCTTTTAAAACGCAATAGTTTTTGTTTCTTTTATGTCGTATTATGAGTCAGTGTGAAATTTAATTATATAAAAATAACTTTTGCTATAGAATATGTGTTCAACAAAACGTTGTTATTGTCCTATAGCCAACACCATTTCATTGACTTTAAATATTTTATTTTAGCTTGGTTTTTCTTGGATGAGAGTAACATGACTCCTCTCTCTTGGCATGTACATCTAAACTGAAAAGTGCAGCAACTTGCTCTCAAAACTCCCTCAAAACCCAAACCCCATCAGTTTAAAGATAAGTATATTTCTCAAAATATTTGTTCTGCATTGTATGGTTTACCAGAGAGTAAACAGGATAACAGAACAGTGAATAGAATGCTGTGGTTCTATGGAACTTAACTCTGGCTCAAAACTGAAATGACTTGTGTGATGTTTTTTGAGCCACATGCTCATCAAAGCTGACATCTGATGTCTCGGGGGTGTGCCTGGGCTCAAACCAGACGTGGTGAGTTGGAGGGAGACTCAGAGCACAACACCTGCTTCCCTGCTTGTGTCCTCGGTCCTTGGTGCTATAAGGCTCAACAGTGGCTGGTCACTGCTCCCTGAGCCAACCTCCCTTCTCCCCATCCCCCTCTTTGCCCTCTTACTGGCCCCCTTTACATACCCCCCCACACACACACTCACTCACTCACACATACGCACACACATCAAGACTGACCTAGAACACGGGCTTATACAGCCTCTAACAGTACCCAACCTCCAACTCCTTGTTACAAACTGAACCATGGTTGTCTTGTTCACTTCCATCCTTCCCTTGAGAATGTTTAGTTCTAAAGCATTGATCTACAATCTTGTATCTACTGTATGTCAAAATGGTAATTATTCCAGCATTAATCTTGCAATGAGGTCGAGTGTTGGAAACATGTATGCATTGTACATACAAAAATATAGGGAAACAGTATAATCTTATTTGCATTATAGGCTATCCCTGAAACACTATTATTAAAATATTAAAAGACAAGTTGTAAACAAATACTTTAATGTAAACAAGTTCAAACACAGGAACAATACACACATTGGAAAAATTAGGATTCTGTGATTAACATAGATGATGAACGCGAAACCAAACAGTGCAGTGTAGTGAAATCTGTTTCTTCTCCTTGTGCAGTGGGGTCTATTAGCTCATGGTCATGCTACACAGTATGTCGTTTGAGTCTGTTACACTGGCAAACTGCCTTGTTACCCCTGTGCCTTGTTGTGCAGCCAGACCAATTACTTTTGATGTTAAGAGGACATGACATTTGTAGGTTTTGCACTCTGAAATGACTGCACATGTTAAAAGATGCATCATGCCTTTTCCCTTGCAAATAATTTATAGCACTGGCCCTCAAGGGTTTGCTCTATGAACTTAAAGGTACAAACTTTAAATATAGTTGTGCTTTGAACAGCTGTCACACTTAAGTGTGAGGCATCAGTTTTATTACCTATTTTCTGTGGTTCTAGGACATTTACAGCTTATTGCTATTTGAACATGAACACATACATAACATAAAATTACAATGCGGTTTGATTTTCAACTCACAGCAATATAATTTTTTCACTGTTTGTTTTATAAACTACATTGCATTTCACAAGCATGATCTTAGTCAACAAGACTACAATTGGGAATGGGATTTGGGGAAACTTGACCGGTTACCATATGGAATCCTTGATGCAGTGAGTTTACACTAATGTAAAAAAGTATTTCACATGCTCCCAGTGCTGCTTGTACAAGTGAATAGAAAATACCACTGGGGAATGCAAATAGATTTTTGATCTGTCAACAGCCTGCACATTTCCTCTTGTTTTACACGGCTAACTGGTAATGGGTGATATGATATATGGCGTGTCATGTTTGCATTATTAGCTATGCTGAAAGCCTCAGGTTTCGACTGATTTTATGCTTATTCAGCCATTCCAATGGCGCCTTTCATTTCCAAATTTGCACTGATGGATTGATGACGATGCAAGGACTAACAGTACAGCACATGCTCTCCACTGATCAAATATGTTCACTGCTCTTTCTGGTTGATACAGGAACAGCCTTAATTGGATGATACATGATGTGTTGAAACGTATTTGTGTATCGCCGTGGTATTTTAAGTTTGTTCGGTACAGTATGTGTGGTAATCAATTCACAAGGAGGCCAGAAAAAATGGGTAAAATATGTCTTCAAGATCAATGTGTCTGCAAATCTTCTGTGCAATGACATTTACTGTACATGTTAAGCACTGTACATGGAGACCCTGCTCAAGTGATTCCACAGAATCCAAACCTAAGAAATCCCTTAATTATATGATTTGCTGTTATATACATATATACATACTGTAGAGACTGTGCATGCAACATGAAACCTGAAATGGGATCTGAATGCCCTGCAACTCAGGGGCCACTGCATTATCTTCTCAGTGTCCCTGGGGCTGTTACATTGGGTGAAAATGTATCCGGAGTAAAGAGGGAGTGAATTGTTGGTTCCAATCCTACCCATACCCTCTAGTCCACAGTTGCTAAACATGCAGAGGAGAATGAGCTCCATTGCAATTTGTCAAACACATCACGCTGAATGCTTGAAGAAACAAGTGCCCCCTGGTGGTGATCTAATGGAGCAGAAAAATGGATTTGGATTGTTGAAATTGGATGTACAACCAGCCACAGGCATTCCATCATGCTTTTAAGCATTAATTGGTTTAGCAAGAAATAACAGATGAGAATACAGCTCATCGTACAACACATGCTGGATTGTGCTCATTGTGTTTCAAGAAATAAAATATAACATGTGGATATAAACATCAGCCTAGTGGAATGGTCTTTCACTAACATGCATATTATACTGTAAAGCTTTTGTCTGTCATACCAGACACAACCAGGATGCACAGGTCAAAATATGAAGAAAGAAAAACAAGTTCCGTACCAAATCTGATCCCATGGCCTAAGGTGCACTTTTTTTCCACACGAGTAGCTAACCTCATATGCACATTTACGAACGCAACCTGTCAGGGCAGTGAGTAGTGTTGGTGTAAGACTCAGACAAAAAGATACAGAAGTCATATAAGTATACATGATTAAGCCAGGGCTCCTCACACACCAACAAACAAACAGACAAAAAAGCACATAAACAAATAAACAAGAGGTGTGAGCATGGGTCCAGCCAGATGTTACCGAGCATGTACATCTCTATGTGGAGGTCATGGAACGAAAGAGAGACACAGCAAACATTTAATCCCATCATCAGAACTGCATTCCCATAATGAGAAATTAATAACATGAGCATGCTTTCAGATTAAACTGAGCAGTTAGGACCATTAGATCGCTTTCATCGCTGGCATTAGGGCAGCGGATCAGAGTTTTTTTCTCCCTCCTAATCCTACAAAGTAGGTCAATGTCTATTGAGTATTAGTGCTGTAGCTGTGATCCTGTTGTTTCAGCTTCAGGACATGGAATTAACCCCAGGGACATCTGAACAGGATAGGGCGGAGGTTGTTGGAAGGGTAAGTTGGGGGTGGAACCTTGGGCACCCCTGTATCTGAGTGTAAACTCTGGATTGGACTCTCCAAACCCTAACAGGTCTTGACACATAGCTATCGCTAATCCCCAATACTTTAACAAGCATGTCCTATTATAAACAGCTTTAACTAAAGAGCATGTCACTCACTGTGTTCTCCCACTGAACCACACAATTTAAATTGTTACAATAATCTCCACAATGCCCTAACCGAGACGAGAATTAATTGGTTTGGTTTTTGCATAGCGTCACACTGTAACTCTCGCAAACGTGGTCGATCAGCTCTTCTGCCATGTCCAGTAGACTGTACGTCTGGAAATTATATCACTGTAGAAATAATTAGCATTCAGATGGTATGTGTATTCATCGGTGCAGGCTTTCACATTTCAACTGGATTGTGAGATTAATATGGAGAGCCCTCCTATAGGGGGAGGAGGGTGTTTCTTGGAAATAATAAAGCCTTAAAACAGGAATGATTTTATACAGGGTTTGCACTGTGGTTCTTGCGGCGGATACATACATTTTGCTAGGTTTCTTTTGGGGAATAAACAGATCAAGTATATGTCTTTCTGTGTTCAGCTGGTATGTTTGGTCCAGTACATGTTGACCTAAGCTCATAGACTGTACTGAGACCCAGAAGCTCAGGGATCCTACCCACAGCTGCCCAGTAAGGAATAATCAGCATACGAGCAGAAGGACCATTTAAGATCAATGTCCTCACTAACCATACCCGAGATCTCACGCCCAATGAGATGATGAGGAGGAGTCACAGGTCATGCCAGATTAGTGCTGCTTGTTTTGCTACGGCGACTAAACCCTCTGCGTTTCACACACTCTGTTTGACTGCTGCCCTCTTCCTGGGTACAGCATTTAAACATGTACAAATGTTGGACAGGGAAACCCTTAACTATTCTTGTCATATACAATGATCCTTACTCCGTCACTGAAGATGAAGGTTAAAGACTGATTAAAGAAACAACATTTGAATGACTGACAGTGAAAGACTTGATGCTGAACCATGGAGAACAAAAGCAGTGGTGTCACAAGTCAGCACCCTCCTCAATCACTGAAAGCATATGTACATGATTTGACTTGATCAAGAAAATATTCAGAGGTCAAAATGGGCTACTGTATTGGATGTGTGAGTTGCTTGCAGAAAGTAGAACCACAATTGATATTCGATATTAAAATGTTCAATATGAATATGAATAACTGTAATGGAAGAACAGTATGTGTGAAAACAGCAGGGTTTACATGACTCTATCCAACCCTTGCAATCACTGAGGAACCTAAAGCCACTGGCTGTGGCACCAAAACAATCTATGATGTCACTGAAAGTGACAGCAGCTGCACCATCTGGCCTTGTGCACGCTGTCTGTAACTCCCCCTGCCACCTCTTAAAGAGACAGGTCACCATTTCATCTCTGATCATTCACATGGAACCATGCACATTTGTACTCACATCAGATCCTATTGTCTACAACCAGATACTACATTGATGACTTCAACAGCTTAGAGGAGTTGTTCAAGAGCAACGTGCTAAACTTCAAGATGGTTGAGTGTGCATCGATCTAAGGTCAGCCACCAAAGGATTTGTCGTTGAGTAGGATACTTTTCTCACATCTTACGTAAAGACTGGTTCAGGCCCTCTGGTCTTGAACAGTCTCATTGTTTAGTGTTTTATGCTGCAGGATAAAAATGCCGATCTTTGTGATGGCGGTGAACTTAGAGACCGAGTTCTATCTCTGGTGAACTGAGATGTACAGTACATTGAGACAGTTAAGCACATTTACCTCAGCTGCCATTCTGCACTCCACCGAGACGAGAGAGAGAGAGAGAGAGAGAGAGAGAGAGAGAGAGAGAGAGAGAGACACAGCACCTGTTCTTTGGCCTTGTAGAAATATTACATTCTGTTGAATGTAATGTGTACACTATGTTAACAAAGACAACCTGGTATGCCTTCTGAGAACTCCAGCTCTCAAGTTTGTAACTGCAATGGGACTATGAAATGATGGGAACCAGCTTAATATACAATGTCTTGAAAGCAATGTTTGTACGTTGTCAAAGTTTCCTTTTGTTTCAAAGTGACCTATTATGATTCATACAATATGGGGAAATTATGTAATGTGTTCTCTGCATCAATCAATTGCCGGAAAGGCAGGCGTGAAATGATCTGTTATTGATTGAGTGATAGTTAATGATTTGTGTTCCTGTGAATTGTACTGCTGTAATCAGTCCTTTGTAATGTTGAAGCATTGACATGGCTGCATGTTTATCGATTGCATTGATTGGTTTGAAGGGTGTGAGAAGTAAAAGGTGAAAAATGAAAGGAAGAACAATTTAAAGGTAAATGTTTCTGCGCGAAAATGAGCTGGGAACATCAAGGGGAGCACAAGTGGATATTTGGACACCATTTACCCTAACCTGAAATGGTGTGCAAACGCCAGTGTTGTGTGATGTTCAGGTAGAATGACAATGGAAAGAGTCCTTGGTGTCGGGATTGACTTCCACTATCATACAGTTGTTACTGTAGTTCCTCATCTATCATGGCCAACCTGCACAGCTGCCTGTTCTAGCTGGGTATGAGTAACGTCTGTTCTTCAAACACGAAACATGCTAATCTGACCAGAGAAAACCATTCTGATATGCACTGTAGCTGAACAAAATGCTGTACCCAAGCTTTTAACCAAAAGGAGATTTGTGATCTCAATGTTTTACATCCAGCCTTTTCAGTCAACAAGGTTAAATGAACAGTGACCCAGACTGTGTATTTTTGTTTACCATGTCATTATCTTGTCTTTACGTGGCATTACAAAATTTGCTTCCCCAAATTTGAATTTTGTAAGGCAAAGGAATCCTGATTCTGGCAAACATTAAGGAGAGAAACTAAGCCCCTTAGGATGAGCATGTTTGGAGAAGTTTCTTAGAACAATTGAGTGTGCAGCCGTCTGGCTCATGGGATTTGTGTGTGAGTTAATTGCTCTACTGGTTAAGCTTTAGGCTACTCAGGTCAATGACCTCAGCTCCAGATAATCTGACTCTGTCTTCTTAACAGAGTATAATGGGTGACAGAAACTAAAGCAGCAAGCCTGACAATGACCCAGGCCGCCATAGGTAAATATATATATATCATATAAATAATGTATATATATATATATTCAACAATATATGGTTGCTATATTCAGTATATGAGAGTCAAATTAGACATTATTCATCCCTCCCTTGATACCAATCGTGTGCTTGAACAATAGTACACACAACATTTGGGTGACATGTACTTACTTACTAATAAACAGAGAATATGTCCGGAAGTGGGTATTGATAATCTTAACGTTTTTTTGTTTTGTGGTTTTAAGCAAGGTGGCAGAGCAGAACTCAATAATCACAACAATAATCTATCCAGCCTGTAGAGGGCAGTGAAGACACACGACAGAGCTGGAGTTAGGCTCTTGTGTCCTGCCCAATGATGTGGGCAGTACTTGTGTTCCCAATACAAGGAGCTCAGAAAACATAGAATAAAGCAATTTTAGAGAATAATTTACGTTCAGAACTGACCCTTGATATCTGGATTTTTTAAATTCACGTTCTGTTGTTTAGTCTTATTAGTCTCATGATCTACATCCAATTAATATATGTATTACTGTAAACTGATCTGCTGATTGACATCATTGACTCATTTAAATATCAAATAAGAAAAATAAATCTGACACTCTACACAACTAGAAATTACTACCATAGCATTGCAATTAAATACATTTAGATTGTTATAAAAAATTCCTTTAACAAGATACAGAGTCCTGCACTCTAAACCTGGTTCTTTTGCTAAGTCAAAAAACAACAACCCCCCCCCCAAAAAAAAGAAGATGAAAGTCAAGCAGAAAAGAAGAAAAGATGTGAAAAGAAACTTAGAGTATTTGAAGAACTGATCTCCAGAAGCTGATATTCCTCTAAGCCCAAGCCCAAGCAAATCTTTCAATCATGTTCAGCCAATTTCTCTCTTCTTTTCTCTATATCTCACCACCAGCCCCTCTGGCACACATACTCAAACACCAACATACGTGCAAAAACACACCAACCACAAACAGTACGCACTTACACACATTCACCGACACATGACACACACACACACTGTACTGTCTTTAAGATACAGTGGGGATACCAGCTCTTCAGATATGATTTCAGACACATTCATATGACCATTTCAGCCACAGTGACCTAGTGCACACTGATTGGTCACTTCAGTCAGATGATTGTTGCATGTCTCTCTGGGACAGAAGGTTCAGTGATCAAATCCTCCTTGGCGTTTTGACTCTGAGCCCAGATTCCCACTGAACATGAGCAGGATTAAAGAAGTAATGCCTGCTGTAGCACATTACAAGACATGAACATAATTGTTTTCCTGACATAGTTAATGTTTACATTCCCGAAATATCCAGTACCCAATGACAATTTCATGTCTGTACTACTTGGGGTACAGCTATACTGTGCATTCAAATTCCAATGGAATGTATTTCCAGGAAAAACATATATTCATATTTCTGTACTTTTTAAAAAACTGTTTTAGCTATCATCTACTGTATGTTGTTGTTCTATGTAATGACTTCTAAATTCCATCCCACTTCAGAGTGTGGTAAAACTCATCTACACAATGGGAGCTGCCTCACCAATCCCTGATATATTACTGTAACCCGGCAGTCAGCACTTTGGAAGGAGAGTTGTTGTGTCACATAATGAGCTGTTGAAGGTAAAAGATAGGAGACAAGCCGAGGTCGTCATGGCAATCTTCCAAACAGCCTTTAAACAGTGTTTGGTAATTGATAAACAACAGTGCCTGTAATTTATATTGTATGTTCGTGGCAAAAAGGCATTCTGTGTAATTACTCTACTGTCTCTTACAAAAATGTGCACATTCAGTAGGTATGTGAAGCACACCAGTATATCATATTAAGTCATAAATAACGTGCTGGTAGAATTAATTAATTTTATAGCCACCCCTCCCCTTGCACAATGTTTTACATTTAACTATGTCAGCAATTATTGATGCACTCCTTAAACAATGACATATCACTAGCAGTTTTTAGTCTGTGCCGTTTTTTTGTATCTTAATTTCCAGAAATGTCTTTGCGATCTCTGAAATGTGGGCGAATGCAGAGGCTTAGTTTACCCTGTCGTTTGTTTCACCATGAGCATTTGTAGTAAGCCTAGCTAGAGTTAAGATGTTTTGTTCTGATGTTCTGACAGACTACCTATACATTTATTTATTTTGTGAATGATTTCCAAGGAAAAACTATCCTTGCCTTGAATTTGAGTAGAACACAGTCTTTTATGTATTTTTTTATCAACAAAGATTACTGAAAGAACATTAGGAATGTCAGGTTACATGACTAGGGCTCAACACATGTCATAATTTGCATTCTCTAATCATTGCTCAACGTGTCTGAAAGGTGAAGGAGGCCACTTACTACGGAAAACATGACCACCAATGTACCTTTCAGTGAGTTCTTTTAGAGAATATTTATCAAACTTGCAGCTTCCCTGTGTTTTCATTCTGCATTTGCACATAAATTCTATGCTTGGCCTTGCTGTCATTTAAAACGTATGTTAGTATCTGATTGTACTGCATGAGTCAGATTTAGCACTGTAGGCTCTTTGTCAGTTCAAAGTGTTACACATGTATCCATGTTTAAACCTTGATACCCCTTGAAAAGCAGAACTGAACACTATAATATCTATTTTGCTACAATCTATTAGAGTGCCGAGTTTGCTTCCTTCTGTTCCTCAGCACACTGTACCTCTTGTTCAACAGATCAGTTACAAACAAGCAGTTAGCAGGGACACACACGTGCGGAGAAAAAAACAAAACTGACATAACGCATCAGATTAAGTACTGAATGCAGGTACAATTTAGAAAATTGTTGATTTCATTATTTTTTCCTGTTTTTTATAAGACATAGCATTTTTGTCATTCCTATATGTTGGTGTCTTTTGTCTGCTTTTCTCACTTTTTTTAAATAAGAGATGTTGGCTTTGATGGCTGCTCAACAAAGAGAGGGTTGTCTTCAGCTGTAACCTCTCTGCACCGGAGTCTGGAACATGACACATGTCAGGCTATGATAAATGGTGCAGAGTCTCAGTAATTTCAGCAGGAATGCCCTTGAGATGCCCAAGACCCGGATCGCAAATGTTATTGTTGAATTAAACCATAAAAAGAAATCCTTCCCCCTTGACATGATAGGAAACACACTGAAAATAGAAAGATAAAGTCCACACACACACACACACTGACTGTGCACTGGCTGTATTGTTGATATAAAATATAAAGGGGAAACAGAGAGAGAAAAAGAGAGGAAGAGAAGGAAAGAAAGTGAGAGAGAATGGATGACGGACTCCGTGTTTTCTTTATAGTACTTGCATGCAGTCCACACAACTGATGTAAGATATTCAAAGATATGCATGTCTACTGATGCTCCAGAATTGCTGTTGAACTGCCCCGAGTAGTTGTAGTTATTGGCACAACATGGTCTATCCCTTATGGAGGCAGTGCAGTCATAATAATAGCAGATAAAAACAACAAAAATGATCACCGGTGCTTTACTTTGTGGACTCCCATTTGTGGTGATTTGGATGGCAATTAATCCAAAAACTACAGCTTAACTACCCTCTGTGCTATCCCTTCCATCCTTTGACAAATAGGGCCGTGGAATCTTTTAATTGGGAGGGAAGACGTAGTTGCAGATGTATTAGGGCTGGGATGGGAAAACAGATGAGGCCGTCACTTTGCACGGCAGGGAGCGGCGAGGCTTGGTCCCCCATCGCCCGGTCCTATCCATAACGCCACGAGTGTGCCACATGCCTCCACTGTCATCTGCACAGTGCCACAGGGGCCCCTGGGGGCAGGGGAGGACCTCCCTGTCCAACACTGGGGTTCAACCTCTCATTGGCACAGCTTGGCTTTTCCCCATTTAGAAAACCTTCACCACCACAAGGACTCCTAATACTGCGCCGCTTTGCACATCATAGAGACTTGGCGATGTACGCAAACGAGATTGTAACTAGCCAGAGAGGTACTGAAACTCCCAGAAGATATGTACTGCTGACTCAATGGAGATGTAATTGCTTGCTGTTTATATCAACCACTCAATAAATATTAAGATGTATTTTACTGTTTACTGCTCTACTATTTAACATGGAGTGGCCTGGAAGAGATGACACTCTTTTCTTTCAGATTTTCCTCATCAAGCATATTTTTGGGGGTACATCGACGCTGATGAACGGATATCTACAGGTCACAGATCACAATGCTAATCTTCTGGGATGCAGTTTTAATATAAAAGAAAAGTTTTATATTACAGAACTTTATGTTAGCTGGGATACCCCAGTCTTCGAAATGCAGACACAGCTTATGTTCTCAAAGGACCCCAAGTTGGTCAGAGAGGTCCTCTTTTGAAATATAGCCCCATTTTGACTATGACTGTTCAGCTGGCTGCCTTCAATTTTATACCTGCAAAGTTTCAATCTAGGCTTTCTCTAGCTCCTTTAACATTCAGTGCCCCCATACACCCTCCCCCACTTTTCTCTGCTTTCTCCAGGATTACTCAGAGAGACTGCACTTGTGCTGTTATTTTCAACCTTGGTGGACTGGGGGTTTGGTATGTATTCTGGAAATACTTCAAAGAAAAGCAAAAAGGCAGCAATTTTCTGCTTGAATATCCCTCTGACTAAATCCATTGATCATCTTTGGGGTTCCTGGGAGAGAGGGAGTGAGATGGAGAGGCGTGTTTTATCCTCTAATAACTCCTACCTTCACCCCTTCCTGCCTCTCCGTTGTTGTGTTGTTGTTGGTCGCACCTCTGCTGTATTCCTTGGAGAGCCGGTGAGATTGAAGTTATTTTATGCTTCAGCTCCCTGGGCCCCAATTTGAAAACTCTGCGTGTCAGTTTTCACACAATGCTGTCATATGGCAAGGGGTATTGCAGATTTTTTTTCCTGATGGCATCTAGTTGTAGATTTTCAGTGTGTGACATGTGGGTCAAGTAAAGAAAGCTAGCTCCAAGTTCAGTTAAGATGGCATGCATATACTGGCATGGATCTTATATTAAGTCCATGTTCCAGACAATTTTTTTTTCTGTTTAACCATCCTCTACTGTTTCATCATTTTGAACCGTAGATACCTTTTTGAAATCCCTGCAGGTTACCTTTTTTTAGGTACTGGGCTTATTGTAAACATCTGGAAACAAAAATGGTCTGTAAGTGCTGAACAATCAAACTGTTCTCTTTATTGAAACACGGTGCATAGACATGTGTGTCGAAAGTACAATTGAGCTGATATAGCAGCGTGGCTCTTCCCTCCTCCACAAAAACACCTACAGTCACAAACAACTCAGACCAGAAGGAAATACAAAAAGTATGTTTTACAAAAACATATTATAAGACAACCTGTGTCTTACTGACGCAAGCTGTTTCAGGGGTTGGGAGTGCGGGGTGGGGGAGGAGCAGGGGGCGTTGGGAGTGCGGGGTGGGGGAGGAGCAGGGGGCGTTGGACCTGACGATGCTGGATGCTTTCGGATGTCTGGGTCATAAGTCAGATCTGTCCATGGTTGGAAGGCTGGCACATGCTCCTCTCAGACACCTCTCCTCACCTGCCAACATGCTGCAGACTCCAGCAGACTCAATAAACTGCAGCTAATTGGGAGGTGATGACAGACAAGCCAAGCTCAATTTGCAGCGGTTTGGAGACAACCCGTTCACTTTCCCCCTGTGGCTCAGGTGAGCCCTCATGGTGGGGCACAGCTCCTTCACTCACCTCTAAGCACACATTTGGCTCCTGATGTCACCATAATCTGATGGAACATTGAAACAAGCCACAAAGAAAACAGACCTTGAATACACCGCATTCTTTGAGAATACATGCTGGTAGTGTACATCTCATGCTCTACGGCTGCTCTGATGGATGATAAGATCCGCAATGTGTCCTCTGTTGGAACATGCAGCAGAGGTAAAAAAGCACTGTAACCGTCAAGCAATACATGCTGATTCCTTGACCGATTCTCGCCACACAAAAAACGCTGATGAGAAATACAGTATATAGATTTGTGCTACTGTTTTGCCAAGCTGCCTGAATCTGATGCGCTCACACTAAAAAGTAGAAGGAAATACAATTATACTAAAGGACACCCAATGTCATTTGTGGAAGAAAATGATACAAATAAACCTAGCAGCGAGAATATGAAATAATAATCCATTCCCAATTTCTAACAGCAATAAACATTTACCTAAATGCTTTCAGCAGATTCATTTCAATTCCTTTTAAATCTCCATGACCACAAACTGAGATATAGATAAATATGGATTATTTTTTTAAACCAACATATTAAACAATAAATAGCTTGAATGTATTTATGCCATGGTAATAACTTTATTTTCTACTGCTTGATTGCTAGAGCCTATTCCTTGACACTTGTGATGCACTCTGCCAAGAACATTAAGTATCCGAAAGTGATAAAGCTTCAATTTGCTAGACCATTAGACTAATTACTGCAATAATTAAGTAACTACTTGATTAGAACTAATGGGTACCTAATTATCCAGGAAGAAAGGATCAGGTGGTAATTAATAGAGTCAAGCTGATGTCTTCTGACTTACCATCCCCGATTACCAGACATAAGGGATTGAAACTGGTAAAAGCAAACATTGCCACTTGAGTGTTTATCTAGACCCCTGTAGCTAAGGCAAACAATGTGCCAGTTGGTAACAGTGTGATCAGAAAGGTAAATAACGATACAAACCATGTCTGTTTTTCATTTTCATTGGCTAGTTCTTGATGACGTTACTCTCAATTGCGTGCAACATGATCTCTCATCAGTGTATCTTTATTTACTTCAAAAAGTAGAACAGACCGTATATTCAACACTGTATGTACAGTATGCAACTGACTGGTAGGTATTAGAGCTGAGGTTAGGATTAGATTTAGGCATGTATGTGGTGTCCAGTGTAATAAGAACCAGTTTTATGCAATTATCCTCCTACCTGCCATAAGAATGGTTGACTATTTGCATATATTTCCGTCCTTCCAGAAAGCTATAGAGTAGTCTGAAACTGAACAATAATGACAAAATGATCTATGGTCAGTTTGGATTAACATCACTTTCGTAATTGACTGAAATATAGATTTTTCATTACACTTTGAGAGACCCCAAGATGTCATGTCTCACCAAAAATAACATTAATTGCAACTTTTGTTCCTATTTACTGTTGTCTAATATATCTCAGTTCATTTGTATATTATCTTCATTTGGTCACTATTGTAAGCACTGCCAAGAGGACAAGTTGAAGATGGAGACCATTTCAAGAATAGCATTTAAGTTTCAATCACATTTCACATTGGGCATTTTCAGCTCTTCAAACATAAAGATGAATTGAGACAAATCTAAAATGTATAGAATTATTCAATTTGCATAAAGTGTATTATCTAAACATTCCATGTTTAAAGTAAAGGTGTTGAAAGGGTCATTAAAATGTAAGTATAGTGAATACAAAATCTGAGCATTACCAGTAAATCCATAAATCTACTTGTTATTTAATATATAATTGTCATTAGAAGTGCAGCAGTCACAGATATAATATGCATGACTCTGAATGTGAGCCAAAGTGAAACCTGAAGCTTTTTGATGTATAGGTCTTTTTTTATTAATGTTTGAATAATATGTGCCTGGAGGGGAGTTATAAATTAGAATGGAGAATTGAGATATCAATTTTTATGAGTAGTCCTCATACATTTCCATCATGTATTTCAAATGGAAAGAATTACAATGATTCGGATTAAGCCTGCAGTTGTATCAACTGCTATATGTGTACATGTGGTTGGATAGATTAATGGAAGACTTGGCAACTTGAGATGTCATGACACTGCTCATGATGTAGACAGAGTTCAAATTGTGAATATGACATGGGGAACAAAGTAAGCACTGGAAGTAATAAATACACCACATTAGTCAAGATTTGGACTATGATCCTAACTTTTGTAGTCCAGAAAGTATTGACCATGGAAAAGTATTTCAATGTGTTCAAGAAAAGCTAAAATATCAGATGCAATTGAATGTTTGAAGTAGTAAAGCTTTGAACAAGGATATGTTATATTTACATTGCGTTGACCTCAAATATCATTGCATATTGTACTGCAGTTTAGTCTCTGTAGGTCTATCAGGTGGGTGTGGATCAGCAGTATAAGGGCACAGACTACCGTATAAAAGGAATGTGAGATAGTGCTCCTAGTTATGCTGCTGTAGTGGCACACAGCCTGCCTGTCAGAGTTGAGAGAGACCACGCTTTAACAATCCTGGAGGTATCATCTAGGGAGGGTGCTACTTCCACAGATAAGAGGACGGAGAGGCAGAGAGGGTGCGGGGTCTCCATCCGCACAATCCTCTGAGAGAGCCATTGAGAGGTTTTAACAAGATGAGTAGTAAGGGCACAGTTACCATACCGACAGTGTATGTTGTCTACCACAACAAAGTCCCTAAGAGCTGACGCCTTTGATGTTGAGACAGGATAAAAATAGTCCACTCTCTGTGGTCTTCTACCATGGTTGGACGTTTCAAACGTAGAGCTCATTCCTTGCAACAGCAGTGTCAATTAGTCAAGTGTTAGCAGTGTTTACTCATCTTCCGCTCTCAATAGAGACATGGCTGTTTGAATCACTGTGGATTACTATGCAGCAGTATGTCTAGCCTTGATGTCATTTACAACTAGAGGTAACTAGAGCCAAAGTTGCTGAGGAAAAGAGGAAAATCAAACAACGTGCTTTGGAGATGTAAAAACACAAAACGTTTTCAATCCATGCCTGCCTGTTTGTTCGAGGTAAGGTAGAGTACAGCTTTTTTCAGTACTGTATCTAACCATTTGTTAACAATACAATACGTTTTATTTTGCTTGCTATCACCCCCTCCCCCTATTCTGTTCTGTAAGCTCTAAAGCTAGGGTGAATTGATATACGGTGTAATCATCTGCTAGGAGCTGATGTGATGTAAATGAAACTAATTAGGGAAATGTCAAACATAATTAATAAAACAGGTTTAAGTTGCGAAAACACTTGTCAGCGGAATAAATGAAGATACCGCCTCTCCTCTCCCCACTGCTGCCATGCCTCCCTTTTTTTTGCCGCTGTTCAATTAGGTCATGGATCGCTCCTGAGTTACCTCTCCCCTTTCCTTCTCTCCTCTCCCCTCCCTCCCTCTCTGTCTCTCTCTCTCTCAGAGGCTGTCTAGCACTGTGTGTGGAGGCCTGAGAGAAAGGATGGGGAGCCACTATCCAGTGGAAGGGAAATAAATTTGCCTGTCCATCCACCGCCTGGATGAAATTAATTGCAGACTCCTCATCCTGTCTGGGTACAACAGGGGCATTAACATAAGCAATTTGCGTTCGACTTCTTCTGCTGGCTGCTTAATAGAGCATCGGACCTGGCCGATAAGGCTTGAGGTCCCTGACGCATTAGCATTTTCATAATATCAAAATATTATAGCACCGTGATTCGCGGAAGCCCATTCATTATTGATAAGAACAAAAGGTTTTATAAATTACAAAAGGGGAGCATGACCTATAATTATGGAAAGCAAATTAGGGTGTGCAGTAAAGTCAGTTACATTTTGAAGGAAAATAATGATGCTACAGACCTTTCTCCTCCCCTCAGGATTGGGAAAATAATAGATTTCACCACAGACCCACAAGGGGTTGAGGAGTGCGCTCACAAGATCATGAAGGACAGAGCCAGCAAAGGACAGGGAGCAAAAGGCTCTGGCCCATAGGGCACTAATTCACACACAAAACTTCTTGTAGTTCTGTCTAATGAACAAACCCACTCATGAGTGTTTAGCGTGGCACCCTGGTTTCAAAAACCTCCTCACTCTTGAAATGTTAACTCTTTGTCAGCACTTCTCAAAGTAAAGGTCTTGCTTTGAAACGTTTGATTGCTTTCCATTGTGTTCGGATCTAAAAAGGGATATTTGGGGGCATATGTGTAGGTGGTTAGAGGTCTGACGTCCTAGCTATCCAAATGTGTCACATTTCTCAGGTGGACAACCACCAGGTGCCACAGATGCCAGCCGATGCTCCGGGGAGATGGAAATAGAGATAATTAGGTTAGGTCCCTTGAGACCCCTCCATCATCAGACACTGATTGTTGCTGCACCACGTTTGCCCTGGATGCCTTTAAGTTCCTCAAAAGTGTCCTCTGTTAAAACGTCTCACGCAATCTGTTGCATGATTGGACCAACCTTTAGCAGTGACTGGGCTAGGCAAGGCCAGCTCCTGATAGACGGGTGTATGTATAGACAGTTTGCTGATCAAATGGCAGAGTTCCTTCTTAATATTGTTTACCTGTCTAACAATGAAATCACACAGTCAATGTGATTTAAATAACAATGTACTACATGTACTATAGGGGTATAAATAAATAAATAGATGTCTACTGTTCACATTGCCTTCAAGATGACAAGTGCGCATTATAAAACAACTATTTGAACAATACAATGTGTAACAAAGTTACACTTGCCTGCATAGGCTGGGCCTGAATTGTGCTAATTAGGAACATGAATCTCCAGCATACTGAGGACTAGGCCACTGGAGTCCCCTGAGTTTGAATGTTGATTACAGCGGATGTGAATGTAATTTCTTCCCTTAATGATTCTGTCCAAAAGCAAATGTCTGCAAGAGAGGCCAGGGCTGAAACCCAAGCTGTGTCTGTGGGGATCCTCAGAAAAGGAGAATGTTGCATTATTCATTGACAACATGGTAGTGTTGATTGAGATTTGATGGAGATAAGTGGTGCACTATTAGAACCCACAGTGATTTAAGACATGAAGTACAAATGTACTTAACTTTGACAACTTTGAATTATAAACTTAAAGGGAAAGGTTTGCATCCGATGGCCATAGAACTCGTTGTAGCTTAATCCCTCCCTTGCTAGCAAACAGAGTTCTTTTTGCAAATCAAGGGCTTGCAATGCAACATGTGGGATCAAGGCTCGGGAGGTCCTAATGGAACTGGTGCTCTATTGGCAGACCATTTACCCTTGCAATGTAGTGCTGCTGCTTGATTGTGTCACTCGTCAGGCCCTGGTAATTGTTGTCACACTGTGTCCCAGAGTCCACCACACTCCTTATCATTCATTAACCTCCAGCTATGCTGTCTTTTTCGCCCTCCCCACTCAATCCTGCAGAAGTTGATGGCATACAATGCATTCTCCACTGCAATCACGTATGGAAATATTGTTAGTCCACTGCCCAGTTAAAGGTGACATCATTCTTTTTCTTTGGGAGCTCTTCAACTAATTTCCCTGTGCAGATAAGAATTAATTAGCTCGCCTGTTTTCCTTTGGTTGTCGAGAGGCTCCCCATCTGGAGAGAAGACAGTCCTCTGTGTGTCTGATTAATGGCAGGGAGAGACAGTTGCCAGTTCTGGTGCAGCACCGAAACCTTGCTGTTTGGCCTAGGTCACTTCCTGCAGCAGGCAGTGCGATGCTTCTCCAATACTAAGTGTTCTCCGACCAAAATATCTCCCTGAGATTATTAAACTCGAGAATAAACAAGAGATATCACAAACAACATCCAACCAAGACAGATATTTATTTTCCGACTTTACAGCTAATGTGTTCATCAGTTTGTCAGGGCCATCAGTCGCCTAATGGAGGTTGAAGAGAGGCAGGGCCTTTACCTGACCTTGAGAGCAAACATACACTTTTGTGACATTGTTGTTTCATACATTTTAGACTGAAAACCAAAGTTGGACATATACTGTTGCATAACATCCGCTGCTAATTTAAGATATATTTTCTGTCCTTTACCCTCTACCCTTTACATCCAGCAGCCCACTAACCTAAAAAACCATCACCAGATAGTAGGCCATCGCAATACCAACTGCTACAGTCGCTGATCTTTTAAATGGATACTTAAGATGCATTTTGTTTCTTTAAGTAAACCATGCCTTTAATAGTTTTACAGGACATGATTGAATGCCCTTGAGATACAAAGTCATATTCTTATCCCTGAAGAACAAACAGAATGATCCTAGTCGGTTGGCTATCCAGACAGAGAGAGAGAGAGGCCAAAGGATCTTTCATGCCACCGGAGCCTTGACTCATTTGTCATTGGAGTGTCAAAGGGAAGATGACATTTACAGCCCAGTGAAGTGACTGCCTCCAGTTCGCTAGGCACCCCTGAAGTAATAAATGTTTACCTTTAAGAAAGAGGTCTGTGGGCTTAGGCTTTTTTTCTTTTGATGTGAGAGGGGGCCTTTGCACACCGGGTGCTTATTTCCTCCACCTTTCACTCACGCTGTCAAACAGAACCAGATTAATGGCACAATTTGTCCTACAAATCATATTAGTGGAAATACACACTGAGGTGAAAAACTTTTTCTCCATCCATTACCTTACTGTGATATCTGTTCACATTAAATGCATTTCTTTCTGACATTTACAAGGTTGTGCAATGAGGGGGGAAGAGGTATTATGACAATGATAAGTAGTCTATAGCCTCTTATGGCACATATAGGTCTAATTCAAGTGAATATTGAGATTTAGAGGTCAAGTTACGGTACATAGTAAGGCCATAAAGAAAAGTAATTATTTTAACATTATGCTTCGTTGTAATGCTTTTTATTGTGTATTAAGGTTGACATGTATTCATTAAGCTGACACTTTTATCCAAAGCGACTTGAAAGAGCAAAGCATCAAGAAAGAGCTTTACAAAAAGTGCAGAGGTAAAAAAAAAGCAAATAAGTGCCAATGGGTAGAACCAGAAGAGCGTGTAGTTAAACACATGACATGCTTTACCTTTGTAAAAAAAATATATAAATGATGGCATCAGAAACACAAGAGGCAGTTGCTGAAGAACCATTTGTGAGACAGCCTTCCCCATCCTCTGTGTCAGGCTTGGAATATCCTGAGAGGAAGTCCTTGAAGAATCCCTCCTGACAAATCCATAAATGCTTAAACAACCTTAACATTTCAACAGTTTAAAGACCCCTCCCCACTTAAGATGTGTTCAACAAACACTTAAGAATATAAGAATGTAGGCCTTGGAGTCCACTTTTTACAAATGGCACCGAAATCGGATTTGATTGGAAAAGAGCAGCACAGTTTGCCGCAAGGAACAAAGAGGAGAACAGGAATTCAGGTGGGAGGGATAACAGTCTCTTCTAATTACTGTCTGAGCACCCCTGAGATGAGCTATTGTACTGAAGGTCTGGAGCACTGTTGCTGGGTGGTATCCAGCGATGAGCATTCACTTGTAGACTTTAAGGTGGCATTGCTTCAAGTGACAAAATAACAACAAGTCACATTGGTTCACTTCAGAGTGCTGCAAATGTCTTGGTTAGTTAAGTAAAAACAGGTACCTGTGATTGGACATTAAAATAAAAATACAGGGAAGAGTTGAGGCAGATGAAGGGAAGGGAGAGGGAGAGGGGAGACCGGTAGAAAGGGAAAGAAAGAGATGTGAGGAGAAAGGGAGAATAGAGACAGAGGCATATGGAGAGAAAGGGGTGGGGGGGGGGTGGGGGGGGTGGGGGGGTGGCTCTCCTGACTCCGTGTCAGATGCGGGAGCTGGGCTGTTATCTGCTGATCCCAGAACTTCCCCTGGAGCGCCAGAGTGGGTCTGTCTCACGTAGTGCACCCTGCACTGGGACCGTGCTGCCGGCTGACAGGAAGGCTCGATTAGTGAGCCACAAAGAGGCCGATACAGAGGAGCGACTTCCTCAGCCAAAGGGGGTTTGTCCGGAGAACACACTCCAACCCTCCTTCCTGACAGGGGACAGTGACAAACACGTACTGGCCAGGCCATCTCAGGGAACGCATTGTAGATTTGCACACGTAAGCACGCATGCACATCCACACATAGGCCCCCCCACCCACCACCACCACCACACACAGACACACTTGGACAGCTGTTTCATTTCAGTGTGTGCCCTATTCAATTTGATTTGGGTTACTGAGTGAAACAAAAGAAGCAGTTGTTAACTAAGTGGAAGAACAACTGTTGATTTGGAAAGTCCAGGGTTTTGGGAGGATGCTGGTCGTCCTCCAGAGAATGGGATGAGTGTGTTTGGGCTGGCCCCGGCCATGCGCGTGCTGCGTTCACCACCACAATGGGATGTGGATGTGGAAGTGGGCCTGGGCCAGATGAGGAAAGAGAGATAGCGTGGGTGGGGTGAGGGGTGGAGGTGCGTAGAGCAGGGACCGGTGGCCCGTTATGGGACCCTGTGGCGGAAGGGCATTGTTCAAGAGAGGAAAAACACAACAACAACAACAATTTAAAAAAACCAACACTTCCTGAATCTTTTTATATGATGAAGTGGAGAACAATTGAGCGGGCGGGATCCACTACTTTGAGGATATTGAGGGAGGCCTCCCCTCTGAGACTTGGAATGATCCTTTCACACCTTGCTGTAAAACTCAGGCAGGAAAATAAAACAATGCCGGGTGGCTGACCAAGATGCAGTCCGATCAAGTACAGTGTGTCCATTGACAGAGATTACAATGGCCTTTGGCCTGTGACACATTAAGCAATGAACTAAAGGTTAATGAGGGAGAATGTGATGATGATGAATATTTCTCACTAAAACAGTATATGTCACCGAATGCATTTGCACTAGGTAGCAAGGTCAACTGCTCCATATGAAGCAAACTTTGATTTCAAATTTCACTTACCTCAAGCTATTAGCAAGGCAATTCTATGGTTCATGAAGCAAGGATTGAAAAAGCAAAGGAAGAAAGGAGTCTCTGTTATACTATGACACTGGAGACGAATCCTTTGGCTCTATTTTGATGTTTTCCTGGACAGGAGAAGATACTTGATCATCCGATATTTTTTTGTTGGTGTTTCAGAGGAGAAATTTAGGAGCCAAACATTGGACCACCCACATTTTTTGGACAAGCCTTGAAATAAGATCATCTTATCAGGGTGACTTAAAGGAGAGAAAACAGATAGACCTGCTAGTGTGTGTGTGTGTATGTCCTAGTCTGATTCTTTGTATGATTCTTTTTTTTTCAGCTGAGTGTGCTTGGTTGTAGATTTCACTAACCCTGGGGTCATGCACCTGGTATACCTCTGAATCATGCTGTTAGCTGGAGTGTAAAATCCTCTCAGGGGAAAGATGTATCAGGAGATAAGAGTCCACTGGTGTGATGTAGTGGCTCTGCCCCTCAAGGCCTAGACCAGGCTTTTTCAACATCAGGTTCTCTCAGTATTGCAGCTTTCCAGTGATACAGAAAGGCATAGTCAGTTCTAGATCAGTCCACGGAGTGCTGAAACAGTGGCTTCCTCATACACAGTTGTGATATTCAGCAGTATTCAGAGTAATGTTGGCACTGTAACAATATGTGTACAGTAAATAGATGTATATTGTTACAAGATTCTGTTGCTGTTCTCTGGGCATAGCGTGAAAGAGAAACAATCTTGCCTCGAAATATTATGACATTTAGTCTCAATTGTGGCTCTAGAATGCTTTACATCATTCTCTTATAGGCAACATCAAATACTCTGTCAAGTTGTTGGAGCTAAATGCATTTGGTTTCCATTCTTGGCATCTTTAATAATGTTCTCACCCATTCTGGCAGGTTACCTTAATCTCTCTCCTCAAGAGTCCAGAGCAGAGTGATGCAATTGCTTGGCACAGAATGAAAATCCCTCTATTCTGTATCAGTACAGGCCCTCTCTGTGTAAGGCTTGTTCCTTGAATGCATACTTGAGGCGCAAAACACAAATCATAAAAAATACATCTAATCATGGTAAGTAGAAACAGTTGACAGCATGGGAACTGAGGATACAAACTGTGTTGTGTGCTAGTTAGTAGGTGTTCTAGTGTCGGGGTCATGAATGATTTGTATGCATAGATGGTGAAAAAGAGAAGTGGGTTTTTTTCAGCCAAGTGAACTTTGGGATTAGTTTTTGGCACGGTGTTGTTGGGTGTGTTGGCTCAGAATGCTTTCAGGACAGCATTTCTGAAAGGCAGGTTCAGATATCGCCAACTCATGGTTGGGTTGCGGAAATGGCAGATTAATGAAGTCGATTGTGGGAGGCCTTTGGCCTCACATAGCTTGGTGGCCCTCTAAAAACTCATTAGAGGGCCACCAAATCTCAATGAGCCCACTAACAACCAACACAAGAAGCTTGTTTTCTGTGGGGGAAGGGAAATTCAGAATATGTCTGGTACACACAAGTGAAGGAGAAGAAAGAGAGACCTGGATGACTAGAGATTCTTTATCAGGAGAGGAACTCACTGAACTGGAGGTAACCCCAAAACGCTTGCAATTTGAAGGTCATTCTCTGTGTCAATTAAGAGGAGAGATTTCAATCTGTTCGTAATGCTTTGTAACTAAATGCACTTTAGACCCAGTGTAGTGCAACTCTTTTTTGCCTCTAGTGCTTTTTGCTGAAACTCACCTAACCATAGCTTTGTGCCATGCCTAGTATCAGTTTTAGTAAACCATGTGACGGCATATTTGATTACCACAGTACAACCTTAATACTTTTGAACAGTTAAATGTAAGAATATTGACATGATATTATTGATCAAATGTATCCAAAGCAACAACATGATGTCCATCAGTGTATCACGTCTCTGAAGTATTTGATTGCTTGAACATTAACAAGATGTGTACTTTGGATGTGGCAATCTACATCAATGGTGTCTGTCAATACGTTGAACATGCTGTAGCTACATTCATGTGTAGGTTTACAAGTCTGTGCAAATGCACACATACACGGACACACACACACACACACACACAAAGGCCAATGATAACAGCTGTCTTGTATTTTGGGCAGCATCTAAAGCCACAGCAGAGAATCTGGGTTAGAATATTTGGAAAGCATGAATATCAAATGGAGCTCTCAAACTGGTGAATTAATATGACTTTCACTGGTGACATTTTCCAGCGGCATATGGCAGCAAGCTCATGGGAGAGCAATGCTTTTTGATGAATATTTGGAGTCTGAGGGACCAAAGGACGGTACTGGGCATATGTCGCCTTCTGTTTTTGCCTTGTGAAATGATAATGCTGTCATACTTCAACTGGATATTGAAGCTACAGAGCTGCCATTTGAGATAAAGTAGCATAAGTTACCATGGCATGAAAAAGAAGGTATCAGACCTCCAACCTCTGTGTGTATGCATGCATGAGGGGCGTGTGAGTGTGTTCAACTAGTACCAGCCAGGGTTCATCTACCTAGAGTACCCAGGAACTGTGTTAGGTATTAGCATCGAACAACCTTCCCCTCTCTAGCCTAAAGGCCCCCCTCAAAGCCAATTTTACAGTATTGCACATCACTAGTAACAGCAGAGAAGTTATGGCACACCATTCTGCATGTTAAAGCTATTTGTACTGTATGAAACCGCTTGTAAAAAAGGGATTTTGCTTTTGATTTGGGTTGGGAGGTGGGGGTTGGATTAATCTGCCAAAATGATTGCGGTTGTGGATTTTCTGCTAGTGTTTTCAATTGACCGTAATGCTAAAAAAACATACAAAACACATTAAAAACACCCTTCTGACAGTGTGAGGCCTAGATCACCATCCTTGTGTTGTAGAACCCCAGATCTTCCGCACACTACACAGTTGTACTACGTAGAGCTGAAAGCAACATACTAGCCTAGGAAGCAAACATAGTGTAGCCTATATACTGTATTCAGGTAACTGGAAAGGGAAGTCCATATATCTCCATTACAACCACAAACAGATTTGATCTTGAATACTGACAGGATATCACATACAGTCAACATATACTTGATCTTACCCACGCACAGTACATAATATCAATTGTATTATGTCTACTGTAAAGTCTATTCTAATGCAGTTCCCTAAACACAGGCCCATAATAACCCATTGTCATATTATACAGAGACACAAACAGTCGTGTTCAGCAGTTTCCACAAACATTTAAATTGAAAAGGGTAAAGTCAGAAATTAATTATCCATCTAAAGCCAATGTACTGGAAAATATAATTTATGGAACAATTACGAAAATGGGAAAATGGTTCGCTTAAGTGAAAACACCACAATAATTAAATTTATATTTGATCTGAACACTCACTTCATTCTTAACCATGTGATGGAATTTGGCTTTTAAATGAAGGGGAATTTTAGGGTGAAAAAAAATTGGCTTGTACTGCTTTCAATGAAATTGGAGCTTCCAAAGCCTGTAGCTATATTGATAACCACAGGGGACTAAAAGGTGGCTGTCCTGTTGGTGATTACAACATTTTACAAAGATGAGACCTTGACCCCTTGACAATGATGAAGTTCATGTATTTAGGCACATTATTACTTGTTCATATGTTGCCCACAACATGTGCATTTCAGTGCTTGTGTATGTGTGTCTTTGTCTACACATGAGATTGAGTGTACTACTGTATGAGTAGGCTGTGTGTGTGTGCACATTTGTTGGGGTGGGGACCATTCCCTAGCTTAGTGGCTTTCCAGTACACAGTAGCTCTTTATGTTGAGGAAGGACTTGCCCTTCTCTCTGTCACTAGTCCACTGGGAACAGTCCTCTCTGTGCATTCTCATTGGCATGCTAAAGAGCCCTGATATTTTTGTCTTACATATTAAAGAGGGAATTAAGCAGAGCTATTGAGGGCTTATGTCCTGGCCATTTAAACTTTTTTTCGTGGCCCTTACTTGAAATCCAGCCAAGTAGATTGAAAAGATGGGAAGGTTAGAGAATGGATAGAGAGGTTATTGACAGCGCTGTGGCCAGTGCTTTGAGGGACAAGCGGAAACAATGTGCTGACTGTTAGCCAAGGACCAGCTTTACTGTAGAGCATGGGGAAATAAGTGTCTTGTCTGTTTTTTTGGGGGGGTAAGCTTTTTTTCCCTTCCAAGAAAGCTGTTACAATGAAACCAAGTCTAAAGCAGTAATTTGTAAGTCAAGAGCCTGGCAAAGTGGATATCGAGGGGGGAGGAGGGAGTTGAAAGCGAGTGGCGCGTGAAGAGAGGGCCCCGGGTCTATTTAGGGTCCAAAGGAGCTCTGGTCAAATTCACATGCCACCAGAGTGGCCTCCTGTGGCTAACACCACCAGCGCATTGGCTTGATAGAATAGCTTATGTACCATTTGCTTTTAGTGATATCGGACCTTTCTCAGTACTACTTACTTTGTGACCTAAACATTAAGTAAGTAAGGAAACAGGACCCACTTTTCCATCAATAGGCCCTCATTGCTCTGTGTGGCTGTGGTGAGATAGTCATGTAAGCTGCCTCATTGTGTGGTCAACAAGA
The DNA here is from genome assembly GCA_903064625.1 of Mallotus villosus. Taxonomy (NCBI): domain Eukaryota; kingdom Metazoa; phylum Chordata; class Actinopteri; order Osmeriformes; family Salangidae; genus Mallotus; species Mallotus villosus. The sequence goes on along the minus strand of CAEFZP010005496.1, from coordinate 445,295 downwards.
CATCTTGCTGCATAATTGTGTTCAGCCTCTGAACTGCATCTCTCTGTGTTACCGGCCGTCTCTGGAGGAGGAAACCCCTCACTGAATTGCTCCTCCCTGCTCAATTTCATTTTCTCTTTGAGTTTTCCTTTTATGTCTTCTTTGAGGGTTTTAGGTTGGTTTAGGTGGAGTTATATGGGCATATGTGAAGCCCTCTGTTGCATACAAATAAAATGTTATTTGATCAATGAAGCGGAATATTACAAACAGGGATGTTACAGATGATGTTACAGGTAGAATCCCTATTGGCAACGGCAAAGTGATAAATCCAGGAGACTGCTCTGCATTCTGGGAACATTCAAGGGAGGCTTGCCCAGTTCTTTAGGCAGGCGTTTATGATGGAGTCCCTGAAGTTACAGAACGATTATGAGAGCCTTGGGCTTCCACTGGAAACAAACCCACTGACACGTTGACTAAATCCCTGCCCCGTGTTTATATGGCGGTTTGCAAAGAAATCAGAAAAGGTAATCATGTATGGAAGCTGAGGTTAAGAAGCAATGTAACAGTCTATTAACTTTAATATAGATATGTGGAATAAGCATATGCAGGGGACTATTAGCATAAATCTTGGTTACACACGAGTGGTGTGGCATACCCTGTTCCCTTACCACAGTGGGGTCTAATGACAAACACTGTGAATGAACTGAGCCAGCCCACTGACTCCTCGCTTGAGCTCTCAATTAGCCTACTCACGATTAAGACCCCTCTCCAAGCCCTGGTGCCTCTATTAGAGCTCTGCTGTTGGTGGGGCTTGTGCAACAGCCAGTCTGGGATGCAGCTGGCAGGCTGAAGGCAATGTCGACTATGATTACTATGTATGACATTATTACGTTTGTTAGCGGTGATCATGATGATGATATGAATATTTCTACCATTGCTTCTACCACTGTTGTTACCACATGCAACTGGTGATAGGACTACGACCGATACTGCTGCTGTTGAATGGGTGTCTTTGCGGAAGTTGGGAACATGTGTCACTTGACAAAAGAAAAAAGGAAATAAACATTTGAAGTGTGAAACAATACGCCTGCTTGTGACTAAAGGTCTGCTATGGAAAATGGATCTGTGAAAGAAAAACAAAAAGTACTTTCCATTTTTCCATTATGTTTGATTCATCATCAAAGACAACAGAAAGAAACCAGGAACAAGAGAGATAGTGCCCACTCGACTTTTTGTAGTTTTCCTCTGCAGAACTATGCTCATACTACTTTGTCTTTGATGTGTTTCCGAAAGAGGGTTTCAAAAGAACAGATGTACTTAAATAACCTAGGCTAAAAATGGTGTGTATGTTGCTTTAGGGTTCATGCTTGCACGTGTGGATGTTTACCTGTGTGTGCAGGGACTGTATGTGTGTATCAGAATCAGGTGTAGCAGTAGAATTTGTTCTTGTTGTACTTGGTGATAAGGTGATAAGTGGCACATCAAACTGTCAAGTCATGCTGATAATGGTGCCACAGCATAATAAGGGGAGAGGAAGTGATATCCAACCTGTATTTGCATAAAACATGAATTGGGCCTTTCTGATTTCCTTATTCATATGTGCCCTACTCAGCAGTGCTCTCTCAGTCCTGCACCACTGCATACCCTCCCTGTCTGTACAATTTCCTTACACAGTCTCCATCTTATTTAACTGACAGAACACCGTAACACATTGTCTCCATATGCATTGCAGAATTGTTGAAGTCATATATTACCAGGAAAAAAAAAGCTATTGAGTTGGAACCCAGTGTTGTATCTTCAGGGGCTAATTGGATTGGTGTTTAGTAAGACCTCACGACGAGGCAGGGACTGCCTTCATGCATAAAATTGTCTTTGTTTTTCTATGTAGTCTGTTCTCTCCCTTTCTTACTTGGTTGCGTTTCACACTACCTCCCCCACTTGCACAGGGCATGGAAGGAGTCATATTAGTACACCTTTGTGCCAGAATGGGAGGAAAAAAGAAATGATCTGGTATTAAATTTCAATAACACATTTCCTGGGGTACTCCAGAGTACAAGCAATCAAGGGTTAAATTGGATCTGTAACGTATGCTCGGTGACCCACAAATCGCTTACCCATCAAACAGACTCATTACGAGCCGGCAAGCAGATGAGTGTTTGTGAGCCTTGCCTCTGAGCGGCAGGGATTGTGTGTATTACCACTAACACGGCTGAGGTATTTAAATTTTGATTTTTTCGTAATGGGTTTTGACATGTTTCATTTCCTCTGGGGGAAGCGCTCGAGACCTCCGAAAGTAAATGTTGCTAAAAAGTCATCAAGGCAGAATATTAAAATGCCATCAAATAAGAATTTCACTAATGCGATGGGGCTTAGGCTTCAGGTACGCGGCGGTGGGGTCAGAGGGGCCTGGTTCTGGGAGAAACACTATTTGTTCCCCTTGGCTGCCTTTTTTCCCCTCTTAAATAAATTATTAAAAGACTTTTACCACCCCCATCCCCCCGCCTACTCCTCATCCACCTCCACCCCTCCACCTCATGGGCCTCCCGTAGTTCAGACATTGTATTTGAAAGGAATAACAAGTCAGAGAAGGAGATGGCACAAACAGGTCTACAAATGAACACACTGATGGCTAATGCATGCATGCAATTGTGATTCTAAGAGCTTCTTACTGCTGTAGGCCACAATTAAATGAGAAACATTTGTGATACATTTTGCATTTAGCATTTTGACAGTAAGATTAATGGACAGAAATACACCAGAATGTCATAAATGGAGGGCATATTTTCTCAAAAATACTTTGACTTTTATCAGCTCAGGTTTAATCTGGCCATTGTGTCCCCTGCATAGTTTTTTGTATTCCATGGGTATTCCTTTTGAGGCCATTACCAGGCTGACAACCCACCAGCTGTCACTAATTGCCCACTAATGGGTTTTGGTGGTCTGATGGTTTGTCTGTGAGGGGCGTTCCAAGTCTATACTGGAGGTCCTTCTAGCTTGCCAAATCAAAGGGGACATACTTAAAAAGCATGTCATGTTATTCTGTTAAATCATTTGAAACTGCTCAGCACCTCTTGCAGTAACAAACAATTTGCAAGGGTAAAGATGCCAATACCAAATTCATCACAATTGTATCACTGCTGTAGGATAACCAGCAGTTTTACCAATGATAATTCCTTCAAAACATTGCATTCTAATACCAACACATTAGATAATAATAGTGCACTAATTGGAAACGGTACTCTCTTCTAACAGACGGTGATATCTGTAAGAAAAATATATTTCAAAGGTACTAACACTGCTGGTGGTGAGATTTAGAATGCATAATATTTGTATTCTGTGTCATTGAAATCTTTGCAGGAGACAAGCAGGGCACGTGTCTGGCCTCTGCGTCAGCCAGCCTGCTAATAGATGTGAGAAGGTCATCTGGCATTAGCGGCAAAAGTACGTTAGCATTTGCGCTGAGCGTCTCTTGCCAGACTGTGTGCATGTTTGAAGGCGCTTGGACAAGCAGGCCCTTTCACAGTGATGAATGGCTTTTTTCAAGCGTTCTGCTCCCTAGTTATGAGAAGGGTGACCTGGTCATTGGACGACTTTATGAAGCTATAAAAAATGTATGTCAGTCTACAGTCTCTAATGCCATCCCCAAACAGAAAAGGGAGGGCGGGGGTACCCGGAATGGTAAAAAGGCCATTTACCGTCTCTCTAAATAGCTTTCTGACTGCCCTTCTCCACTTATCTGACAATGTCCTTGTCGTCAAGACAATTTTTTATTATCTTTTTTTTTCTTGCATTTTTATGGAACACATTTGAATCAGTGGCAGACAAGACTGTATTTTCTCCATGAGTTTGTACAGTACAATACAGTCTGCTCACTTTGAATTAATGTTTTGAGATCACCATCTTTAAATCAATCAAAAAAGATTGAGTGGGAAATAACATTTAAATATGTATCTTACATCTTGTTCACAACCACCACAAAGGAAAGTTCACATGTTGTACTACTATGATTTTACACCGAAATTCAATTTCACTCATATATATATATATATTCTATTAAAATAGAAGATATGGCATTTATTTGGTGCAACTATGGAGGACTGATACATCAATATAGAAGGAAACCAAAAACACAAGACCATGGATTTGCCTGTCTACCAGTTTTCTCATTTCCATGTGACATGGCTGAATGCCATTAATCACAAATGTCTTCCTTTTAATAAATATGCAAATTTATATTAGCCGATTGGTGTTACAGCTAATGTGTCATTAATAAATCATGAGCCTCTTTGTTGTATGGTTTATCAGGTATGTAGAAGAAAACATACATGAAGTGTGGTTCACATTCTCCTCATCTGTCTGTGAAAGTAGCATGTGTAAACTTAGTGAATCTCGCTGGACTGGTATCGTATTTTTTAGAACACTCAAATACAGCTGCAGTTTGAAGGAGTGTCCGCCAAGCAGATATTTAGGACAATATGTACACATTTCTAATGAGAAGAAATGTGAAGTTGTCAGTCAACTTCACAGAGTGATTGTTTTTTAATGATATTGAGAAATGTTTTACATCGTGTATGTTTAATCTACTTCTCAGCAAAGTCAAGTGCAGTCCACCCTTTAGATCACTGGCACTGCATGTGACTTTTTATCGAAAAGTGTAATCAATTATTTACGGGTGTAATTAGGTCATGATGTCAGACATGTACAATCCAGGCTTTTCTGAGACCTCTCGAGCTAGGAAGTAGATTGTGGTTATGTTTTATTCACACGCTGAGATCCACATTATTGTTGTGAGCTTCTTGTAGCCTGTGAACCCACCGTGTAACCTGCCCAGCACCAACCCAGCCTGGCCTGATCAGCCCCTGATTCACATGACCTCATGCAAGCTTTTATTACCAGTGGGGAATTGAATTCCTGTTTAAGCTGTAAGGCAATATGGTATGCTGTAGCCTACCTTTCATGGGCTTCTGCCATAGTGTTTGTTCCCTGTCATTTATTTATTCAGTTGAAGAAACAGTAGACAACTTTACATTGGACAGCCACTTCTTCGTTTTGCTCTCAACACCAAGGCGTTGGACTTGTTGAACTTGTCTTAACAGCACTCAAGACTTCCCCTAATATCTCTGATATCAGCAACATTCCCCAAAGTATACCAAATGAAAGAATTATTCCATTATCGGAGCAGAGAGGCAAAAGTGAGATGTGAGGGCCAAACTGCCCGTCTCTGTCTCCCCGCGTGCAATCAATCATGGGGCTCTCCACAGTCGCTTTGATCTGAAAACAGCTGTAATCTGTGGTCATTGTTGCCAGAGTAAATTGTTTGCCAAACTATTACCATAACTGTCAACCCAAATCAGAAAAATAATCTCATGGCTCTGGACAGATGCGGTTCCCCTGCATTATTGATACGGTCATCTCAGAGAGAGAGGGAATTATAAAACATAGTTCTATTTACAAAGGGAGATTGGCTGGGTCCTTGAGAGTGAGTGAGTGGGACAGGCACTTCCAGGAAGTGAGATATAGCCAGTTCAGGAGAAGAAGGAAAAAAAAACAAATTTCCTGGCTTTTGGGGGTCAGCTAACCCCCATGAGCCTACTTCCTCTCTGCAAATGAATCGCCCAAATACACACTGGACTAAATTCTCAAAGTGCCTCCACTGGCACCTAAGCCTTGACACTAAATATCAGATTTTTACCTTCCTGTTTTTATTGCAAATCAGGGTGGCAGGGGATGACCTTCAAGACAAGGCAATTGATGTATTAACTCTTGCAAGTGTCCGCACTAAAGCATACCAACATTATGCTATTTCTTAGTTTATGTATGCATGTCCTTTTTGCAGGGCTTTTGCTGCAGACCCAATTGGATTCAGGAAAATTCAACTTGCTCAATGTGACAAAAGGAAAAAGAGCCCCCAGAGTAGGAAAGGAATTAAACGTTTCCATTACAGCACATGTTGAACCTCGTAGAGAGGTTGTGAACCAGAGCATGCAACACATGTTTATTGAACAGCCCATACAACTGAATTACACTGGCTTTGTATTTTACTGTGACCAATGGATGAAAAAAAGAAATCCTGTTAGATTGGAATGCCTTAAACCCAGATGGCTATTCGGAGCTGAGAGAGTTAACATTCAGGTGCATGTCTTCGGTCCGTGAATAAACTACACACCCTGAAACCTGACTTGGTATGTGTATGTTACCAACTATGATTCTCAAAGCCCAAATAATAAAAAGAAAATCAGCTGACCAGTTGCCAGACTTTCCGTTGCGGAAACATGTGTCCCGTGTTGGCACAGGGCAAAATTTGGCAAGATACGGAGCAACCGATTACAAGATCTGGCATATGGAGGGACAAACAGTTCCCCACTCAGTGCATCAGGTCTGTGCCATCTTCATGGACTAAAAAAGAAACATGATGGATGTAGAGAAGTGATTGCTGGGCATGGGCCAGTTAAAACTAATGGCCAGCACAAAACAGCAGGACATCCACACTTTAGGATGACCCTGCAGTGTGTGGTCCTCCTTTTCACTCACACACACGTTTGGTATGCAATAACCTTGATTTTACACAAGTAGAAAAGGTAGGCTAAAGTCTCAGGCACTACTCAATTGATAGGCTGTTACGAGGAACTAAGCAGTGCATTTGCCAAAACATTTCATTCAACGGTACATAGAATAAGTCAATGTCATTCAGATTAGCTTCATGCTTCCACAAAGCCAAGGCATGTCTAAATCGTTTTGAGGCGGAAAATCCCTTCAGGAGACATCAGTGATGGAACCTCAGATCAGTCATAGTACCTGCTTAGTCGTTTAAACCTTCATTCTGTCCACCCTCCTCCACTGGTAACTTTGAAAGGGGATATACATCACTAGTCTAAGATAGGGATGTCAAATGAATAAAATAGATGTTCTATGTCAAAACGGATCATCCGTTTAGGGGAAAAAGAATGTCTGAACCAATTGAGTATTTGCCTGAGCGGCATGATCAAGACAGTGGGCTGGTCTGGAGTGAAACTCAGGTCTGAGCTAGATAAATTTGTCCTTATTATCCCTATTGATGTTTACATTTCTTCATGCCTGTAACTACAAGGGAACCAGGCAGTGACAGAGGTACGGTGACCTCCTTCGATCCATAATTTACACCTGTTAGTTGACTCCCCCCATCGTTTGTGAGTATACTCTGGCTTAAAGGTTAACAAAAGAGAGGCAGGCCAAGCTCTGCTGCTGCAACAACGGATCAATGTCAAGTAAATAACCTCTTCTACCTTATTTCCCGTCCAGTATCGATCCGTTTCTTCTCCCCTTGCCCCCTCCTTTCTCCATCCCCGTTCCATCCCACTTCTTCTCATCTCCCCACTTTCCACCCTACATGGGTTGTCCAACCATGTTCTGTAGGGCATAGGGGCATTACAAACATATATCTTTTTCTGGAATTAATTTCAAAAATACGTTTGGGAAAAATAGTAAATTGTTTGAGATATGATCATGGCACATTGATATATTCAGATATATATTATTATATCTGTCATAAAGGCCAGATCTACAGGGTTAATTTGTGTTTTTTCAAAGATTAATTTATAGATTTTTATTTTATATTAGGAAATATATTTGGAACACGTTTAATGACAACACAGTTGCTTGTGTTGTGTTGCTAGTGTGGTATCAAATGGAACTAAAAGTGTGTACTCTTGTTAGTTTTTTGAGGGCTAGTGTCCAGTGAACCTGAGTTGATTTCCCCAGGTCTGTTGTGATCCCACTCCAACTGGAGTGATTATCAGACATTTTCCTTGTGATGACACTGCACTGAGGCATCATCAGATCAGCTGCACTGTGATCATGGGTTCCATTTGGCCATTCTGTCCCTGGGTAATACACGTCATTGTTGGCTTTAAGCTTTTCCACATTTTCAATTGTCATATGGATGATTTAGATGTAGAATTAGCTCTAATAAATTCACAACCATAACAGCATGTCACTGACAGAGTACAGCTTCCAAAATCCATAACAATTTCAAGTTCCACAGATACAATGATCCTCATCTGCCTCTATGATAGTAACTTGTGTACCTGTGCCTCGGACACAGATATAACCTGAACTGCTATAGAGTTTTTCCATTTGTAACAGGCGGAGATACACCATATGGACACAATTATTGGGACAGCTGACCATCAAACCTATGTGAGTTTAGAGTATGTCTCATTCCTAAACTACTGGCAATAATAGAGTCCCCCCCACCCGCGGATTTTGGGCATTGCTGTTGGGTGATTACACCTGGCTTGCAGATGGCTTTAGAAGTTATTCAAAGTGTGTTTGATGGTGTTTAGGTCAGGGGTCTGTGCAGGCCAGTCAAAATCTTTCACACCAAACTCAACAAAACGTTTCTGTACAGACCTCACTTTCTGCATATGAGCATAATCAAGCCAAAACAGGAAAGGGCCTTCCCCAAAATGTTGCCATAATGTTTGAAGCACAGAATTGTCTAAAGTAGCATTTAATGCTTCAGCATGAATAAATCCATCAGTACAATTAAGTAGCCAGCCCAAAACCACAAAAAACAACCTCCATTGTTAATGTGGCTTGACTTTAACCCAATGAACTGAATATCTTTGCCTATGGATTTAGAATCAGTTGTCATAAAAGCTCCTGTAGGTGTAATGCGTAGGTGTCCCAATACCTTTGTCTATATCATAATAATAATAATAATAATACACATGTTATAGTGTCTTTCCCGAGCTCAAGGACGTTTGTATAGTATATATTGGTGAAACTGAGGCTGGAAAGGAGTTTGTGTTCATGCCCCTGTGTTACAGAGGGGCCATGTTGTTTGACACTCAGAACAAACACTGTCTTAGGGGGTTAAAACACCAAGACTTCAAAGAATAAACACAATTCTTAACTTTTTACGAACATACTTAAGAAATAGAATATAATATAGAGTGTGTTTTGGTGGAAAGATTAATATGTATGGAAAAGGTTGAATATGCATCTAGCCATTTTGTTATTTGCAAACACAAGATATGACTGCCTTGTACCATTAGGCCGATGAGTTGTAATACAGTTTGAAGTGAGGATTTTTGTTACTAAGCCGTGATGACCATCGAGTGGGATAGCAGATGTGTCATTCTTCAAACATTAGATGTAGATAGGACAGAGTATTTCCTAAGAGCACAGTATTTCCTATGTGATTCCTGGGGATACTTTGACAGAATGACATTGGGGCAAGGTCATGAAACAAAAGACAGACAGAGGGAGAGAGTGAACCCTGGGGTGGCTATTCTGGAGACCAAGTGTCTGCTAAAGGTCTAGTGATAAAGAGCACCTGCTGGCGTCACACTGCTCAGAGGGCATCCGTGGTGTCGTGGTGTAGGGGCTAGGGTGAGAGGAGAAGAGGGTTCAAGGGAACTGGGGAGCAAAGGGTTATTTTCAGTGATGTGAATAGATGCCTTGTGACTTGAGGCCTCTTGAAGACCAGTATTCAGCCCTCAACTCTCAGTCCTCTTTACACTGTTTGACGTGAAACATAATGAGCCGTGTCTAGCTCTCTCTCTCAGTAACAATTCTACAGGAAGTGGAATGTTACTCACTTCGAAGAACAACCTTTAAGAATGAAAAAAAAGAAACTGATCAAACAGTTTATAACAAATAATTGTAACTGTCATTATTTGTACACATCTTTTGGTTTTTAAAATGTAATGTATAAACATTGTTAATAATAAAGAATACTTATGATAGCACACAGGCTATCCTGAAGGGAAAGGTATTTGACACTTGATCCAGTTAAATGATGACAGAAGGTAACATAGCTAGTATGTAATATGATATGGTTTTATAATTAACCTAGATTATAGCTATGCAATAACAAGGTAAACCTACTGTACTTGTATTGAATTAATGTTATATGTGCAGTGCAGGTACAGTGGAATACAGTTGGCATATCTCTTCTTAGTTTGTTTCACTATGCACGTTTTCCTATGATAAATGTATTTATGTACATTCTGTACATCTATACAGTACTTACCACGAGCATTTTGATAAGAAATATTGAAAAATGTGGTGCGTAAATTAGGTGAATTAACTTTGTAGGTGCATGTTTCCCAAGGTTCTGGTAATACAGTAATAGCTGTCATCTTTGAAGAACCACACAAAAAAACACACAAAAAAGTGAAACCAGGCCCCCAGGTTTAGAGAAAAAAAAAGTTCTCTGTGGTCCAAGGTCAATGACCTGTTCTGTAGCTGTCTCCATTCCACCTCAGGGCACCTGCTAATGTCAGCCCTCTTTTAGATTCCCCAAATCGTGGCTTGCCACTGGTTATTTTCAGCGGCGATAAGTGATCCCAGTGACCCCAGAGGTCTGACACGCTGCTTTTTTTTAGCCAGAAGTCAAATGCCATAGCATAGCCTCAGGATCAAAGCCTTCAAAGTCAAACTCTACTTAGGCATCTATTGAAATAAGAGCCCTGGGCCCGGCCAAGGATACTGGCCCTGAGTACGAGCCTGCTCACAGTCTGGCTCACACTCACACACCAGCCGAGTGCCTGGGTACACACACTCACACACCAGCCGAGTGCCTGGGTACACACACTCACACACCAGCCGAGTGCCTGGGTACACACACTCACACACCAGCCGAGCGCCTGGGTACACACACTCACATACCAGCAGACATACGCCCACAAAGGCACAGACAGACACACAGACATACATGCACAGTCACACCAGATCTCACTTTCCTCTATGTCTCTCTCTCTCTCTCTCTCTCTCTCTCTCTCCTCTCTCTCTCTCTCTCTCTCTCTCTCTCTCTCTCTGTCCTATCTCTGTCCTCTCTCTCTCCATCTCTCTCTCTCTCTCTCTCTCTCTCTGTCTCGATCTCTGTCTCTCGCATGTGAAAATAGCCCTCGTATTAAGGTCAAATTATAGTTGAAATGTGTGACTCAGAGGGCTTACTCTGTCCCATGTTAGGGATAGTGTGACGGAATCTTATAATTCCTCTCCAGGCACAAGGCTTATGTCTGCCTTAATGATATTTGTTTAAAGTTAGAATAACCACTGGCCAACTTGCTCTACATGCTACTGTGTCTTCTACAGCGTGGGCCATCCTGGTGTGTTCTTCTCATAAATCATGGACGAGGGATAGACATTGTACTCAGTTACTTCCCTTCCACCCTCTCACTAAATCCTGGTCTGTGTTCCCTTCCTTTTCCTGTTGGCCACAACCCACCACACACACCCCAACACACAGGATATTAGAGTCTGGCCTCTCGGCAGATAATGTGACACACACGTGTGCAAGCGGAAGACGAGGCCATGAGCCACAAAGGGCCACTCTGGGTCCTGGACTTGGATAACATCAGGAAGGGAATCCAGGGAGAGGTGTCTGCAGGAAGGGGACAGGCCTGGGAGGGCCCGCAGAATCACACTTATCTCCCCCAGGAGCTACAGTAGGAGATCCCCCACCCACACACACACACACACATGCATACAGACACACACACTTGTATCAGGGCAGAAGATGAGCAATGTTGGCTTCTTCGTTTGATTGTCAGCATAGCTTTCACTTAATATCCTTCCAAAATTATGAAAATAACCAACAGTTAACCATAGAAAATACTTGTATTAAGTTTCGTTTATATACTGTACGTGTATATAAAAATATATATATCATTTATATTTGTTTATATTTTTGAATTAAAGTACAAATATTCTACACTTACTGTAAAAATTGTTTTGTTTCATAGTGGTGTATTTCTCAAGTATTACATGAACATTCACTGCTTTTAACACTTTGCTACTACACACCTTGACATGCGCTGTGTGACACTACATATCCCACAAAATCCAGGTTGTGACCAAACCATTATGAGAAACAATTGGTTGCCCCTACAGGTATCCTTGTGCAGTTGAAAAACATCATTTTTAGACCAGAATAACCAGAGAGGAGTCTGAAATAAATGTCCAGGTTAGAAAGTCCAGATGGTATTTAAACTGTATTCCCCTACCATAAGCGCTCTTGATTTATGGCATTATCTAATGGTATCTCTGTTCTGATCTGGCTTCCTTTCACCTTGCTCTCATCTCAAGCTTTAAACTCATCAGGTTCCCTCAGCCCTGTCGTTAATCCTGAGCTACAAAGGAAGGTACGGCTGCAGAGAATTTGAGATTTTTTTTCCCTCTCTCTCTCTCTCTTTGCTCTGTGTAGAAACTCCTGCTGACTGATGAATGATAAACTGATGAGCAGCCCTAATCCAGGAGAACCCCCTCCTGCTGGCAGGCTTTACGCTCCCCAAACAGATGTACTCCTGGGTGGAAATTTGCCATGAAATTGGGAGCTGGTTTGTGAAGAATTCCTTACATGACGCTGCAATGACTGAATGCATACAGTTGACCTCTGTGCTGACGGCTGAGGGGTGGGGATTCTCTTTCCCCGTCATGGTCTGAGTGGGTGGGCCAACACAACATTGAGCTCATGTGCCATGCTCACTGAAGCCATGGAAATGGGATTTTAATGAATTCAAAATAGATCTGATTTGCGTGATTCTGTGGCACTGGCAGCAGTCCTTTTCTAGTGCTCTAGCCACTCAGTGGGACAAGGGTGGCCATTTAAAGTTAGGATGTTGCGGGTTGTTGAGTAGTGATGATGTATGTCGCGAGAGAATGTAGAGGGGTGGTTGTGTGTCATTATCAATTCAGTTTTGTGAGTTAGAAGGCTGTCGAGTAATTGACAGATTGTGTCCGTGACATCGAAAGAGGCGGCTCACAGCCTCACAGCTGTTCTGAACTGAATACTACTAATACTAAAGTAAAGCTGTCCCACATTTTTTTTTAAATGCACTGCCAGTTATACATCTGACTTTAGTTATTATAATCTCATATTTGGGTTTTCATCTATCTTGACTAACCTATGGGAATGGTATTGGATGTCACATGCACCTACAATAGGTTTCTCAGTGCCACTGGTGCTGACGATGGTGCTGATAGAGGATCTGGTGGACAGAGACTGGAATTTGGCCATGAGGGGTTTAAACTGTAGATAATCCCCTGTTGTTACTGCTGAAAAGCTTTTTCATTCACTCAATCACAGCTCTCCTCCGACTTAGTCCATAGGAGGTGTTCACAGCACAGATGTGTGCTAAAACACGAAATCAGTTATGGTTTCTGCTGCTCTTCCTGTGGTCCCACAACACCAGCTTGGATCCTTAGCTCTTGGCTGTACAGATGACAGTTTGTTATGACCTCTCTGACAGGGGCTACACCCAGGGGGCCTGGAAATCAGGTGCACACACACACACACACACGCGCACACACAGGGACACGAACACACACCGTTACACACACATCACAGACCCACACTATCCCCACACTGCTTAAGCCTTCCTGTTCCTCCATGCCTCTCTCAAACTGTTGTCCTATCTTCATCTCCCGCTTGAATACAACAATCCTGCTTTCGTTCTCCCTCTCCCTCCTCTCCCTCTTCTCCCTCGCCCTGTCTCTCTTCAGCTCTCTCTCTCTCTTCAGCTCTCTCTCTATTCCTCTCTTTTTCTCTCCCCCTCGTTCCCCCCTCTCTCCCCCCCCCTTTTCTCTCTCTCTCTCTCTCTCTCTCTCTCTCTCTCTGCCTTTTTTCTCCCTCCTCTCTCTGTCTGCCTGTCTCCCCCTTGATGCAGCCTCTCACACAAAGAGAGAGAAAGAAGGGCCCTTTAAGTTGCAGATTGAGATCTCAAGTGCTGATACTAGAGGAGGACTGTTGGGGCCTCAGTGTAATGTCTTTGTATCATGTTCACAGTCTCATGGTGCACATGCCCACTGGAATATGCAGTGATTTGATCTGATAAAAATAGCCAGTATGATTTGCACAAGCAGTTGCACAGTGCCAATTTACTACTCCCTGAGCAGTGTTTGTCATCACCTTTGTACCTTGACATGTGTTTGCTTGTCATGATTGAAGCCTAGTCTTAAATTGTAGCCTAGTCTCCATTTGTATATCATTTAACTGATAGATTTAGCCCAGAGGTTACACCATGCACACAAATAAAAGTACTAGCAGTAAAACACGTTTGGCATAAAACATTTGACGTTGTTCAGTACTTTGAGAATAGTGAAAATTAATTTGAAAGATGCTGATTCTGTACAAAGCAATATGTTGTAAAATTCTATAAAATTGAAATCACAGTGAAATAACTGAGAAAAATACTGCATTTATTGGCTCTTGGTTACACAGAATGGCAGGTCTAGACTTTATGTTTCCTTCATGTGGTCTTTGTGGTGGACACATGCTTTGAATGACTGCAGTTTACATCAGCCTCGTAATGTCACATTCTGTCCACGCTGTCATGATGCATTATTCATAAATGGATTTAGATCTCCTTGAGTGAACCTCAACAAAAACAGTTGGGACAGCAAGATAATATGCTGTCCTCTAACTTTTTGTAATCCACTCTGCAGTCAATTCTACAACTGACTGTGGTTTCATCTGACAAGAAACTTGACGTAGAAACTTGTTCGGGGAGACAAATAAAAGAATGGAGGATAATACAACAGGGATGATTAGTCAATACAATAAAAGTAAAAGATAAACAAGACAAACGACAAAGTGTGGGGCTTCTGGTGGTTTGGGGATTAGGTTTAGCAGGAACATGGATTTCTATGTAGGAAGTTTCTATTAGCAATACAATACATGGGATAAGTAGTGGTCTGTTTTTATAGTGAACTTATTATATTGTGGTATCACCTCTTCAGAGTGAATGGTCACAGGTATAACACATAAAAAGCGGGTGCAGCTTTATCGTGTGACTCATTTGGGATGAGTGAAATGGGAAAAAGGAGGGGGGGGGAAAGGATTTGAGGCTACAGAATTACAGCGTGTCCTGAATATCTCCACTCCATTCATAACTGTCTCCCCAACACATGCCTTGTACTGCACCGTCACCTTTCCCTTCCTCTGCTCTCTAACATCCTTTGGGGTTTTGTTCACCTCTCATATGTTGCCGTCATTGTCCTGATGTTTTTGTCAGCTTGTGCCTGGAGGGCATCAGAGCAGCAGGTTTGTCCTGAGCTCCCTCTCTCTACCTCCCTCCCCCTGTCTCTCCACCTCCCTCCCCCTCTCTCTCTACCTCCCTCCCTCTCTCTCTCTCTCTCTCTCTCTCTCTCTTCCTCTCTCTGTTTTTCATTATGGCTGCTATTCGCCTTACTATTTCAAGCGGGGAGACACTGTGAGCAGTGTGCAGACAGAAGAGGCTGTAAAAGTCAGGCCTGGTAACCTTGTCCGCCCATGGTCACGGGTCACTTGGCAAGTGCACGTCGGAATTCATCTCACTAAGAACCTCCTCTCAGAGGCGAGGAGAGTGAATGAGAGGAAATGGGATGAGAGGGTATGTGTGTGTTTGTTTGTGTACGTGTGCGTATGTGTGGGTGTTTGTGTGTGTAGGGGTAGGGTGCGTATGAGAAAGAGTGAGTGTGAGAGAAAGAGAGTATTTAGGTGTGTGTGTGGGTTCGTGTATTCGTGTGCACTCTTCCGCTAATGGCATATTACTACACTACTGTCTACATTACAGTGTTACAGAGTAAGATTACAGCCAATAATGTTTAGCAAATGGAAGGATTTTCTCATCTGACATACTTTGTTATCAGTTGACTCTTTTTAAAGTCACAATCACTCAAGAGAAAACCACAACATACACCCACCATTCTTATCCACAAATCACCTTCTGCAATCGAAACCCCCCAAATGACACAGTCTGTCATACTGTAGAGGCCCAAACTACTGTAACTGCCATGTCTGTGATTACACCGTAGTTAGGTTGTGTTTGTGTTCACTGTATGGTTTCCAACAAAGTTGACCAGTTGTGAATTTTAAAAATATATTTTTTGTTTGATCCCGTGTAGAGTGGGACCTGACTCTTACTCTGACTTGTCACCTTGACTGGATCAGGAATCTCTCCTGCCTCCTTGAGCCAAGCACAAATTGATACCCATAGGTCTGGACCTTTGTGTAATGAACATTACAGACAAGATATTACACAACATCTCCAACTAAAGCCGTGGCCCAGAGAAGGACAATGGCTTTTTGTATTTACTCTCATTTCCTTCCCTAATGAAGTCATAGATTAAAGTGAAGCAACACAAAGGCTTTTTTTATGTTTCTGCCACAAGGCGCACCTATCCAAACATGCTGCACAAGGCAAAGACGGAGCAATTAACCCTAAGAGGCCAGTTAAGGGCTTGCACATTGACTTTTGCCTGCGCTGTACAACCAGTGGGGTCACACCTTGAACGTGTGGGTCATCCGGTTGTAGAGAGCCTGTTATTTGAACAATCTAGATGTAATGAGAGGCCAGTAGTTTGCATTGCTTGACCAGAACATTGACTAAACTGTATATTTACATTCAGATCAATGCATTTCAAATCAGGCATTGAGAGCAATTATGATCATGCCGTGAGTAATTGTTTATGCTAATTTAGGATTATATTAAGTAAATCAATGCGACATCAAATCTGCCATACTAGAGCATATGAAGTATGCTTTAAAACGTTATAAACAGTATGTTCATTGCATGTACTTAGATATATTGTTATCAAATATCATAAAAATCATCTGCTCCTCGCTGCCTCCAACCCTGGACCCTATGCAGTTTGTATACCAGTCCAACAGGTCTACAGACGATGCCATCGCCCTGAAAATGCACACCGCCCTCTCCCACCTGGACAAAGGGAATACATA
This sequence comes from Mallotus villosus, assembly GCA_903064625.1. NCBI lineage: Eukaryota > Metazoa > Chordata > Actinopteri > Osmeriformes > Salangidae > Mallotus > Mallotus villosus. The sequence goes on along the minus strand of CAEFZP010005496.1, from coordinate 428,608 downwards.
TGTGAGGATGCTGTTCATTGACTACAGCTCAGCATTCAACACCATCATCCCCTCCAGACTTGTCTCCAAGCTTGTGGACCTGGGACTAAGCACCTCCCTTTGCAAGTGGATCTTCAACTTCCTGACGGGGAGGCCACAGGTGGTGAGAATCGGTGACCGCACCTCATCCACACTGATCACCAACACCGGCACCCCCCAGGGCTGTGTGCTCAGCCCTTTCCTTTTCTCCTTGTTCACGCACGACTGTGCGGCAACGCACAGTTCCAACCTCCTTGATAAGTTTGCTGACGACACAACCATTGTGGTCCTCATATCTGACGAGTCAGACCACAGACAGAAGGTTGAAATTCAAGAGGACAATCACCTCTCTCTCAACGCCAGCAAGACTATGGAGATGATTGTGGACTATAGGAGGACTATAGGGAGCATGCACCCCTACACATCAACGGATCCGAAGTGGAAAAGGTCAGCTGCTTCAGGTTCCTCGGGGTGGACATCAGCATGGATCTCACCTGGTCTGCTCACATGGACAAGGTGGTCAAAGTGGCTCGGAAACTTCTCTTCTTCTTGAGGAGGCTGAAGAAGTTTGGCATGGACTCAGTCATCCTCACTAACTTCTACAGATACACTATTGAGAGCATACTGATTGGCATCACAGTGTGGTGTGGGAGCTGCACAGACAGGGGCCGCAAGGCCTTACGCAGTGTGGTCAGGTCTGCTGAGTTCAAGCACACACGAGCCTCAGGAAATCTGGCAGGATTCTAAGAGACTGTTACCACCCATCCTTTAGTCTTTTTACCCCGTTGCCTTCTGGCAGGCGATACCGAAGCATTCGGTCTCCCACACGCAGACTGGACTACAGTTTCTTTCCAAGGGCCATCAGGCTTCTGAATGAACATTGATATGGACATTGATACACTGTCGACACTCACACTAGTCACTTTACACACTGTTCAGCTACTGGTTGCACCAGCAATATTGCTTTAATTATACCCTACTTGTCTCTAGTTTGGTATAGGTTAGTATAGGATATTATTTGTATTATAGGTTTAGAATACTGTATTGTTTATTATTTTGTATATTTAGGAGGTTTAATATATTATAAGTCAGCTTATCATAGGTATAATCTATGTTCTGAGTACTTATATGTCATTTTATGCCAGGTTGCTTTGCGTTGTCTTGTCCATGAATTTCAGTGCCCAGTCTGACCCTGTTTTGTTCTGTGCATCTGACAATAAAAGACTTGAACTTGCAAAATTCTTCCTTTTTGGTTGACATTTACACTTCAAATTCTTAATAATAAATCATAACCGATTCCATTTGATCACATATTATTTACAATACAGAATAAAAATGTGATTACATAGTTGGGAATTAACGCTTCCCATTCCCTTAGAGTGGTTGATTGATCGGTGGTCGCCACTGTGCACCCACCTCATTGCCAGACACACTGACCATGTTGTCACTCTGTCACATAAACACTGTTCACTAGTATCAACATTCAATGGTCCCCGAAACAGAATATGAGTACAGCCAAACTCAATACCAGTCTGAAGATCCACACTCACTTAACTAGCATTTCAAGACTTCCAGACATGACAGTTCACTAGACAGGTTGCTAGATTGACGTCTGCAGTTCTTCAGTGGTGTTATGAACGGATACATCTTCTTCCCGTAGGCCTGATGTGGTGGTTATGTATAGGTGAGGTAGTTTCCTTGTGTTTTGTACAGCTTCTACCCATTAACAAGTCACACACAAGACATCACTGGGTAAATGATCGACTCATGCGACAGTTATGGGTCTCTGGCTGCAGATGACGGGGGTCTTTAAATACGCAGTAAATTATTTTGCAAGTAAAAGCAAAGCCTGGAGGGTTACAAGGGGGTAAGCATGTTATTAAAATTCCCTGTACAGACACACAAACACATTTCAGTTATTTGTAATTAGTGTGCTCCATGCAATTCTAGCGACGTATGAGTCCAAACACATACTCTACATATAGCACATTGGATCTATATACATTTGATTTGAAATTCTATAAGGATTGGTTTTTAACTGTTAAATAGATGCACTGCTTTTTGTCATAGAAAAGTTGTCTAATGTTGCATGCTTTCTCAGCTCTTTGACCCAAAGGCATACACCTGGTGTTGGGTCAGGTTACTGCCTGGCTCCAAGGCTTGCAGGTCAAGACCTGGTGCTTCACAGACCTCTAATCCCTTGCATGGCAACATATTTGACTGAAGGGGCTGGTCCAAGCAATCCCTGTTAACCCTGAAAAAGTACAGCACTCTCCCCAGCTCTCTGGGCCTTTTCTCTCTGTTCTTTCCCTCCTTCTTCCTTCCAACAAAGTGATGATTTAACACTTTAAGGATGTTGAGAGGCTTTTGTGGGGCATTAGCGAGCTGAGATTTATGACTTTAAATGAATTATGATGAGAGTGCATATGTATGCACAATAGGGTCCAGTCACATTTCTGTGTTTTGTGTGTGTCCATGTTTGTATATGGGTGTATATTAGTGTGTGAGAGAGAGACAATCACACAGAGAGAAAGATAGATGGATAGAGAAATAGAGATTCCTCCTACAATGTGAAACATTGAATTAAATAAGGAACATGTTAGCTTATTTTATAAGCTAAACTCAGTAACTTCAGATTTCAATGATCTTAATGACCTTTCTCTAACCAATGTCCCAGAAAGGGGCTTAGGCACGAAACACACTCATGAATCTTAATAACATTCAGTTATCTGATCAACTACTGATCAAGTATGATGTGCCTTTGCCTTTGATTTAGTCCCCCAAAAAGTTAGAAAACTAAAACAACAAGACAAAGTCCATCATCACATTTGTAATGGATTTATGAAGCTCAGAAAAAGATAGATTTACATTTAACACTCCTATAGTATCTAAACACTGACACTAGCTTAAACACTGAAGGTGATGTAATATAGTGTTATCAAAGACAATATAGAAAATAATAGCCCTCATCTTCTTATCCAATCTCCATTCTCCCCTCAGTGTCCATTAGCGATGGATCATTATATGGTCCTATTTATAGGCAATGCTGTGATAAGTACACCAGGGGGAGCAGTTATACTGCTATTTTCGTTGATGGTCCGAGAAGGGAACCACATTATTTCCTGTCTTAGATTATTTCACACACAATTATTTCTAAATATGTGATTACATAAAAATACACGTTCTGTTAGGAAGTCCACTCAACGGTCATTTAAATTGTTTGGCTTGAGCTAGATGCTACTGGACTCTACTTATGTTTCAGAGAGCACAAACCTGAACACCTGCTCTAAATGCGTCTTTTAGACTATAATTTGTAGTTTTCCTGTCCTCCATGATTGTATCATGTCTATTGAGTCTATGTGAAATATCAGAAGCCATAAGTACATCTGTAGGTCAACAGTTCCTCTGAAATATAAGATGTGATCCCCTTTACAACACCAAATACACCAACTGCCAAACCTGGTTAAGAGCTAAAGCTTATTTTGCCTCCCACCTCCAATTAATCTTTGTTAATTCTGCTCCTTTGGACACAATCATGATTAAATTGACAACCACTCTGGCAGTCATTTGACGATGAGCCATCTAACCCAGACCCAATTTTGACTGGCAGCTGGATTGAGATGACATAAGTGGTGGGTTTAGTATCCTACCGTCACTTTGCTGCACTCATTGTAAATGGATGTACATCTTTGTCTTTTTAATGCCGTCTGATTACTTAGTGCTGTCACCCTGTCACTCAAAGAATGAATAAACCAGAAGTATGCTACAACCTTTTTTTCTAGCAATGATAAGGCCTACCTGTTTCACCTAGACAGCTTTCTCCGACTGAGTAAAGCGGATCTCTCATAAACGCAGGATGTGTGCATCGTGCATGGGAACAGAAAGAAAAGGGAAAAAAAACTGGGAACATATAGTACAAGCTGGGATGTACACACAAGTAAGACTGACAGGAAACTACCGTGGATAAAGGGATACTGGATACAGACATACTGAGCTGTGTGAAAGTGTCCGTGTGTGATTCAGAATCTGAGACGTTACATCCAGATTCATATGCTCATGTCCACAGACGGACTGATCGTACAAGGTTTAACTCATTGTTGGTGTGATAAAAAAAAAGTTGATTTCAATGCCACGTTTTTTGCCTCACCTTTTTTTAATCACAGTTGGAAATTGATCTAAACACGAAAAACATGCAGTGTGCCAATCATAGAAGATTTGATTCTGTCATTTTTGCATGATTTTCTACATCATGCATACTGTGTGTTGTGCAGTAGGGTAAAATAAAACAGATAACCATATGAAAGTGTAAAAGGCTTGGAGGTTTTCTTTCATCTCTCATTTTTCAGGATCAGGTAAATGGCTCTATTACTCCACTTCTTTAAGTCTGTTATAGCTCCATATAACTGACATACGGCACAGCCTCCATTTCTGTCCCGACAGTTATGGGGCTTTGGTGATCATGTTAGGAATTTTTTTCAGTGCCCTTGGTTTAATAGGGAGTATGTCACACATCTTTGATAAATACACCCATTTAAAAAAGTAACAGAAAATGCCACAGAAGCAGCTTTTATCCCTCCCTATTCTGTAACACAACTGCTACTTATACCTCTGATTACCTTTTTTAAGGACATGACAACAAAACCACTTACAATCTGAGTGACAGCTGTTTTTTTCTGATTGAGTGGTTTTGGACAAGATTATATTCAAAATGTTGCTTTTGAAGAAGAAAGAAATGTTGTTATAGGCGGTTAGAGACATTGTGACCCTTTAATGGTGATCACTGAACCTTGGCTTTCAGGATCTCTCTCCTCACCCCTAACTTCCTGTCTTCATGTTTCTGAACTAAAGGCAGGGGCTTGCTTGTGCTTGGACTCTGTAGTCCGCTCCTTTCCTCTACCTGACTCAGTTTAACTGATCTTATCAGTTTGCTTTTTATAAACTTTGTTTTATCTCCGATCTTCCCTGTTGAATATCCTCACTACATGACTGATAAATAACATTAAATGGGTGTTAAGAAAAGACAACAATTTGTCACTCTCTACACATATTTTATCGACAACCTTATTATTGACCTGTGGGTTTTTAAAATAGGAAATACATGTTGTTCTTTAAAGTTAGCCTTTGCTCTGTAATTAATCTTTTTTTTGTGCTGTACATGCACATCAACAATGGTTTAGTTTGCAGACTAATAATAGTTTTATATTAGTGAGTAGACAACGTTGGCCTCAATATCTCTATAACTGAAAAATTCAAGTGGCCTGGCACTGGAGTAAACTGGAGTATGTTTTGTAAAGGGAAATTCTGAGTTTTCTGGGGGGTTCTTGTGTGAACTGTGTTACACAGTTAAGGAGAAAGCTAACATTACTTATAGCATGTTGACTTTCTTTAACATAGTCATAAATTACAATTTAGTCAAAGAGAAACCTTATACGATATCTCAAACTATTTTAAAAGGTAATGTGTATTTTAAAAGCCATGGGTATGGTGTTTAAAAAACATGCTGAGTACGGTGGACAGCCCATAAAGATGAAAGACCATTGTTTCTCTGCCATGACCCTTGCTTCCTAGTTCTAGGTTCTGTGCTTTCTTATCATCGTTTGTTGTATTTGTTTGTCTCTTTTCATTACCAGGACAAGGATTCAAACTCGTACTTTCACACTATGATGGTTAAACGCTTTTGACATACACTGTAAGCTGTTATTTGTTGGGATCTATTAAATAAAATATTTGGTATAAGACCTTCATTGACATCAAAGTGCAATCACTTTAGCATATATATGTGTATGTATTATGACTATGATGAATTATCAACCGAATTCTGATTAATTTAACAAAATTGCAGTTTCACGTTGTAGTTAGTTTCCCTTCTTGCTTTCAGTAGAGATGCAATGTCTAGTTGGGAAAAAAAAGAAAAGATTACAACTCTGTGATCAGTGAACTGTGACTGTCACAATAAGGCCCCAGTTTATTTTGGATTCAGACCATTCTTAGTGTTAGCTTGTGAGCATTTGTAATGGGGTGGAGGTGGGGCTAGGAGCCATTTACTCTTCTCATTTAGCCCCCTTTCCCAAATCTGAAATACTAATGGTTACCCCCCATTTTGAGCTCTGTGGCTCAACCCCCACTGGAGACCTGTTCAGGATCTCCAGTCAGGCATCTGTGTGTGCCTAGCTTTCTCTTTTCTTCTGCTCTTAACCACACAGGCTCGACTTCACAGGACAGTCGACAGCCCATGGACAGCAGATGAAAAAGTAAGGCGGCATATCCCGCGCCTGTTAAGTCCTCAACTAATTAGCAAAAATGGTCTCCTTTCTTTTCTTTTTAAGCATTTAGTCTCGGGGTGGGTGGAGGGGCGGGAATGCGAGAGAGAATAAGATAGAGATGGAGAGAAACAGAGAGGAGAAGAGAGGGTGAGTGAGGGAAAGAGAAGGAGAGGAAGGGGGTGATGCCGAGAGCAAGAGTGGAGGGAGATGGAGGAAGAGTGGGTGTGACTGAGGGAGGAGACACGTCTGAGCTCTCAGCTGGGCTGTTTTGAAAACACACTTTTGAAAGCCTCTCCCTTAATTCATGCCTTTTGTTTTTGGCTCTTTTGTGTTTGCCAGTTTGACCATATAACATCATACATCTGGTCTATAGCTTGTTTGGGGCTTTCTCACTCAGGGAGCCCATCGGCTCCTCCTGGGCTCAAATTCGAGTAATATAAAAGGGTCTAAAGTGTGGGCTGGGGAGACAAACGGAGAGCTAGAAAGGGGAAGTGAGGCTGAGAATGTGTGGAACATGGAGAAAAAAGCTGAAAACCGTTCCGCTATTTCCTTCATTTCAAGTCTCAAGTAATTCATGGACAACAACACAACATAAGCTATTTTTTTATAAAAAATGTATATACATTAGCACAGTCTATACAACTAGTGCTGTACGTACATGCATTTCTGAAAAGTGATATCCATGTTGAAGCAGAGCCGAATGGCCACTTTTAGTATAAATTGTACATACACATCAAACTTGTTTCCTGCTGTTTTGGAACATGATCCCAGCAAAGTGTGTGTGTGGGGGTGTCAGGATGATGTGGGTAGAACAGGGAGGGGGAGGCTAGCAAGTCTTCGTCTTCCCTCTGTAAGCTCCTCTCTTGACATCTCTGTGTGTGGGATGAGTTCTCTGTGACAGGGTCAGGCTCACATTTCCATTTGAAACTAGGATGTCATCTAAAGATGCTCTTTATGAAATGCTTGGATAAATCTTAAATCATCACGTCTTCGCAACTCGTAGCATCTAGCTATACTGATGAATGCAATGCACATGTCATACTAAATATAGATAGTTTAATATGTTGGATGTTTATTGACATAAATATTTGATTAAAATGCCAAACTATATTTGCAATAATTACATTCAATAAAAAATATGGTATGAATACCTCGTCATTGTGTAATCAATTTTAACGTATTGCAAGTGAAGCCAGCATTCAGTGTCAAGCATTGTCTATATTAGGTCTATATTAGGTTGTCAAGTTCAGTCAACCACATAAAACAGAGTGACTGAAGGTGGGGCAGAGAGCATGGCATCCAAAGACCAAATGACTAGTATTAGGGATGCAGAAAACAGTTCTTCACAAGAGTAGACCTGAAGTTCAGTGTGCAAAGTTTAGCTGGGAGACTTACCATGGAGGGTGGGAATGAACACATCTTAAAGGGATTTCATCAATAGCCCAAATTGGCGGCTTCACTCCAATGAGCAAAAAAAAGGAAAGAATGAAAGAGAAACGGGTGCTTTTTCTCACAGTTAGCTGTCACCTATCTCACATAAAAGAACACAGGATGGGCTGAGTTAAGCACCCCAATATTCACTCATTTGAAGGGCTTAGTCCTCAATGGCATGGCCTAAAATACCCATCACAGGCTCCTGGTATTGAAACGTTTTCTTTTTTCTTCTTTTTTCCCCCTTCTCAACTCCCCTAGAGCATGAATAGCTCGCCAGTGGGGCTGAACAACCCACCTTTTCTCATTAGACTGCAGAGAAGGAATACACTGTCGCATCAATAGAGGACTCGCTGGTTAAAATATCATTAGCCTAAATCAGCATTCAAAAACAATTTGCCTGTGGTCAATTAGAAGGGCTGCAAAAAGACAGACTGCACTCATCACTCAACCCCCCAAAAAAGAAACCATTTTGATGTAGTATTATTGAAATATGAAAATTCTGCCATTATTATTTCAGAATAAATTACAGAATGGTCTGTGGGATTTGAGCACAGTGCCAAAGGTTAAATGGGCAGGTCATGGAAACTGCATGTGCTTCAGTCCATGGAACAGTTGTTGTGTTGGGTAGTTCAGATTGCTGAAGCTACTTCACTGCAGGCCCTAATACCCCAGACCATGAACATGAACACACACTGTTTTCCTATGCCTGGGGTAGCTACACCTCATAAGCAGCTGCAAGCTCATAAAGGCGTGTTTGGTCCTCACGCTCCCAACAGCACAGTAGATAGGAGTGAGTGGCTTGGGGCTGAGGCCTATAAACCTGGGGTGTCCAGGGAGTAGACCCAATAAATCAATATGGGAGAAAATAAGACAAGAAAAATACCTTTAAAAAGACAGACTTACCTCGTTCACATGTTCGAAAGCTTGCCCACATGCAACCATAAGCTCACATCTATGCAGTAACACGTACAGTACGTGTTCACTCATGCACAAAAAATCAAACATTCGCCCAAAACACACACATGCACAGACACACACACACATACATACTCTCAACACAAAAAGCTTCCCGAAAAAGGACCACTAGCCCCCACCCCAACAACAAGATGAGAGGAGAAAAGAAACCCCAACTAGGCAGTGGGGTTATAAATTAGGAGCCGTCAGTATTACAATGTATATTAATAGTCACACCTCTTTTTAATGAGTTTGGCATTGGCAGCTGAGAGGAAATACAAGTCATCATAGCGCTGCTCATGCACACCCCGATGAAAGAACCTATAATAAATCTTGTGAGAGCAGGGCTCACACATAAATATGTATCGCATAAGGCATCTGTTTTACATTCTGCATATAAATCAGCCAGAGTGCTGAATAGCAATGAATCAGATGCTCGACGCTTGATTTGATAACAAATTGACTCTGAACTTGGGAGGGGAGAATTTAAGGCCCCCTATGTCCAATGGGGGAAGAGTGGGTCATGTACGACCCATGAGACTCCATGCTCTGCCATGCACCCCTCTCTTCAGCCCTTGGATGCTTTCCTGGAAATGATATTGAGGTTGGATGGGGAGGACTGCAAGGACGAAGATCTGATCTTTCACAGCCTCATGAGGCTGTCTGCTCATGACCTGACCGCGTCCTCGGCTCTTCCTGTGTTGGTCTGAGTATCAGGCTGTTTTGAAAAAGCTGGTTCTGCAGACTCAAAGAAAATAAAAAATATATTTGAACCAAATGGCACAAAATATGATTATGTCTGTAAATCTACATCTATAGCACAATAGTCCTCTGCATGTACTAAACTTACCAATTAGTGCTGCTGCTATATGGCTATCCCCTTTAACCCAATTCAGAAGATACTTCCATGGCTCGGCTCTTGTTTCCCTTCTTGCTATACTTTGAACATTGCACATGTAGTGCACATACTCTATGTGAAAACAAACATCACATGCAGGATGCAGCTGTACTTCTCTAAACTTTTACTACTTAGGTGTGCAATTAATTCATGCCTGCAGGTGACGGTGGCCTCAGAGAGAAAACACATCTCGCCAGTTAAAACACTCTCATGATTAAGTTTTTCTCAATTACAAGCTTACTAATGATGGTTTTTTCATCTTAAACAAGGTATGGGAAATTGAAGAGTTGAGAGACAAGATGAAATTAATAAAAAAAATTGATAAGTGAATGTTGCCTATTATGGTGCTATCTGTGATTATTTTGTTATTGCATTGTATTATATATTTCATTATCAGTTTATATGGAGGTCATTTCATCATGCTTGCAAGGAACAAGTTGATTTGTTTCAATTATGCCACACTTCTTTTAGCCATGTTCAGATGTTAACCTTACTTTTCAACATACTTAATCATACTAATTGTGTATTAGGTAGCTACAACAGCACACAGCTGTAAATAATCAACTCTCTGATTAGCTTTAGATTGCAAATACTTTGGGGGGAATGTCGTGACCGACCTAAATCAACAGTTGTGTCAACTTCTCTTGCCCACTTTCCCACTTCTCCGCTGGAAAGATTTCAATTCTGTATTGAAAACAATGTGAGGATTTCTTTCAGATCATTTTAAGGTAATCAGTGAAGAGATTTAGTGATATGATATGTGAGTTGGAGGTCATGGATGCAGATCATTCAACAAGCATGTTTAAACTGAAAATCTTAACATTTTCTACAGGAAGGACAAATGGGGATTCTCCTAAAACAGGAACAACCTACCAAATAGGACTCTTCTCAAACAAACAATCTTGTATTAACAGCTGGGATGTGATACCGTGCGTGATGTCAGATACCCTGGGAGCTTAATGCTACCGTGTTGTTTGTTTATACTCTTTGGTCCAACTTTCATTGTATGATGAATTGAGCTTCATAGTTTGACTTGAAAGGGAACTTTAAACTGAATATTGTGGCCATGTGTAGACATTATGTTATTTATGGTAATCAAGGTCACTGTTATGGCACCAATTGCAGAAACCATGGATTTCTATAGGAAATTAGCATTTTATTTTTGTATGCTTCTATTATTACCTTGGGATATATTTTTCTCTAAGAAACAGGTCTTTCTTTGATGTTTTTGAGAGATACTTACACAACAACAAAAAAAATGTTGAATGTAATACCAAAATGTTACCAGTATATAAAGCTGATTTTGCAGTATCTGTAAATGTACATGACATGTTGTTCACTTTTCTTTAGAAATCTACATGCACTTTATTAGTAATTTGACTTTTAATCTACACTGAAAGAAAAGGGAACTCAGTCGTTCATTACTGAAGACAAAATTAGAGATGGACAAGGAAACAAAGGGAGCGACAGAGATGGAAGAAGGTGGAATTGTCTTGCAGCTTGATCCACACCTGCACACTCTTCATGGCAGCATGTTCTGCTCGGGTCGTCTGTTGCTCGGCGGGAGTATTTGGGAATGATTAATTGCTCTGTCTTGTGAATGGAGCTCTCAAAACAGCGGGATCCTCTGCATATGTAAATACAAGCAGTCTCAGCGCAGCACTCTGGAGCAGGATTAACAAAACGAATCTGCTCCCAAATTTCGACCAATTCACAAATCTTCTCTATTATCTCTGACAACTCACTGACATGAGAGAAATACATTTTAGCTCTAATCAAATGCCCATGAAGTTATTAAGAGTGAGTACATTTCTGTCTCCTCCACACCAAAGTATCCATATGACAGTGAGGAGTAAAGTAATAGGCACATTGATATTAAATACTGGGTGACACACTGATTACACAAGTTAAGGCTCCAGCTTTAACAGTTGGGACACAAACTTTGACCTTTTATTAATCTATTTTTGAGACTAGAAGCATTGTTTTAATTTAACCAGCCTTTTTTCTACCTAAAGTGGCCTAGCATATTCATTTCTGCTGTGGGGATATGTGTTTGTGGTTTCTGTTATACACCAGAACTTGGAAATGGCACAATTATCTTCCCAATGTTTGTTTGCATGCATATGGAGCTAGCTTGCTATGAATATCTTACAATATGTTATTCTACACCTAGTTACTGTGAAATAGTATGTTTGTTTGAGTCAAGGTTAACAGTTTGCACAGTATTTGTACTGAGAGTAATACAGAGTGGAGCCAAGAAGATATCCTGGATAAGCTTACAACAGGTTCTTTGTGTACAGTCTACTTCTTCTTAGTGTGAATTAAGGGATTTTCATTCCCTTAATAGCCCATTAATTTCTCGTCAATGTGTCCCTGGGGTTTAACATCACTTTAATAGTTATTCACTTTGACCAAAATGTCACCAATCTACTATAAATCTGTGAATTAGGCCTATATTACAAAAAAGGATTAGCTAGAATTTTTTTCAATGTTTACCTGAAACTAAAACCCCTCCTAATCAGACTATTATCAATTATGAATAGACAACTCCCAGTGGTAGTAGTGACCCATAGGACAAATGTTTTTTTTAATCAAAAACATCCAAGAAAACATTCTGAGACATTTAATTGAGATGTGGAATTATATGTGGATATAAAAAGAGGAGGGAAAACAGCAGCTAGAATGCAAGGAAGGGGGTTTACTCCCTCGACAAAATTAAACACCGCAGAAAAGGAGTCTACTTTAGTCTAATTTAAAGGGGAAAAATAAGAGTTTAATATTTTGATAGTCATTATTTTCTGTTTTCAACACTATTGGAAGTGTACTTTAAATGTACCGATTACTCCTTGACAACTTTTTAATACTATTATACAATGCATGTTTGTACTTTATGTAGGCCTGTAATATGTTTTTGCTTTGGAACTTACTGTCTGTTCACAACTGAGCTACAGTAGTTAGCTGCACTTAAGTGTCCTCACTTTAGCTGTGTGTCACTGAATGCATTATGTTCTCTCAGCTCCATCTCTCATACACTGGTTCACCCTAGGAGCCTGAACCAAATGCATAATTTAAAAAGTCTTTAATCTGTGATGGCATTCCCATTTGGTTGCTAGCCGTCGACACTTTATGGTGTCAGCTTTCGTCAACAAAGGTCAATGCCAGTTTTTCACTATAAATGATACAGCAGCCAGGGTTCGAAATGAGAGGTGGCTGGGGTTCGAGACTCTCCATAAGTCTAAAGGGACCCACAATAATGTTTTTATTATTATTCAAGGGTGTATCTATCTTTTTTTCAGATGTAACACGTCAGCTTTACATCTGCTTGATTCAGGTGTGTGCCATTTCAGGTGTGGATATCAGGTAGGGCAATCTTAAATTATTGTTCAAAATTCCAAACAAAATGCAAAGATTTCATAACATAAAAAAGGAACAGATACAGATAAGATATATGGATAAGGTTTTATGGGGTCCCCCAAGAGTCTACGGTCATTTTGAACCCTGACAACAGCAACTGTTTCCAAGTAAGACTGGAAATGATTAGATAAGGCTACACATATATTCTTGTCAAAAATAAACAGGTCCACTTAGATGGCCTACATGGCAGTGCATATTGCTATTATCTTGTGCTAGCCATGATCAACAATCTAACCTTCTTAATGAAAAAGTAAGGCACAATTACTATTACTGAAAATTGTGTGAAGCAATTATTTTCCGTACCTGTGTGGTATTAATGAAGATATACACTTTCTTGGCAAGGAGACCTAACTTTTAGAAACTGAAACAGTATTTCTTTCAAAAAATGAATTTAAAGTTAGCTAACATAGGTGGAAAGTTGCTGTCAATTCTGTTGAGGATATTGATTGTATAATTTGAAGACCTGAATAATTGTAATATTAAATTAGTAAAATAATTACACATTGTCTAATTGCACAAACTAGGCTAATACGTGTGAGGCCAAATCTGGCATGTGTTTGCTTGCTCAGCTTGGCTAGTAACTAACATTCTCGGTTGCACCCCTTTTCCCCTTTGTTGTCCTACAGTAATCAGGATTTAAATTAATGTAGAGATTGCAAACTTATTCAGATAAGGAGGACACTTGTTACTGCATCCCCACAGTTGATGCAATCAGTGGCATCAAGTCTGGTGGTGGTTGAAAATAATGTAAAATTGTAAATATTTGGTGGGGTGACTGCTGCAAAGAGGCTATGTATTATATGTATTCCCACGACAAGAGGCAAGGGATAGTTTTGTTTGTTTCATATCCACTGGAGAAAGTCATGATCAGTTGTTGACAGGTTTTTGTGTGAAAAACTAGAGCTACCAAGTAACATAAACCCAACAATTTGTAGACAATGCAGATGGTTGCAGTTGGCTCCAGACAAAGTTTTTTCTGCCCAAACATACATCTTTGTCTATAAATCTGGATAGACTCCTGGCCCTATGGATACATTGTGTTGGGCCACACCGAAAGGACATCTGATGACACACAAAGTCCATCACTGAGAGAATAAAAAAGACGTCACCTCGCAACAACCCAGTGATAAAGGATTTCTGGGCATGGTCGAAAATTAAGACTGTAACAAGGTCTCGGGCTCCTAGCCTGACAACCATTTTCTTTGATATTTATCATCCCTCCATGCCATTGGCTATTACCCGTGAACTCGCTGTCTCATGGCAGGCAAAGAATTTATTGGCGCTCCATTATTAGGGGATTGCAGGGAAAGAAGGGGGAAGCACTATGGTTTTCTGAGGATGTTACGATCGCCTCCTAGATTATGCCTCTTGACAGGTTTGTCATCCCTGTGCACTGATGTGCTCTGCAGAGTGCTCTGATATCATTAGCTTCATTGCTCCTAATGTGTCTGCTCCTCTCAGCAGAAAGACAGGTCATATATTGTGCAAATAGGTGGATATGGGCTAGAGATCACTGAATAAATGCTGCTTCTAGTCTCTACAATCCCTAGCCTATGGCAGGGCTAGCAGCATATAATCTGATACCTAAGAACAACAGTTATAATTGTTGACTGTTCCAATTTAACAACAAATCTTAATGATAAAGATAAAACATATATATATTAAAATTAATTATTACACTATGGGATATGGGTAAACATGGAAAGGTTTCCACTTCTCATTAAAAAATCCACAAAAACTAATATCCAAAATGATTAACTGACTATCAACACATGCACATGCTCATGCTTACAATATGACACAAGTGTAATTGTGTTGCTCTTCAGTACTTTTCACTTCCTCCATCACTTGCCCTCTCCAGGATTCAATCTCAGGCCCTCTGACTGGGTGTAATTGACCATCACCTCTTTAACCACACATGCCATAACAAATCTAGTTGTTCTATAGTAGGCCTAGGCTACTGATGGGTTGTTTTGAAAAAAACTAATGAATCCCAATTAACTCACGACGCAGACCCTGATATAGTTAATATGAATTCAACTTCCACTCATTGTCAAAAAGTCAACAGGCACACCTTGTGTAAACTGAAAACATCCTAAAGGTCTTCACCAGGCTCTCTGTTAGCGTCTACTAGCATGTTAGCATTCCAGTCTAAGACCAAGAGATCATTCTTCTGGGCCTTCGTTCCTAGTGAATCAACTGGCAGGAGGCTGATGGAAAGTCCAAGATAAGGATCCGCTGAAGCCAGGAGAAACGGCTGTTGAGAATCTGGTGAGGGAAATTAAACCAATTGAGGAAGTCGCTATTTTTCTCGGACCAACGTGAGTTATAGGCTAAGACAGGGGGCGTATATTTTTGTTAGGATGGAGAAGGGAGTTGAAATGAGCGAATATTGCTAAAAGAGCGGCGCTCACATTCAGGCAAAGACAAAAGCTGGAAATGAAATAACTTCCTTTCCCCAGGAAAACACAGCAGCTCCTGACAGAATAATAGCAGTTGAAGAGAGGGAGAGGGTTCGGCAACATTAGCCCACAAACACAGGAAACCGTCCAGCCGCCTGCTTGACTTGTTAAAAGCCAACAGACACACGCTCTCCAAAGTTGAAAGAAAGAAGCTCACACTGTCATGCACACCATGAAAACGTCCATGGTGAAAACTTTGTATTTCATATAGCCTACAATAGCCTACATTCAAATATATTGCTCTTAAAATATCCACCATATACAGCATTTACTCAAATTATACTGCTACATGATATGCTACTGAACCACAATCTCGAGGGACATAATTAACTCATAGAATAGTAGTCAGTAGGTTACTGTGACAGAAAATAATATTAGAGAAAGATTGCAACTTTACAGTAGCCTATAAGATTGATAAAACAGAAATGATTTGAAATTGAATTGAACCCAGTGGTGCTATATTTTACAGTACGTAGCTTCACTGAGCAGTATTTCCTAAACATTTCCACTCACTGTGGAGGCCATGATCTCACAAGTCAGGTCCCTATTAGGCAAATATGGACCTATAAATCTTTGGCACATCATTAATGAGGATTCTTCAGCTGACTGGTGTTAATTAACGAAGGTTAAACAAGATGTGAGGTGTTGTCATCCTTCTATATATTATTAGGCTAGTATCTACCCTAGACAAGCCTGGGCGACATAATGAAGATCTACATAATGAAGACCTCCATGCAAAATCCAAATAAATCCACAAACCAAGCAATCCAATGGACTGGTGCACTTATTATAAGACTGGTAAACAGTGGTGTCTGCTATTAAAATCACCCTACTGCATGCATAGCATCTTTGAGAGCATTTTAACCATGGGTGTTCACACAGATCAGTGTGGGGGAAGGATTGCATGACCCTGGTTTGATGTCCTGGACTTGTTTACTCTTTCAAAGGTGTTTTCAATCAAGCAAATGTGTTTCCCTTGTAATATGGGGCAGATGTATCGGTGCAGTAAAAGTTAATTACCATATGTTTGTGAGTCCTGTAAATGGAGATACTTGGTGTTTAAATCTAGGATTATTAAAATTACTTGATTCTGTTGGGCCATTTTTTCACTATACTGTAATCTTGTGTTGACCTTTCTTCACACAAGTGAACAAATCCAACATGAGACCACTGCTACATCAAGATTAAATCATACCTAGATTGGCATGGCTGCAGTCTCCTAGTTTTAACAATGTTCATTCTTTTAGACTTGACATGGAGGTGTAACTACAGATAGTCTCTAATGTTGATGCTTGACCTGTATGGGTTATCATCTCTGTCCTGTATACCCAGTTTCCCTCTTCCCATGAATCAATTGTCTGGTAATCTTTTAGCCTGGATTTGAATTGTGAGAAAACGACCCTTTACAGTTCAGTCCTTTAATAGCTTGGCCTATTATTGGCCATTTGCTTTTCTCACGTGAAGAAAAGAGGGGACTAGTAGACATAAGAAGGCAACCCCTTTCTGTATGTTCCAGCTTCGTTGAATTTGATTTCAAATCAATATATATGAAGGTTCCATTTACGGTTTCACAAATATGGACAGCATAGATTATGAACATATTTCAATTACGAAGTGTTGCGACAGGCAGTCAATGGAATAATGTGTGGAACTGTGTCTGACATGTAATGCATGAGTTTGTTACCAAAGAGTGCATCTTTTTGTTGCTAAACCTTGGCACAAAAGTGAAATGCCTACCGCTAACACTAACTACACCTAACACAAAGAATGTGGTGTTTTCAGATTCCAATTGCCATTTAATTCCATTGCTACAATGCCTAAACAAATAGACCGTGACAGTTTTATAATACTGTCAGTGTAATTTATGTTATCATTAAGAGGTTTAAGAATTTTTACCTAATTGATCTTTCCATCCATACATGAGCACCCTTTTTTTCTCGGTGGATGTCGATTTGCAAATAGAACCTTGTTCTGTTACACCACTGTAAAGAACATTTATTGTAACCAGCCCAATAATTCAAATATGTCATTTAGTCTAGCAAAACCATACAGTACAGTATAGGCAATGTATTTAGTGTGCACGCTTAGTTGTTACAATTAACTATTGAAAACTATTATATTAGCAGCCCATTTTACATACATTTTGCAGACAGCACTCTACTTGACAGATTCCATCAAAATTGTATTTATAGTTTGTGTGTTTCGCTTTGGGGCTTAAACTAGTTAAAAAGTACTCCGCTGACAACACTTATTAGTGCACCACTCTGAAGACATATGATTTCATTATCTTAATAGTCAGCAGTTTACAATTAAATGTGTCCTATCCACTGTGGCATACCTCATGTAGCATATTTCCCTGTCATTTCTGTTGTGTTTTTTCTGAAAGGTAACATTAAATGCCTTGCATAGAGATGTATGCACATATGCAAATAATTCAATAAGTGTAGTACATTCACATGGATTGAATCAATCAGTCACATGGATGGAATTTGGTGGATTTTGGCTTACATAGATTATTTTTTCTTCTTAAGACTTTCCTTATCCTTGTGCTTGCATTCTCCAAGTTCTCCAAGGAAGGCATGCTCCATCCCATAACCAAATAGGTCTTAAATACATAAAGTGAATATGACATCATTATTGGTTTAGTTTGTAGCGTCATTCAGCTCAGTCGTAAATATACAGTCGTATGCAAAAGTTTAGGCACCCCTCTGAGGCTGCATGATAATTTCCTGTCTTCACCAAAAAAGATCAATATAATATTGTAATATTACTTTTCTAGTTAACACTGAGTGCTGGGGTGTTTTCCAGACAAAGATATTTGGTGTAGCAGTATTTAGTTGTGTGAAATTAAATCAAATGTGAAAAAAAGGCTGTGCAAAAGTTTGGGCACCCTTATCATTTATTTGATTTGAATACCTCTGCCTACTAAATGCTGATTAACTGCAACACATAGTTAGTCTGGTTAACTCGTTAAGCCTTCAATTACATAAAAAGGTGCATTCAATCATTAGAAAGGGTATTTAAGTTAGCCAATTGCAAGTTTTGCTTCTCTTTGATTCTCCTCTGAACAGTGGCAAAATGGGGGCATCAAAACAGCTATCAAATGATCTAAAAACAAAGATTGTTCAGCAGTATGGTTTAGGGGAAGGCTACAAAAAGTTATCCCGGAGGTTTCAGCTATCAGTTTCCACTGTGAGGAATGTCATTAGGAAATGGAAGGCAACAGGCACAGTTCTTGTTAAGGCCAGAAGTGGCAGGCCAGGAAAAATAACAAAGAGGCAAAGGCGAAGAATGGTCAGAATGGTCAAGGACAACCCTCAGATCACCTCCAAAGAGCTGCAAGGTCATCTTGCTGCAGATGGTGTCACTGTGCATTGCTCGACCATTCAGCGCACATTGCACAGAGAACAGCTGTATGGGAGAGTGATGCGGAAGAAGCCTTTTCTGCACACGCGCCACAAAAAGGCTCGCTTGAGGTTTGCCAAACTACATTTGAACAAGCCAGGCTCATTTTGGAACAAAGTACTGTGGACTGATGAGACAAAGATGGAGTTATTCGGTCACAACAAGAGGCGTTACGCATGGAGGCAAAAGAACACAGCATTCCTAGAAAAACACTTGCTGCCCACAGTAAAATTTGGTGGGGGGTCCGTCATGCTGTGGGGCTGTGTGGCTAGTGCAGGAACTGGGAATCTAGTTAAAGTTGAAGGTCGTATGGATTCAACTCAGTACCAGCAAATTCTGGACAATAATGTTCAAGAATCTGTAACAAAGCTGAAGTTACGGCGCAGTTGGGTGTTCCAGCAGGACAACGACCCGAAACATTGCTCCAAATCCACTAAGGCATTTATGCAGAGGAACAACTACAATGTTTTGGAATGGCCATCCCAGTCCCCAGACTTGAATATAATTGAAAATCTATGGGGTGACTTGAAGCGGGCTGTCCACGCTAGGCACCCATCAAACCTTACTCAACTGGAGATGTATTGTAAGGAAGAATGGTCCAAATTACCTCAATCCAGAATCCAGACACTCATCAGAGGATATAAAAAGCGTCTAGAAGCTGTTATTTTTGCAAAAGGAGGCTCTACTAAATATTAATGTGATTTTTCTGTTGGGGTGCCCAAATTTATGCAAGTGTCTAATTCTCTTATGATGCGTATGGCATATTTTCTGTTTATCAAATAAACCTTATTTCACGGCTAAAATATCACTGTCCATGACGTATGTGTATATATATGACAAAGACGTTCCTCATCCAAACGCCCAACATTTTATAGATGAAAGTAATGGAGATTATCAGGGGTGCCCAAACTTTTGCATACGACTGTATCTAAATCCTTTTTGGTTGTTTTTAAATGCTTTGTGCATCACATATCCTGTTGAATGATAAACTGTTAACATGGTTAAGATGATCACTTGAAGCCTGATGGGATACACGAGTGAAGGTTCAAATTAAGATCAGCTTCTATTTAGATAATGTGCTCTTTTTGAGATAATCTTAAAATATGTACGAGGTAGACATACTGTACCAGGTATACCCATCCATGTTGTGCCAATGGTTCAGTACATCTCGTAAGAAGTTTTCAATGCAACCAACACACGAAACCTTTATTATAGCAATATGAAAATGCAGTACCACGGGTTCCTTGTACATATACATGGACATCCAATGATAAAGAGTAAAATATATAGTTGAAATATTACAGATCGTAAAGAGAATACCCCACAAAGCTTTACTTTATAAATGTATAAAACAGTACTGACTTGTCATTGAGGCAAGAAAGCAAATTGAGTTTCCAAATCAATATTAGATTGTCTTTGTAAGGAGTAAGAGACTAACTATAAAGAGGTCAAACCATACATACCCATTGACATTAGTGCAGGTGCTGTATGTGGGTTATGAACTGCATTTGTGTGGAAGCCATGAGTTCAAATGCTATTTTTTGCATCACCCTGAAGCCCTTTAGTTTTTGGAAGCTCTAATTATTTCAGTAGGGCATCTAATTTATCTTTACAAAGACCTTTGGTTAAATTAGACTGCCTATCCAACAAGATATTACGCTTACATGAGATAGATTTGACTTTTGACTGAACTGCCTCAATTGGGTGTTTACTTGTTTTTCAACTTCTTTCCCCTGAGATACTGTGGGGTTAGGATTTATACCTGGGGGTGATACTGCTGCTAATGAAGAGGAATGTCAATGGTACATTGGTGCTGGATGGATGTGTCCTACCTTGATTTAAAAGGAACGGACATATTTTGTTGAACTAACATTGTCAATGCATTTTTAAAATAGAGTTAATGAAATGTTTTGATGCTTCAGAGAAGAAGCAATGCATCGGCTGCCATACATAGCCTTGGGGTAGAGAGTTTATTCTTGGACTGTTGTTAATCTACGTCCTTTTAATTTGCAAGCATGTCATCAGTTACCTAGTTCAACCATGTCATTGAATATTGGAAGCCCCCTTGTATTATTTTACTGAATGTGTAGAGAGATGCCTTGATAGATCCAGAGAATGAATTAACATAACATGCATCAACATTCTGACCGTGGCAATGTTTACGGACATTTCTCTTTTTCTTGGCTGACATACTGGACTGTAAAACAGATACATTTAAATGGCATTCATATGCCTAAAACAAGATAAAATAGGGAAGTTCTAGTAGGTAATATTATCATTTATAGATGTACACCTGAGACAAGTTTGTAGCCACTCCCTATGTCCTCCCCTCTAAACCTAGCATCTGTCCTCTCTGGCCAGAGACAAATCCCCATTCCCAGCCAGTTGCTTTTATTAAATTCTCCTCAATAAAAAAGCTCAGACAGGATTTATTAGGTACTCAGCACAGACGTTTAGTATTTCCCTCCGTTATTAACTGAAAATCAATAGAAAGCAAAGAAAATGGAAGTCATACAAGTGTTGTCGCCCTGATATTATGTCGGCTGTCGGATTAGATTCATGACGGGGCTTCAGCGCCTGCAAGGTGGACTTTCTGCTTACATTGCAGCACCTAAAGTGGAAGTTATTCATTAGAGTAAAGCAGCGGTCAGATGTGTTTCCAGGCCCTTTCACTCATCTATCTTAGAACGACTCAAATGGAGTGAGAAAGGATGCTGATATTTCCTGATAGAGATGTCAGATTCAACACCGTCACAGTAGGATTTATGGTTATTTTGTTCTGAAGACCTTTTAAAAAAAAGCAGGCTGTACCGTCAAATGTAAACTGGGAGGACATGCACATGGCCTTTAAGCTCACTTTACCTGTGCTTCATATATGACATCAGTATCACTTAGCTTAAATAATTTAGCCTAAATACACAATGAGCAGTTTACAAGTATCTGATGCATATGCAAATGACAACACTTTTTTCTATGACATTGTAATCAGAAGAAGTTTCGGTCTGACGTTTTTACTGTTAATTACATTAATCTGTCAATGGTTCATGTTACGTGTAATATTATTGCCACTGAATGCTCAAAAATGGCACTCGCCACACATTTCACACGGGGTAAAGATGGTTACAGTAGGTTCAGTGATTGAAACCTTGTGTTCTTCAGAAATCTTACAGGTGAAAGCTGATAAACACAAGGTTTGAAGCACTGAACCTACTGTATTATATGTGCATGCAACCATCATAACTCTTATTGGTTATTCAGTCATGTTAAATAATTTGAATATTGCACTCCTTCATGGTGAAAGCTGCAAAGGTGGCAGACATCCTTGCACTAAAATACAATGCTGTCAATGTACTTCATCAGTATTTCATCACTAGGGTGAGAGCCTTTGTCTACACGTTCGTATTTGTTATCTCAAAAGGGAAGAAAAATCCAGGAATAAAGAGCTTACCCACCTCACTAATTTAATTACTCTCAGGACCTCCATGACAGTAATGTAAATATTCTACTGAGAGGACCCAAGACACTGGGAGTAATTACTTAAGGCTTTCCTTCACATCTCTCTAGACTTTTTTTATTATCCAAAAGCTTTTTAACATTAGCACTCTCTGCCTGACAAATTAAATGAAATTTCATTACTCTAGCCATCCTAATGGCATGAAACTATCAGCTGTTGTGTGCCTTGTCTCTTCTCTGCCTGCCCTGGCAGATTAATCAAATAGTCAGCTTTAGAGTCAAACTGGAGGGATCATCGATCCGCAAGTCTCTCCGTGTCTGAGGCTCCTAGGTGTAGTGTGTGTGTGTATGTGCGTGTGTTTGTGCGTGTGTGTGGGTGGGGTGGCCTAACTTTTAGTGAAAGACACCAACTAATTATGGATCCCCATAAAACCAAAAGACTGAATCCACAAGAGCCCATTGTCTCAACATTTATGTTTTGTTAATTTTACTGATATGCTCCACAATTAAGGACATAAATACATTACACTTTCACCGTGGTCCGTTTTATTTGTGCTTATGGTTTTTTAGGAGAAAGGGCGGTGCTTTATAACCACATCATCAGACAAGAAGACCAAATATGCAAACCTTCTGGGAATTATATATGGAAGAAGTGGTATTCATATTTGTCATGGCCAGTCATTACCCCTGATATTTAACACCTTTTGGTTTTGTAAGGGTTAAGCTGCTTGCCCTTTGATCTCTCAGGGGTGAGGTCTTGGCAAAGTGCCCCTCCAATAACCCCAGGCCCGTAAGGGACTTTCAATCCAATTGCTGGCCAAGAGTGGATGCAGATCTCAAGGTTACACCTGAGTGTTCAAGGGCAGGTCCAAGTGTAATCGGCACTTAGATCATAGATTAATCTTATTTGCTATCTATTAGGCTTGATTCTAGCTTCCCTCTCTCCCCTCCCAAAGCCAGGATTACCGTGATAGTTTAAGATAATGGATTCTTATGGAGGGGGAGGTCAAGAAGGCTTCTTGTTTCAGAACCTACAGATAATATGATTAATCTAAAAGCCTCTTTCAAAAGGGGTGCCAGCTTCACAGGCCTAATTGGCGAAAAGGGATAGAAATAAATCTGAGATGTTGCCACTAGAGTGTTTCATTAATTAGAGATTTATTCTATGACTTAAGTGTAGGTGATGAGAAAGATGCTTTTGTATGTGCACTTTATCCACTTATATTCCAATTGAAATAAATCTACGATATGGTAGACTATTGTTCCAACAGAGAACATCAGAACAAAACACTTATGCCATACAGTATATATAGTAGCTTACACAATGTCGGTTGTACTTATAAGTTTGTGATGGTATGCAATACACAATATTGTTACTAATGATTCTACATTACAACAGACTTGACATTTCTTTAATACATAATAATACCAGCCATTTTATTATGATGAACATTCATTACAAGATTAGCATTCCTTCAAAATTATCTATTAACATTTAAAATAAGGTAAAATGTAACCATTCTTCCCATCGCAGAGACAGAAAGGTTAAGTCAAGTAATATTGATTTTCCTAAGTACAGCTTTGCTTGTCCCAAAAAACTCACTTGTTGGAATTTCTATGGGTAGCCACTGGCCAAACAGATAAAAGATAAATTGTGATAAAATATATCCAAATGTGGCTGGCTAACAGATAACCTTTGAAGACACATTGGTTATCTTGCCCAGTCATCAGCAACTGAATATTTATCGCAAAGAACAGACTCATTGTTGGCTCGTTGCTTGCATGTTTACCAGTTTAATACAAGAGAGGGACATGTTATCTTTCTTACAGAATGCATAGCGCTTTACAAGCAACACACACTCAAATCCTGTACGTGTGACTGTGTGGGGGTGCGTTAGCATTGTTTTTACTCAATATCCATCATTTAGCATTGACTTTCACGGTTTTAAGACTGAGGATTAAGAACCATATCCTTGAATACCAATGGAATACTATTTGGGTTGTATATTGTCCAACCATATGGTTTGTTTGTACTGGCTTGTTGAAGAGACTCAATCTTCAATGACTGACAAGCTCAAGAAAATTGAAAGGTCTTATACCATGCCCTCATAGATGTGGGAAGCCTTTCTTGTCAAACATAAACCAAATTAATGTTGAACCTTGCTGTACCTTCAATATGAGGCCCCATAGTGGTAAAATGTGAGGGCAATGCATTGGGTGACAATTGTAGTAGATTTACTGCAGGGTAAATGGCTCTCTCAACCAAGCTCACAGAACAATTTGACAACATACTGCACATTAATATATAACTATTATTATTGTATTTTTTTTAAGCAGTATCTTGTAGATTAATGAATCCTTCATTGTCTTATTGAATGGTTGTGTGCATTAAATGTACTGCAGTTAGTCTAGTCTAGTAACAGCACAATAACACTGGGCTACTGTATCCTTGAAGTGTGAATCATGAGCAAATGATGACCTCTTTAGAGTTCATCAAGTTTCCTTTAAGCTTGAACCGCCTCTCTCCTGTTTCAACAATACTTTAAATACTGAAGATCAGGAGAAGACAAACCGATGGATGAGATGAACGAGACTATCATTCAGTTTCCATACATCTGACCGATGTATTTTCTTATTCTGAAGCTTCAACAGAGCACATACTTCGGCAGGGAACACCTTTTTGCCTAACGATCAACAATGGCACTACCAAATGAATGACCTTGGGCAGTAAGGACCATTCTAGTTCTTAAAATGTCATGAAACCGTATGCAGATGTTTTTGCTAATTTCTTTTTAGACTTTAGTTTATATTAACATGTTGATTAAATAATAAACAAAACACGAAGAACTCTCCCAGAGAGTTATGTACTGTATACTGCTCTCTTACAACAATGATAACTTTGAGGCCTATCTATGTAGACACATTCTGGTATGAAATATGATTTGTAGGTGATATGGTTGTCTATATACAAAGTACAAGTACAAACATTAAGAAGCATACTAAGAAGTAAAACTCTTCACTCGATACGATAGTATAGTTCACCAAATAGTAAGGTCACTGTAGGTATGGTACACGGTTAGAAAAACAATGCAAGAAAAGGGGGATGAAAAGCCAAGTATTGCTGCCATGCCCAGGCTAAGCATTCAATTAATGTGTTACAGTCGGGCTTTGGCTTTTACTCAGGCAAAAAAAGTCCTGTGTCTTGAATATTTAAACGCAATCTAAGTAAGATAGGTAGTCTTGGGTTGTATATTGATTGATATGATTCCTTTTAATGGCAATAAAATAATCTTAAAGATCAATTTGGTTACTTCATGTCACTTAACCACTGAGCCACTTAAGGCTTGGGAGCTTACAGTTTAGCTTCGATATATCTAATGTTTGCAATTTGTAAAATTGTATTAAAAACTTGGGAAATCACTTAGGCCGTTGTGACTGTCAGGTGAAACTGTATCTTCACACGTTTAACTCTGTTGTTAAGAAAAAGGGACATAACCTTTGCAGAGGTAGAATGAGGCCTCATTTCCATCTTCACCTGACAATGTCACACTCCTGTACTCATTAAAACCTGTCAGTCACCCTTCTCCCCCTTACTCTCAAGCAGCCTTGGTCGGTTACTGCCATTTATCAATGTCAAATTGTCAACAGCAAACTAAGTATGGAATGAAATGGGAGCAAATAAGTCATTACTCTATGCCCATTTACACTTCGGTTAAAGATTTGATACATTTAATATCCCTGAAATATCATTGATGGTTAGTAATGTATACATATATGTTGATTGAACTTACTTGGCGAGCGGAAAATAAATAAATAATCTTTATTGTTTTGAGGATTTCACACACACAATAATAATGTAAATTGCCAATGGTCAACAACAATACTTGTTAAACAGTAAGTGATCACAATAAAGCCATTATAAATAACATCAAGCTCCCCATAGATAGATAGAGCTTTTTAACAAATAATGTTTGGCGAGAGAGCTGACTTCCATTTTGTGGACAATGGAATGTTCTCTTCCTAGCGGTTTATTGTTCCGGACTGCAGTGTGCCTACATAGCAGCTCTTTATTTTGTGTTGCACAATCATCGGTGCAGAAGGAAGTATAATATGCTAATGACTCTAATTGGACTACTAATAGAGCATGTCTCTCTAGTTTTGAAGCTTTTGGGGGTCTGTGTAATCAGTACAGACAGTCATTAAGGGAATGAAGAGGCAACTAGCAGTGTCAGGAGAGGGCCCAGGCGGTTCCGGCTGACACTACCCCAATCTTCCAGGACACATTAAATGGCAGTTTCAACGCATTACCAACCATAACATCCTTGAATATCACTGATTTTATTTGCAGTATCAAACATTTAATTTCACGCAACATTAATGGAAAAGTGCTGAGGTTCCAATGCTGCCAAACATTTAGTAACTACCTGTACTCAGAGAACCAATTAACACTAGGGACAACATGGCCAATTAAACACAAAAATAGGTAAGTCCACCATTCGTTACTACACTAGTAATTTGCTTGTGAACAAACACATGCATTTTGTATAAATAAATAAATAAATGGTTATCTGCTGGAATGACCACTCAAAATTGGATTACAAACAAAACATCCACAATTAAAAACAACTTTGTAGAATTTGCAAGCATTTAGGAAGAAAAAACTAATCTCATTTGCAGGACAAGGCCAAAACAATGAGAAATTTCAATTTGTGCTAGACTAGTATTACCAGCAACATCTTCACTTGATCATAACATTTGTACAGGTGTGTTGAGGAAGTCCCCAATTGACCATCCTGATGCTGACCCATAATGCAGTTGTTGTTACCAAATGGGATAGTGAAATGACAGCTTTTTAGTAGTCTGTTTTACAATACAACTGGTCTAGTGTTAAAAAAAATCCTCTTGTGTTTGAAATCCCTAATGGTGATGGTGAAAGCTATGAGCCATCTTCAATCTCTCTATAATCCATGTTGTAGACCACCTCCCCGTTGTGTTTACACTGGTAGGATTCTTTCTTTCCAGTGCTGGAAGATGATGTTGTAATGTGTTGCTCTGTGAACCTTGCACACTGCCCACTAACCTTATAACCTCATCTGAACTGGGTAATATTATTGTTATTGATTTTTCTGCAAGCTTTCAATGATGCCATCACTGAGAGACATAGAATGGTGTCAATACAGAGCTAATGACTCAGAGGGCCCAGCTAAGAAAAACATAAAATATCATTATTGTCCACTGCATAAGGGTTCACTGATTATCCTGGCCCTGTGATGGGATTGTAATGACACATTATACTATGTTACGGTATTGCATGTGGCCAAATAAATTCATATTTGTCACTGTATCCATTCCACTCTGATTCCACACAATACATCGACATAAGTACACGGTCTGTGATTGTATGGCTTGCTGTATATTGATTATATAGGTAGTGATACATAGCCATTCTGTGTATTCATGTCAGTGGGAAGACAGCTGTAAATTGTGTACTTTTGAATGATGCGACCTTTCTTTGTTCCCCTTTTGAGGGTGTTCCACGGTGTTACTTTAATTAAAATGAAAGGGACCACATACTTAGAGGACCAAGCCCTGCAAGGTGATCGCACCAAGTTGCCCGTCTGTGCTGTTAATTACTCCCCTGTTTCACAACACGGGTGTCCAATAAATTTATGGCCATCAGGATGTGGTAGGGATGTGGTGGTGGGAGTGGGGGCTGTATTTGAGGGGATGGCCAGTGTCTTGCTAAACAGCATGTGATTACTGTACCTGCTAATGTTCCTGAAGCAGGAAGGATAAAATGTGTGGCTGCATATTTCAGAGAGGACATCCCACCAGGAGCCTAATGTGGCAAATCACTCTTCTCCTGTCCTGCCCTAGTTACTGTGCTGCCTGGGTTTCATTTTCAGGTTGTCTCTCCAGCATCAGTTCATTGCACGTTGACAAAATCAGAGAATCCCTCATGTCGTACTTGTAGTCTTCAGTTATGGTGATAAAGCATTCAAATGATAAAAAAGGAAGTAAACAGGAAACGTTCCATCTGAATGAAATATTAGAATTAGATCAGCCTTTCTTTGATAGATTATCAGAGAAAGATTCCAAACCTTGAAATGTATTCAAGGTTCATAATCATACTAATCTCTCACTCCGTTGGCCTTTAACCCTTTCTGCCTCTGGGATAACCATCTACCAGTATCCCAGCTTATTGTTTGGGAGCAACGGGGTAGCCAAAGGGCAGGTAACTTGCATCGGATCGGTGTATTCTCCTGTCCCACAGGACATAAGATACAAATCAAGTTGCTTTGACCCCATTGTCCTCTCCACACTTCTAGGCCCCTGAAGGCAATACTGTGGTATGGGAGCCTTTCTTCCCTTTATTTATTTTTTTCCTTTGTGCGGCTGATGCTAAGGGCATAAGGTACATACATTTCCTTGGGTAAACGAACCTGAATTTTGGGCCAGAGTCAACTACCATTTTCATTTAAAATGGTGTTTGCCATTGTGATGGCTTAATATTCAAGTGGGTCGTTTCTGGAAACAGGTTTTAATTTAAATGAAGACATAATGTACATTTTTCTTTTTGCGCTCAAGAGTACATCCTTAAAATGATACTCTGTGAGGTATTTGGCTTTAAAAGCAACATGCTTGCTTCACAGTTAAGGAAAATACTGAGAGTATATTCATGTCAAAAGAACCCTGCCAGTAGTCTAAACTGGCTCCCTGCTCCTTATAACCTGAAGAGGCTGTTGGTGGGTGAATAATGACCTGGTTAGCAAGCCCAAGTGTAAATACATAAGTAAACACAGACGCCTGGAGAGCGAGGAGCACTGCCACTACCAATGGAGATGAATCCCTTTTTCATGTCACGTTGACCTTTTCCAGCCCAGATGAAATCAGTCTTGGCTAAAAACAAATAGGCACATTTCATCTGCTGTTACCCTTCAGATCGTGCCAGAGTGACCTTTGAACTTAATTTTCTATCCAAACACATTTCCATGTGCAGCATCACCCCAGTCCATGGTAATAAGTGTCACTGGTGCCATTGTTTGATTAGAAATATATAATAATGTAAATGTGATATAAAGATGAAGAAGTTTTGTTTATAGGGTAAGACTGCGGGTTCATTAGTGAGAGGAATATGCCATCTGTAACTCAGAAATAAGTAATAAAAGTGCCACCTCTCCAGAATGTAAACAATTCTTTAGAGACTCTACACCACATTTTCAAGACATTGTTAGTGAAAAACTGTAGGAGATCTGTCTAGTTAACAGTAGGTCAAATTAAATCAGAAAACTTTTATCCCTGTGCGTACATCTCCTTTTTCGCAAACACAATGTGAGCACAACAGATATGGCCCTTATTTGTACCGTTAATATTTGGAAAATAAATGACAATGAATAGTAAAACATAAGTAATCATATGCAGCAGTGGCTTGGAACCATGCTCTCACTTGAATTATGCCTGAGACTAAATATCAGCCTGATGGTGCATGCCCTCTTGTTCAATTGGCAGACAGGTGTGATTAGCCAATAGTTGAAAGGGACTTTAATCCTCATATTGTATTAAACATGTTAAGAACTTGTCTTGTTTATGACATTGATTTTGATTACTCTCAACCTCCACCTTCCTTTATTAAATGTTTCCGTTTGCATTGTTGAGATACAGATCTTTATATCCACTGTCCCAAAGCTCAAAAAGTTTGCAGGGGTATCATCTGGAAATTCTTTGTTGGGCATTTAATTTGTGAGTGAAGATTCAGTGATGCATTTTTTGACATGCACCTGTTCCTTGTCAGAGGAGCCAAGTAGTTCAAACCTTTAACCCACCTTCCACCTATTCTTTCTAAGCACATTTCCTGCAAAGGGTTAATTCAATCACGTCTAGGCACTCTGCTCTGTTGCTCGCCTCCCCCATCATACTTTAGGCTCAGTAGAGCGTCCCCTCATTGATGGCACCTTTGGCTCCACAATAGAAGCTAATTTGTTAGAATCTTTCACAGGTCAGAGGCTGCTTAAAGGCAAGGAGGGCGCCTTGGCCACCAGGAAAATAAAACCATCGACTGAGCAGTGGGGGCAAATTAAATGCCCACCCGCTTTATGACCATAAACATACAATACATAAATATCAATTTTCTTTCTTTCGAAGTAGCCTATGAGATCTCTCCACCCATCCCTGTTAAGGCAGGTTAATAGATTGATTCCGGTGACATGCCTCATAATGAACAGTAAATTGTTTTATCTCTTAAGTCTTATTTGGTCAGCCGGGAAAACATATGAGGTAATATGGCTGGGGCTAAATGGAGCGTATAATAGATCTCCCGCTAAGGCATAAGGATAGGGGTGACGGCAGAGCTATGATTAATGAAAATAATAATGCTCTTGAAATTGAAATTTTTCGTATTCTTTTTTTGGACCCTTCAACTCTTTCCCCCCATGGTCATTCTGACTGTTTGTGCACAATGTGATTTGTGTGCAATTGCAGGCCCTTTTTTTATTCCATCCATTTGTCCTGTTGGGTCTGGTCTGGCCATGTCCATGATGACGAAAATCCTCAACTTACTGTACTTCATAGCTGAAATGATAAGGGTTGGGGGTCAAAACAGAGGCAGGTTAGGAAGACACAATTAGTCTAAAATTAAATCTATTATCCATCTCTCTGGATATGACCTTCTTTGTGCAATTCACATTCTGTCAATTCACATTTCACAAAGCGTACAGTACACTCAAGGTTCACCTCAGATCTACACGTGAATTGATGCCAAATTAATCACTTGCTATCATAATGGCTTAACATTCTATCAGTGTATTTAGCCCTCATGAGCATCATATTTGAATGTTCATCCATGATGGTAAAACTACTTGGTGACGTAATCTTTTTTCAGTACAGTTTTTACCAGATTCATATATTAAATGTCGGATAAAAATAGCTTTGTGCTTTACCATTACACTATCACAAATCATCCCATGTTGAAGAATATTTGGCTAGCCCCCTCAACTTCCAGGAAGCACATAGATCTTTTGCAATGTCTGAACACTTTTTACTGCCATGTGTGCCTGGTAACAACCAGCCCTTGGATTCAATGGAATACCATTTTATTTTACTACCCAAGATTTTCAAAGGATATCCCTCGGTAAAAACTTTTTTTCTCCTCTCTGGCCAACCACCTTTTTTTAACTGTAGCTGGAAATTCTGAAAGATAAGATTTCACATACACGCAGAAGAAGTCTAGAGTTTCAGTGTATCAGTTTTGACTACAAATACATTTCCTTTAGTTCTTTCTTCTCAACAACATAAAACACTTGAAAAAAATCAATGACTTTTAATTCCAAGCTATTGATATACCCAGATAATGCATCAATTGAACTGTGCCTGTGTCTGCAGTGATGAGGAGCAGTGGATGAAGAGTAATTGTGTCTTGACCCATGCAACACCTCAGCCACCATATCACCCAAGCTTGGCTAGCACATTCTATCCTACAAGTAAGAGGCCTTATTCCGCAAACCCTTGGCTGTGGCAAGGTGATAAATTACAGTTCTTAACTACCATTGATTACCTTGTGCTTCCCCACTTTGTGTGACAACTGTTCAGTCACTCTGAATGGACCTTAATGGCACATTAGAGAGAGGAAAGCATACAGCTTCCCAGCCATTGATTAAACCTGCTTGTTGCTTAATAAAGACAAACTGACGTGTGCTGCTCTTCGGTGGTCAAATCAAGACATGAGATTGAGGCCGATATCAGAAACACACAAAGATTTTTGTTTGTACATCCTTTAACTTCTTTAATTGGAAGATAGAAGGGGAAAAAAGATAATGTACATAACCTGAACATGTATACTTTGGTTGATATTGATTCAAATGATATATACATGGCCTAAATGTTTAATTGACTGACTTGGAGTCATTTCTCCACAGACAAGTCATGTTTTGTTTAAAGTGAGGAACTTGCAGCTCGGTTTTCTATATTTTATTTCTAAATATCTGGTACCAATATGTATTGTAGTTTAGCAACTACATGCTGCAAACTTGCCATACATAAACTTTTGCTTTGTTTAATCAGCTTTTGTTAATTGTGACTTTTAGATAAAAGTAGTAAAACCGTTAGAAAATGTTGATTCCTCGATACGAGTGGGTTTCAGCAAGCAGTGCTTTTGGATACGAGGCTGCAAAGTCAAGAAAATCAATTTTGACATTTTTGTCAGCTTGTGACCCACTCGTGATACTATTGACCCAGTCCATCTACAAAATGTCAACTGAAGACAGTTCAAAAAACAAAAGAAATGAGCCCTCATTTGAATAAAGATAATATCATTTCTGAAATAATAGTGGCAGCTCGAGGAGTCTATGAGATTGAGTCTGAAAGATTTCTATTGTCTCTGAACCTGAAGTCAAAATGCATTGCGGAGGTTTCCCCTGGTAGGTCAGTATGCCTCTGAGGTCGGGGCTTTTGCCCTTCCCTGGTCTGTAGGCCACAGAGATTGTAGAGTGGGCCTGGCACTGCTGTCATCCACAGATCATGTGAAACTGCAGAGAGTGAGGTGGGTATTGCAGGGTTAAACTGATTATCTATGCACTTGTGGTCCATGGGTCAGAGTTTGAAGAACAAAAGTGTTATTATAGGATCTGTATTTCTTCCCTGGTATTTCTTCCCTTTCTAATGCCATCATTTCTTTGAGCACACAAAAGTTAGGCGAAGATGTCTCTGAAAGAGTTTTGCTATTCCTTTGCTTCAGTCCTGCCCTTCCCTCTTTCTGTGGCTATCCCAGTTCCTTCTCTTCACTTCTGCCCTTTATTTCCTCCTTCTGTGGTAATCACAAATCCCTTGCACCCCATGCCCCCACCCCACAAACTCCTAACCCCATCTCTTTTATATCAATACACAAACTCTTCCATTCTTTTCTCTCTTTTTTTCTGGCATGCGCTTACCCTCCTTGCTCTGTCTTGCAGTTTCCCTCACACTTTCGCCCACACTCATCCCTGGGAAATGTAGATCTTTTCCTGACAAGTTCCTCACTGACTGGAAAAGAAGCAAATCCTCTGGAGATCATCAAGGGTCCTCTGCCAAAAAATGCGTGGGAATTGTCTGGATGGGAAGGGGATAGGACTTTTAATTGTTTTTTTTTCTCTCTCCTGGAATTAGTCAGTGGAAAAATTCTGTGACTGTTCTTTTGTTTACCTTATGTAAGAATAAGGTTAAAAATTGTGGGTGGCAGTTATTGAAAATGAATAGCCAGAGAAAGTGACAATAATTGATGAAAAATAAATAATAGATCCATACAGTGAAAACATTGGTTTGCTTTTGAATGTGCAAGTTTGTCTTATTGCTTTGCACTATTACTGTATTTGCTAGGCCTACAACATGCCTCAAATTACATTGAAGAGTGAATATTTAGTGCATGTGTTTATACACTTAGTAACCTGCTTTCCACAACAGCTGGAAAAACAAATGCTGTACTTTAGGGTTCATTAAGACCACAATCAGATGGTTTCCTGACTGGACCATTTCAAAGTTCAGCTCTGAGGTATAGGGCTTGAGGGTGGAGGGGCTCTGGAAGTTCATGCATGTCTAGAGACAGATGTTATTTTTGTTGGCCAAAAAGTACTGATGTTTGATGATTATATTCTAGACATCCACACCAAGTGACTCCTGGAAGACTCAATTAAAAATTGATTTATTGAACTATTTGTGCAATTATTCACTGTAGGTGAAGACATTGAATATTGATTAGTTATTGGAAGGCACAGAAAAGACTAAAGGAGTAAAATCTTTATATGGTGTGTACTTACAGCGAAACACTAATAAAGATAGCTGGAGACTTTAATACGTAACTACTTAAAGAGTAAAATAAAATTAGCCTGCGTAAATTATACAGCTTCCAGGACTACCACGGTTTACTAACAACCTGACATTTGTATTTTATTTTAACTTTCATTCTTGTTTAAAGAGGTTCTGGATAAGAAGAAGAGGGTTTGGTTCTGCAGTGTCACTGTTTCCTAAATATGCAGCCATGTGACCCAGAGGGGCAGCCTCTCTCCAAAAGGGAGATGGGTTTCCCATGTTCCCAGTGGAGCGCTAGGCAATCGCATGGACTGTTGTTTTTGTCTTTGGCACAGCACAGCTAAAGTCCTCTGATGGTTCAACCTAGCTAGGTCAATCTGTTGTTACAAAATGTCACTTACCATCTTTGTTCCTTGATGGACATAAAAGACCCTTTATTGCAGCTGCACAAAAAGCCTCTATTCTTATGGAAGATAAGCATAACAAAGTAAAGGTAGGGGGCCATCATGAATCCAGAAAGAGATGTGTCTAAGCAACTGTATTTACATATTGTGCAAAGGAACTGAATATTTAATCAGTGAGTAATGAAATCAATTACTAAATTCAAGGAAGATTCCAGTACATAGCTGTTGAGCTATAGCTCAAAGCACTAAAGTTGTATTGATTCACACTGTCCCACATGGTACCCATTTATGTTTGGCCTTTCATAATTTCATCGAATGACAATGTTAAGAATTGAAATGATAAAGGTCAATGGATGAAAAAACTGAATTAGGGTACCCAAGCATCTTGAAATGACAGCGTTATTAAATTATCAGCTGCTTCACTAGTATTGCTATGGTACGTGTTTATAGCAGATCGTTTAGAACAGTAACTTCAGCTCCATCCTTATTTCAGAATAAGCAAATAAGGGAATCTTTTGTATTATTTGAGTTCCTATTTAAAAGCAGCTATGTTTCCCTAAATACATTTGGATGACATCATTCAGTTTGTCTTTCCATTGTACCTATGTTATGCTGATCATTAATAATACTGGCTTTTTCCTCAAACCTACAGTATGTAGTCATTACCACAGAACTTCAAATACTGTGGAAAGAGAGCTCATTTAAACCAGGGTAGGTGAAGGCGTAAAAACTTGGCTCCATATTGACAAGTTTACAAAACAATACAGCAACTGACATGAATCTGAAGATGAAGTGAGAAGCTCTGTAAGACACCCACATGTGACTGCTTGGTGGCGTGCAGGAGGCCAAGGAGCTCCCCCAGACGAGAGCCTGGGGTCTGAATCACTTCTCCACAGGAAACTGGACTGGCTGGTTTGTTTAGCTGGATGTGATTTGGAGTGGCAGGAGGGGGTGTGCCTGGTCATAAGAAACACAATGGGGCATACTTTCTGTACACGACTAATAGGCAATAATGATGTGGCTGTCGTCCAAGCAATTCGTGGTCCATGTCTGCAGATTGAGATATGCCCCTTCTTGTATTAATCACACAGGACTCCAGCAGTTGTGGGAGAGTGTATGAGTGTGCAATAAGAACATTTGCAGTGGAATCATTGCCAATTTCTAAATACTGGACATTTGAAAGATCGTTTGACCCTTCAGAAGTATTGTTGTGGATCCACAATAAAATGCTCATATCTAGCATGCACAATACATTACATTTGATATCAATAAAACACTATTGTTATGTTGAGGCATGCATGTAAAATCCCTTCTCAGTGATATATCAGAACATTTTGGCCGAACGCACCATTAACATATTGAACAAACAGACAGGACAGAGAAACCCAGGAGTATCCTATTTCAGGAAATGGCTAGTCTCTGTCCCTCTCTCTCTCTCTCTCTCTCTTTCCCTCTGTCTCTCTTTCTCTCTCTCTCTCTCTCTCTCCCCCTCTCTCTCTATCTCTCTAGCTGCTTCCCAGAAAAAGGCTAAAAGAGAGAAAGGAAGAAGATAAGGAGTAAAGCATTGGGATTTAGAACACTGAACAAGATAGATTCTTCCAAATTCTAATTGGAGAACAGTTGATTTAATTGGTATCCATTTGGCTGACAAAGGAAAGCAAGGGTAGTGGGCAGGCAGGAATGCCCCTGGGGCTGATGTGAACACGGAGTGGCTCTGCTCAACGCTCAGGGACGGATCACTTCCAAAGACAAACCGTGGGAGCTGGCAGGACAGATTGCAGTGGGAGGGAGGAAGGGTGGGGGAGACCAAATTCATGGTAGAGTGAGAAGCTTTCAATAGAGAGGCATCTTTATTTGGAGAAGCAAGCCATTTCAGAGGCAACTGCACTCCCGTTCTGGGTAGTAATGTGACTCTGACCCCAGGACGACTGAAGTGGATACGGTTCAGCAGGCACTGTAACCCAAAGCTCTGGTGGCAGATAAACCTAAATTAAGGTGATCAAAACAAACTACTAACTATTACAAGCTTTTGAGCATTTCCTTTGTATCTGACAGAGAGATGTTTCTGTGTAGCTGTAGCTGATAATTAAAATGTATACAACATCTCAAAACATGTCTGACTAATTATGTGAAACGACAAAAGACAACAAGCTCCACCATTAAAGGGATTGAGAACCCCTTTGTTTTTGAGTTCAAATTAATAGTAACATAGAAAAATATTACTGTAGTATGAAAACCATCTTTTTATTCAATGGTTTACAGCATTAAAACATGTTCATGATGTTCAAAATATTCAGTTATCTGCTTCTCCTTCATTATTCATATTGCATGTCTGTTTGTGTGTGTGTGTGTGTGTGTGTGTGTGCTGTCCTTGCACAGCAGTGTCTGTGCCTTGTTGGAGCTTGTATGTGCAGACCAAAACAGAGGGGGAACCCAGGTGTTAGAGTGTTTTTACTGCCTCTGCGGAGAGGAAGGGTGGGGGAGCGAGGGCAGATGACCTGGAGGGGGGTTCAGAGGCAGGGGCCAGACACAGGAGACCTTCACAGTCTGCCTCAGGGGGATACAGCCACTGCTTATCTCTTCCTACACTTTTACTTCTTTTTTATCCTCTTCCACCGTCCAGCTTTTCATTTCCCCTTCCTTTTAGTTCGGCAGACTAACTATTGTAACATTATTTCCGACGACCGATCCATTGTATCACATTTGCTGACAAGCCTTTCTAGAGAAGAGTTCATTTGTTCACTTTCTTTTACACACGCACTCCCTGTCTCACAGACACACACACACACACACACACACACAGCCTACACACACACGCACACAGACTCAATAAGTACCAATATAGTATGTCTATTATGATATAAATAGTTCTGCAGCGATTTCTTATTTCTTCCTTCGCTTCTGTCAAATAGTACTGCTACGCTACCTGCTCTACTCTTGTAACGACCTTAGTAGGCTTTAATCCCCCTACAGTATATGACAGGCCAGCCCTCACCTTGCCCAGCACTTAAAGAAGCAATCTCTCAAAAAGTCGCCTTTCAATTAAAGCTTGTGTGAATGTGCGTCCGTGCAGAGGAGAGTGCAGTATGCTGGGGGAGAATAGGCCCGTTCCTGATGTAAATGAAGAGATGCATATCAGTGTTAATCCATTGCTTTGTAGTCACAGCCATACCCAAAGTCTGTCTAATTTCCCTCGCCCTCCCTTTTGCAGCCAGAAGTGTATCGATCGGCAGTAATTGAAGTGTACTTGATAATCCGCAAGGCAACAGGGGAGAGGGAGACCCTCAGCTCTCACGTCGATGCACAGAGAACAGGGTTGTGAGGTTGTGTGTATTTGAGTGTGAGTGTTTGGTGGAGGGGGGCTCTCTA
Organism: Mallotus villosus; assembly: GCA_903064625.1. Taxonomy (NCBI): domain Eukaryota; kingdom Metazoa; phylum Chordata; class Actinopteri; order Osmeriformes; family Salangidae; genus Mallotus; species Mallotus villosus. The sequence continues at coordinate 390,759 of CAEFZP010005496.1, read as the reverse complement.
AGGTATGGGCGGGTAGGGCAACACCCCCTTCACCACTTCTTCTCAGCTGATTAAACTCATTGAGAGCCAGACGAGTGGAACAAATAGATATAAAGGTTTGCCTGGAAGCTTACAGCCATTCAGATTTCTTCATTGAAACTGCCAGAGCCAAATCTCCAAGGGCCGTTTTCGACTAACATTACGCCACAGCAGTGCCTGTTTCTGAAATGAACCATACATTATGCATCAATGCACACTCTGAGAACTATCTCAGGTGGAAACTTTAGCAGCAGTTAATTGGTTCATGTGGTTAGACACTCCTTCATTTGAACCAATGATCACCACAGTGGCATGGTATAATCTTTGTACACTGATATTTTAGAAAAACTTTTCTCAATTTCTCTCATTTGTCAGTGAACCATATCCACCATGCTCTATTATAAGAGTCCTTGTAAATCTGCTGATGTCAGAGCAGGTTTGTCACCCGGCACACTGTGGTATACAGGAAACAGTGTGTGTTTCCCCTCTCATTCCTGTGTCAAGTTGAGGAGGATGGTACTACTTGTGGGTGGATGTGTAAGCACTCCAAGTGTCATGGGTAAGTCCCAGGCTTTGTGGATTAAGTATAACTGAACTGTAAACACCCAATAGGTCAAAGTAAGACCAGGGTCAAGCAAGCATCATGAGACTCCAAGGGTCCTTTAGAGGGTTCAAGAGGGGATGGCCCCCAATTCATAAATGTTGATTGAGAAGAACTACAAGGCCATCACCTTTGAGCCTGGTAAAGACAATAGTAATCCTCATCTCATGTTGAATAGTCATGTGTAGTCTGTATTATTATTATCATTTTAATTCAGTGAGCAAAAAAGTAGTAATTTGTAGATCTCTGGAGAAATAAACCAAACATTATAATAAAGATCAAGACAAGATAATAAACATGATTTCACAATGTGAGATACTCTACCACATGCATGTTTCATGGTAGAAGTGTCTTTCAGAAATAAAATAAGTGTTTCTACTTCTGTGGTGGTAACCGTGAGGTAAGGTGAAAGGACATACCGGGAGCGATGTTTTAGGAGTCTTTTATCTCTGCTGTGTACCATAACAACCATCCCCTTTTGAAATACATAATTACTGGACAGCCATTCAATTCAGAATCACATATGCTACACGACGTAGGGCCTACATACATTTACAGTGAACCCCATTCAAAGAACATGCGCTATTCAATGAACATATTTCACTGATAGTACCTGGAGATCTACGGTGCTTCAAAGGTGGGATCTTCACTCTGGAATGCCTGATCTTTCCCTTCCCTCTAGCTCTCTCGCACACACACTCCCTCTAGCTCTCTCCCACACACATGAACACCCACACTCTACAGACCCTCTCTTTCACACACACACACACACACACACACATAGAGAGCCTCGCCCTGCAGAGAAAATAAGAAATAACCATAACTCCTTCCACCGTCGTCCTGCCCTGTATGACCCCTGTTTTAAGTGGGCGGCAGGTAATTGCCGAGGCGGTGTTGCCCATCAGCCTACAACTCCATGTGTGCCTTATGTGTCATCTCTATTTATTATATTCTGCACGCTCCCTGGGTCTTGGTAATCAATTTCACAAGGATACAGGGCTGATATCAGCTGCCGTGCACATTATGAGGCGAGCCCTCCTCTTATCAAGTGCAGAATTGCCGGCTAGAGGTCATGAACAGATAAACAGGGGTGTAACGCTACTCCCCCCTCCCCTGCCCCCCTGATGAACACAGAGGTGGGAAGGTGATGTTACGACGCGGGTACAAAAAACAAAAACACACAGCAAGGAAAAGGTTGTGACCCTTGTAAGGTGCCTCTTGTTACGCCTGACCTTCAGAATTTCATCATCAGCGCCTCCTGACTGCTTAATAATTCGGAAGCTCCCGTCTCATCTTCAGTCCGGGTGTGGTGGGAGGGTGTCTGTGTGTGTGGGGAGGGAGGGGGGGTGCAAACCCACAGACATCCCTTCTCTGATTATCTCCTACTACTCTTTGCAGACCTTTATAGACCAAGCAACTCCATCAATCACACAGCCTACCTCCCCAGTGCCCAGGCCACCCCACGTCCTACCTCACCACCACCGGCTCATCTTGTTGTCTGAGGCTGTGTCTGTTGCTCTACTTATTTTGTTCAAAGAGAATGCATTCCTCCTCTATACAGTATATCGTTTTGATAGATAATTGTCATGTTTAGAGGGTAGGGATAAATGTACAATCAGACAGCTCACTGTATTTAAAAGTGAGAATTACCCACACATAAGCCCCATTTTTTATATTAATATAAAGACATTTTCCCCTTAAAAACATTTTTTTCCCAAGTTTCTAATCAACAATTAACCAGGTGTGTCAGCATAGTTCAGATTGGTTAGTCTCAGGGGTTGCACACCCGGATGAAACAATTAGTAGATCATTCTCTGTTGAGCAAAATAGCATAGTAATCAAATGACAGCACCAGAAATATCACGCAGTTGCATCAGCCTTAGTAAACATTAATCATTGCGGGGTCTTTTTTTGTATACTCATCCCCAGGTCCCACAGAAGCAGCTGAGTATATTTGCCAAGAGGATTGGGTCTTTTTGTCTTCGGTTTTACAATTTTTTGGAGCATGCTTTTTAACCCCTGGCATTTTGTGATGCATAGAAATAAATAATAATTATACTGTATTAACAGGAAAGATATGATATCCAATATTCAGAGAAAAGCATATGATGAATGGATGATATAGAGAATAATACAAATTTTACTGTACACTATACAATACAACTTAAATAAGTGGTGCAGTGAGCTTGTATGGAACTACTCTAAAATAAATGAACACATTAAAACACAATATTTATAAATTGAGGACTTTCTCCATGGTCACCTGCCTATTGTTTTGGACATCAGCCTAACTCCCTCCCCCAACCCCCCCGCCACGCAGCTGACCTTGCGCAGCTTTTTCAGGCGAAAGACTTGATGAGTTGTTTTTTTAGCCCATCCCCCTCCATCCCTGGGCATGTGTGCTACACATCCGCTCTGTCATTAAGCCCTCCATCCGTGGGTTTAGGACACAGCCATATGGTGCAGCCAGTGGAGTGTTGCAAGAGCGGCTCAGCTCTAGTCATGATCTGATGAATCTTTCCCAGAAAAGGGGTTTTCTGCGATGACATCACAGCTAACCAGCTGGACTAAACCAGTCGTTCCCTGTACATGCATGCCTACAAGTGCATTAGGGCATGACTTCATGTACACATTTTGCACATATGTGTATGTTTATCTGTGTTAGCAGTTCAGAACTGACCTTTTACTCTGCCTTACATTGCCACCTCACACCAAGAAGGTCCTGGGTTTGAATCCCACATGGGGCACTTTTGTTGTTGCTATCTCCCGGGCTTTTCTTTGTGGAGTTGTTCTCCTTGTGCTTACATGGATTTACTCCACACAGTAAAAAAACAACATGCAAAACAGATCACTCTCCTGCCCATGTCCCTGGCCAGGACAAGGGTGAGCACTTGGACTTGACCACTGGGTTGCCTTTGACGTGGCGGACCACTGGACCACTCTCTTGGAGAAGGGACAGCAGGAAGGGATAGAAGCAGAGAAATAATTGCTTCAGTGGAAACTCCAGCATGTGTGTGTGTTCTGGTGTTTCCACTCCCTGCATGTGTGTGTGTGTGTGTCACATTGATTGTATTGATTAAATAAATAACAATTATCTTCTTCTTTTCAGAAGACCCCACTTCATAGTGCCATCTACAGTATGACAATTTGCCACAGTGAAATCACAGTTTCAAAAACATTATATATTCAGTAAACAAAACGTTCTTATAATGATAATAATATAATCTTACATTAATCTTAAAATAATCAGCTTTCTTTTCCAAAAACCTATAAACAGTTTTCTAAAAATATGTTTATTTTTGTTAAACTTTTGAACCTAGAAAATGTTTACGTCAAGTATTTTTGTTTTGAGAACATTTCTATTCCACACAGTTTTAGGCCAGGGTGTCACTATGATTTTAAATGATTTAATAAGAACCCCAACGGCCCATGAAGTCTCAAAGGTTGCCCTTGGAGTCGCTACAAGCATTCTAAATAGCAACTTGAACAATAGTGACCAGTTTCACAGTTAAGACATAGCAAGTTGTCTGGCAACACGTTTAGTATTCGGCAAGCAGAGCGTATCACATACAAAGATAAAATAGATTGTCTGAAGCCCAGACAATCCAAAGAAAGCTGTCAAGTATACGCATGGATGGACTCTGCTGATAGCAAGGAGATGCTATCAGCATTCACGCACTAAATTCATGTGGAAACACAGACTGTGGTTGTAAGTGGCTTTTGTAAAGTGCGAACTCTGCTTGGTTTATGTGTGTTTGTAAGGTAGATTTATTTTGTCTTTGAACCTGTTGAAATACATGAGCAACTAACCTCTTCCTTTTCTTTACCTACCATGACTGATTTTTTTGTCCAGTTAGGGGTTTACATTACTCTTTGACGGTTTGTTCAAAATGTATATGATCTTAAAGCTGGTGTAGGCAAGTTTTGATAAGCTAACTATTTTAGCCTCTATTGCAAACAATTCAAACCATAATATCCCACCCCCTCCCTTCAAAGCCACTCCCACAAAACACTTGAACGCAATGCCTGAATAAAGAACTGCCACGAGAGACAGAGCGTTTGAGAGAGCAGCATCAGTTTTTTTCTCTCCACGAATTACCCCATGTTGCATTCACATGAAAGAACACACACAACACTATCATAATGAACATAAACATGACTAACATTAGTACTCACTTCTTTCAAGCAAGCATGTTAGTATTGGGAAATTCTATAAAGTGTATTGAGTTTTAACCTATTGCTGGTGTGGTATCAACAACTGGCTGCGGTAGCTAGGTATAGAAGCCTAAGTTATCAGTCAAGTGAAGGTGCAGAGTGCACGCAGGTAGGTATGTAGACAGACAGGTAGCCCATCTAATTATTATTTGTTGTGTTTATTACAGTCCTGCGATGCCAACAGATGTAAGATTGATATTACTATCAAACTTTTAGATGTCTTGGTTGCTATCAAGTTTATTTTGGCAAATATGACAAAAAGTGCTTCTCAACAACATTGCCTACACCATCTTTAATCCTTCTGTGGTGGTCATCTTTGTGTCACTCACCCATTGTTTACAGGTCTGATGAATCAACATTATCAGGGTTTTAAAACAATACAACCATATCAATATATTTATACTAACCTCCAAATTTGCACCTAGCTGTGGTAGAGTGTGGAAAAAGAATACAAATGTATCAGTATTACATTAAAGTCAAGTATTTTAATAAAATGTTATAGTTACCACAATGGAGAATAATGTAACAACTGAATGTATACATATTCTTCTTTTATGTTTATTTCACAAACAAGTAAGTCAAGGTCAATGAGTCTCAGGTTGAAGATAATATTTGATTGTCACAATAAAACATTTTGTAAACAGAAAAAAAGTGTTTTACACCACAAACCCAAACTCTACATTAACAGACAAAAGCAGTTTTTGAAAGATGTTCAACCAAGGACTGGCTAGGTTGGATGTCACAGTGGGTATTTCTCAGAAATTCAAGTTGTTCGGGTTGTCTTTTTCCTAGATAATAATGCTCCATTTGTAGTGACCTACTAACCCATAACCCAGAAAAAACATCTGTGATTGCAAAAACAAAAGCTTATGTCCCACAGGAAATTTTAAGAAGTGCAATTCTTTATTTCAAATGAAACACTCATGCTTACACTTATATACTTAATTCCTCTATATCATTGATCATTCAGATACAAACATTTAACTCTGAATGGTTCTTGTAAACTGTCTCCCACTTAGTAGAATAGATTGTTATAACAAGCAGTGTTTTTTAATACCATATCGGCTTTTTGCTTGCACTACAACACCCTGCACATGCTTGTTTAAAGTGTACCTATCCCAAAAAGTTTCTTTAGCTTGTCATTGTTTTTGTGTTTTACCAAGCTAACTAGTTCACTAGCCTAGGTTGTTGAACAGCATGGTTGCAAAGACAACGTGTCAATAATTTGACTTGCATTCTGTTTAAATAATAATTTTAAATGTTCCTGCCATAATACCATTAGGAAAACCATGCTAACCATCTTTCAAAGTTAACAGAGTGCGAATAATCTGTTTATCCAGCACAACCTTATCTACCACATATGAAGCGTTAGTATTTATTCTAATAGTCCTTGAGATCTCTTGACTTTTTTCATTCTTTGTGCATGTAGTGGGGTTAAAGGAGAGGGGAGAGGGCATTTAGCAGTAATCTAAACCCCACTGAAGTCCATTGCAGATGGGAATTATTAATTTGTATCTGCTTTGCTTCATCTGTACCACTCACCGATGGGGGAAAGTGTCATTCTATTCAATTTTTGTGTTTCTGAAGTCCCTGGGCTTGAGCACAGCCTGGTCCAGGGTCGTGAGTGTTAAATGTCAAGCCTTGTAGTGAGCTGTCAAAGAACAGAATAGGGCCTGGATGATTGATGACTGGAGAGCCTGAAACCAAAACCCCCAATTGCAAAATGCTACCTTGCGTTGGTCGTCTTACCCCCCACTTTCTCCCCCGTGATAGTTCCCTCACTACTCAAGGTCAGCTCCTGCACCTCGGCATCTCTACACACTGGCATCATTCTCCAACCCTCCTGACACTTACTAGTCTTTATTTGCATGGATCAGTGCAAGTCCCCTGCCAGGTCTCAAACCGTTTAATCCCACTAAAAGGGGGGAAGAATAAAGGGAGCAAGGCCCAGTTTTCCCTTGTCGTCTTTTCTTATTGTTGACCAACTCTGCACTAGTTGTTAAGAGAGCCCCTGCTTCTGGTATCTGATGGGGGGTGGGTAAAAATCAAGTGTTGGGTGTCGAGGAGTTAGCGAATAATTTAGGGCTCAAATCGGATGACAAGATTATTAATGGGCCTGGCTGTAACATATTTGGCTCCATGCATATTCATTGTGTAGTTGTGCAGATGGGACTCCTGGCTGTGAGGAGTTTCTGCTGGCTTCTCTTGGTTGGTTTACAGCTCTGCGTTCTATCACCTTCTTGTAGAGAATCAGGACCATTTAATGTTCATCATAAACATTTTTAATCTAGATGTTTGCATAGAGCATGATTATTTACATTAATTTGAAAATTTATATATTATTTGCATTGTATATACAGTACATGTACATTGTGCCAACCCTTCCTTTGAATGGCTTCGGTCTGCATTTTTATACAACAATAATGTCCAAATACAGTATTTTCATGTGGTTAGATATATTGTTTATCAATGCAATGAAGAGGTAGAAGCGTGATACTGCAATGTTATTATGGCTCATGCATGCCACATGAAATTTCATGCAGTGTACTGACCTTCTTCAGATGGCAGCTCGTGACAGTTTCAACGACGAGCACTTCAGGCTCAAATGTCTTTCTAAACACAGATGTGATCAAAGTCTGTCAGACCATTACAATAGTTTTATTTGTATGCCCTGGCAGGGACATGCAGCCCCGTTTACCGGCTGGTTAATCAGAGAGTCCCTCTATCATCTTCATCGGGTTCTCCTGTTATCCCTGAAAATGTGTGGAGAGGGAGGGTGCTCACAGCACTTTATCTCCCTCTCCTTCTCCTCGTCTTACTTGGGTCTTTGAGATTCTATCGGCAGGAGTGTACTGCCTGTTTATCTTCTGAAGCAACATGCTGATTATGGTTCAATGTTAGGCAATTTGAGCCCTTCAAATTCATATTTGAAGAAGAGGACATAGGACCTAATAGTTTAGGCAGGACACTTGGCTTTCAGAACGACAATGACATCCAGCCTGCTTAGGGTTATGTTTCCTCAGGAGATGATGAGGTCCATCCGCTAACGTAGTGGGTAGCATTTTACCTGAGCAGAGGGCTGATCATTGCTCTGGAAATGAGCTGAAAGGGCTATGAAACCGCTGCTTTGGAACAGTGCAACACCTGCCAATCTGACCCACAGTGACAAGCCATGCTCTCATCACTCGCATTAATAACACATAAACATAAAGCTAAATACCAGGCCACGCTCTGTTAAATTTGATGTGGCTAAGAATGATTGGGTTTTTGCTTCAGTACACAGGAGAGATCAATGTACCTGCCTCGTATCCCAATAGAGACAGCCGTTGTTTTCTCTTAACTTCAGTGCATATGTAACTGTCACTGTTCCTTACCGAAACTATATACATCCTTAGTGTATCTATTACATACATTTAGTTCACATATCTAGACAGAACAAGGAAAATATAGCATAAAAATTACATATGTTTCAATATCAAATGTATAATATTAGGCAACACTGTAGTGTACGTTAAGGTTGTATTAGCAATCATGTAATTACATGGCTATATCTACAGTTTAAGACTGTGGAATTGCTATGAAATTGTGTGGTATTAAGTGTTAGGATTTACAACAGTGTAAGAGGGCACAGAATGGGGTAGTGGTGTAAGGGGTAAGTAGATGTTGTCAATGTGCAATTGAAGGTTGTGCCAAGCTCAGTGTTAACATCTATTTAACCCTTGAAAACGCAACCACCCCCATACCAAGTTTCACTTGTGTAATACCTTATACTGCGGAGTTGTAATGTAACAACACAGTTCCTAGGTACCTACAATGTTGTTATAGGTGTTGCTAGTTAAGGTAACCTGAATGCAATGTGTTGCCCAATAGTGTAAATATACTAATCAACTTATAAATGTATGAACACTTCTAGAATATACAATTTTATATATATTTTTTACCAATAATTGGGTTCAAACATGTAAGCAATTAGATAATAAATATGTTTTTTCTGTATTTCTTAACAATTCCCCTTTAAAAACAGACACAATCTCCCCTATAGAAACTGTGTACATTTTAACTGTAGAACTGAAGATCATTAAAAAGCAGAGGATGCAGGCAGACGTTTGCAAATGTTTGTTTACCACATCGCTTGCTGGTGTCGGACATCCTGACATTCTTGTAGCTTATCGTTCGCATTCTGTCGTCTGCAAACTGGTGCCAGTGAGCAGGGATGTGTGTGGGGTCTACTTCCATGGCACTGAAGGCACTTGCATAGAGTGCACTGGGAGAGAGTCCAAAAGAGCCGGGCTTGTGCTCTTGAGGAGTCAGGGTCAGAAGAGATTAACCCATGTGATCTGGCTGTGCTGGGAGAGATTTGACTGAGCATGGAGCAGAGGTGCTGCAGAGGGCACTGCAGGCCGGAACAGGTTCAGCCCTTGCTTGCTTATCTCTGCGCCCCAGTGTCGACAAAACTCCCTCGGTCACAGAGTGCTGAGAGTGGTGTAAAAAACGTGTTTACAATTCTAGGAGGTCAAGGACTTGAGGACAGATAACTATTAACAGAATAATCTGGCCAGGGCTATTCACAACAGGAGAAGGAATGGTTGTTGGTTTTGTTTGAACCCACACATGATGTCCTGGGTAGGAGAGTGCCTTTTACATGATTGCCTTAATCTGGATAGCCCATACTTTAACTATGAATGCCATAGTCCATAATACCAGCATTTAATAATGCAACTGATACTATGGATGACTTTGTTGTCCCTAAAATGCTCAAATAAAATTAAATAATGGTTTGTTAAAACTTTTCATGAAGCCTGTTTTAAAGTTTTTAATTATACTTAACCATAGTGCATGGACACAAATTGTTTACCTCAAAGGGCAAGGCTTCATTTTGGGCAATGCCAACCTGAGACATGGCGGGGCTAATCCTCCACCTCTGAAACACATGTATTCTTTGTAAGTTGCCGCTGACCCTGACCCACCAGTTGTGATGGTTTCTTTTCGGTCCCATTCCTCTTGCGCTTTACTGTATTTAAATATAGACTAGAGGCCACAAGTAAACCAGCTGACCAGGGTGATAATCTCTGGACCTTGAAGTGTTTATTTTTTGGTGTGTGAGTGAATGGGTGGCAAAAACACAGTAGAGTACTTCACCTATAGATCGACAGGGCAGCTGCAGGGATGTAGGTCACAGGGGTGAATTCTGACACTGTTCTTTGAGGCTGCGATCTGACTAACTCAAAAGGTGTCCACTCAATTCTTCTGCAATTGGAAGTCATTGCACATGTTATATGAAGTAGGGTGGAACAGAACAGGGATCATTCAAACACATGCTTTGAAATGCATACATGTCCGGATACACAATACGAAAACTAGCACATCTTAAATTCCCTTCTAGTGAGTCTGAAGCATACAAGTAAGGAAAGTGCATTATACCCGTGAAGACTGATGTTGTCTTATTATGTTTCAGCAGTGGCTGACAGCTATGACTGACATCTCTGCTGAAAGCATCATGACCTCCATGCTTGCCAGAACCTGTCCAAACATACTATCTTCACATTGTTCAGGAGGATTGCAATGTGAAGCAGCTGTTTCCGTACATGTACATTCAATCTTAGAACATTCTTGTCTCACTTGACTTTGTGTATCCTAAAAAAGGAGGTACAGTATTTCTTTGTATAAATTGCACTTTTTACTTTGCAAAGCTTTTAGCGTTTCTTGATTTAGATGAAAATGTACAAAAACTATTTCACCTGCGGGCTTTTGTATTTGAATAGAATTTTGCTAATGCTTGCCCATTTTGACCTCAAATATCTTCTGTGTGAATACATATCACGTGACTATCCATCATCACCCTCTGCCAGTACAGAACTCTGGCTCTGGTTCTCTGTTTAATCCATTAAAGTGCACCTTTTTTTCTTGACATTGAGGGTTTGAACCTGACATTGTGCTGACATCTCATGGGGGAATCAGACTTTCATTCAGCCCTCCATACTCATCTCTCTGTGTCTCAATAATGCCTTGACTCTTAGGTTATTGAACCATGACGTTTCTTCCTCACCCATCTTGCTGAAAAGCAAGAGAATGGTTTCACCTGTTGAGTGAGGCATCACATCTATATAAACAAGTGTACCCCATACTGACAGCGGTTATAGATGTTCTTTAGCCTCGAAGATGCATCCACAGTTGAACTGCTTTCACTAAAAAATAAGCAAATAGTACTCTGCACTCTGTGCAGCTTGCTGTTCCAGAGAGAGTTCAGTGAGGTCACAGTGTGTCTTTTAAAGAGCAACAGTAACAACGTAAGACACACAAATGAATCAGCCTTTCGTGACCTACAATACTCTTTGAGAGCTTCTGCAGACAGGCTGGAACAGGAGAGGGAGGAGGAGGAGGACGATGAAAACTGTTATCTCAAACTTGTCTTTCCATTGGAAAAACCCCAAGAGGAAATGTTTTCAGAAAAAAAGAAAAAGGGTACCCAAAGAAGGAATTCCTGTTGACACTATTTTACATTTAACTCTTTGTTTAGATGTCGGCTGCAAAAAAAAGGCACAACTGTTGGTGCCCTGACCAGCCTTAGCAACGCTGTACAGGGAAAGAAAGGAAGGCGGCAGTAGCTGGTACTTTAAAGTGTCAGGGTCTTTGTCGCCATGACTAGTTTATGATGCTGATGTCAAGCATCCCACTCAATGAGGCCTTTGTCCCAGGCCGAGACCAGGGCAGTGGGAAAACTGCCCACTCTTAGTCGGCAGGCCCATCCATCTTTCCATGAGGCCTTGCCGTCCACTTTGCACCAAAACTCTTGTGTATTAAAGATCTCTTGGGTTAATGTGCTGGAAAATTGGCTTGCATTTTTATTGGAGGAGGCCTACTAAATGAAAGAAAAACAACTCTGGGAGGGTAGAAGACGACGAGAAAAATATCTGGAGGAGTGATCGGGGAGGGCAGGCCCTCAAGTCTTGTTTCCTGTGACCTCGATAAAAGAGAACCCCTTCTCTGACACACCAGAGATGATATTGTACTCAGGCAGAGTAGAGTTCTATCCATTTATCATTACAGTCATAACCAGCAGTTGTTACTGTTGAAGTATTGACCCGGTCATGATGTCTGTAAAAGGACATTAGAGATAAATCTCGAGAACACCAGTGAAGGTTGAAGAGTCGGATGAAATATGGTATTTTCATCCTGTTTCACCCCTACAATCAAGCCTTACATCTCATGTTACATTTATCAGCAACACATTGTTGGCAGTACTATGAAAACAGACTCCGCTCTCCCTTGTTTCTCCTCTAATAATAAGATCCCCCTGTTTGAGTGTTAGGGTTTCATTGACATATGCAAACTGCTTCTGTCACCTGGTAGCTGTCATTGTTCTTGATGGGAGAGCCGACCCAAACCTCACTATGGAACACATCAGTCCAATCAATAAGCCTAGAGACAGTGACCTACTGGACATGTTTATGGGTGTGGGAGGCTAATTAGGAGACTCTTCCCAGGGTCTGAGAGGAGCCCACAGAACAGCTGTTGGTCAGCACTGGACTCCTGTCCCTGGGTCAAATGTGTGGCAGCTCGTCACAGACAGTGACACAACTATAGGTCTTTAGAGACCAATTTACTTAATGGCTAGCCCAGGGGCTGGAGACTCCTGGTATCTCTTCACTTGGGCAGTGTGAGAGTCAAAACGATCTCACTAAGTCGGAGCAGGTTTGGGGGGAAAGGAATAGCTGAGAATATTTTCACAGGAATCATGAATACAGTACTTGTGGAGTGCAATGATGTGAGTTGTGGTAGTTAGTTATGCACACAGTATGGTATACAGCAGCACACACATTTTTGGTTTAATCGAATACAATGAAAGGCTGAATGCAAAGGAAACGAGCTAGCGCATCGTTACGTTTTCTTAAAGGTGAATCTTAAGTACTCTGCAAACAGTCATCAAGTAAAGAGACTTTAAATCAAAATTTGCCTTCCATCAAGTCAAACTCTAGCTAGCTAAGTGCCCCTAGGGGTCAAAATGTTTGGTCCCAGAAGTCTCTTAACACGCAGATGTTACAGTAACATAGCCAGGAAATCAGGTCCAAACATCACCTTTGACCTCGCCTGTCAGCTGATTCAGCCTCACCCCTTTTGAAATAGACTCCGACTCCGAAAATTACCGACTTTTCCCACCGCACCCCTCTATTCATTTTGTCCAGCTTCCACTATTCTCTAGTGAGGGCCCTGCGGTCAACGAATACTGATGGCACAGTTGCTGAAAATATGTCGCCTTAGGTTCAAAAAGGTCAAAGGGCTCACACCAGGGTCAGGGCCTGTCTTTATGTCTCTTCTCACCAAAGGCTTTGTGATGAATAGGAAGCCCCAGGAAACAAAAGCTTTCAGCGAAGACAAGCAACTGTGCTTTATACATCACCGCCTCCACCCACTGAAACCCTGCCTGCTGAAAACTCACTTTCTAATTGAGAAACTAAGGATATGTGGAAGAAACAATCCGCAAAGATGAACCTAAAGTAAGGTAAATAATATAAAGCATGGTGGAACTAGGTAGTGTCTTGATAGGCAACCTAAACTCATCACTCATCACCGGAAAAAAGAACACGCAGGAAACAAAGACCTGTACAACTGACAGCTATATTTATCTTGTCTTAATGTCCATGCTACGGTACTGATAGACTCGCTGTCCCAATGTAAACCAGTAGGGACGGGCAGCCAGTTACTTTAAAGGATTCAGTGCATACAGTACACATTGTCAATATGCAAATATTGCACTTTGTTGCATTAACTTCCTTCAACTTAGAAAAGGAATCTTATTCAACTTTAAAATGTTGTTCCATCAAGTGTATGGTAAATCTGTTTTAATCATAGTTGTTAAGCATCTATAGACGATCAGGGGAGTCCCTATTAATAAATAAGAAGAGCAAACAATTTCTTTCAAATCAACATACATCAACCCACAAAGAAAGTGCTCAAAAGGTTATCTGCAGCTCAATCAATGTACTCGGCTTTGAAGACAAAGAAGAAGAAGAAAAAAACAAAACATGTTTCTTCCTCAACTTGTTTTCCATGCCATTGCATTTGACCCTTGTAAAACAGTATCAGCAAACTAATAACCAAGCTGGCCTCTAATCTGTTGCCTCTGTTCCTCTCTCCTCTTGTAATGTGTTGCAGATTCCAGAGGTTGAAATCGGCAGGGAGATTTTAAGCAAATGGCATCTGGTTAAAGGTCAGAGTCAGGGGGCCCAGTGGGTGAAAGGTTGAATAACTCAAAGGAAAGTAGTGACCGTTTCAGAAGGGAGATGTTTAATTGCTCTCTTCATTTCAGTTTAGCTAGTTAGTAATACAGCCTGGTTACTGTACTTTATCTGTTTTGTGGTATCAAGTTTACACATTTTGGCTCATAAGCTAAATAAAGGTGGCGTAGTCGTAAGCTTCATCACTATCAAACTCTATAGAACAAATATAAGAAGTTTAAACTGTCAATGGAAGACATATAATGAAATCACTAATCCTTTACCTTGAAAGCAGTTCATTTTAGTTTTTTAACTTACTAAATGTGCGTTCATGTATTTTGTCATTTGTTTACAGTTATGTTTAGTATCTACTATGATTTACAAAGATATTGCTAACTTTTGATTGGAAACTTTACGATATTAAAAGTAAAAATGTTATTGCTTAGGGGATCAGATCACTGTATACATCGGTGTATAAAGTGGAACATGTGCTTATATTTCTAGTTTAAGCGTTGAGCGCTGGGGTAGGAAAATTAGTGGAATTACTATTTTATTTTAACCAGATGATTGCTTCAGTTGAGCACCAGTGAGTTTTCATTAGGGGCTGTAATTTACGAGCCTCCCTCTGCATTCCAGGAGTTGGACAAACTCCCCCAGGTCTTGGTGTCAAAGAAAATGCCTGGGCATTGACACTAGAAGAATATGCACAGGGTATTTGCTAACACATCTATAAAAATATATATTTTGAGTACGTAGTAAAGTTAACTATTTTGAGAAAGTCCCTATCTAATTGGCTGGGGCCTTAAACGTGTCTTGAGTTTTGACCTGTTTTGCTAGTTAAATGTCCACCACTTTTCACTGATTCTCAGATTCACTGATGTGTCCTGGATTGCCTTTGATAATTTCTCCTTGGAGATTGATGTGTTTTTCTAAGCATGCTAGAGAAAAGTGCTCTGAGAAATGACTCACCCTTTTTTAATTGTCGGATTGGTCTGGTTCCAGTATATCAAGTTAGTGTATCTAACACCTGTACATTTCACACGTTTCTCATGGCCTTTTGCAGTGGCAAGGTGGTGCAGTTCCACCTCACAGCAAGAAGGTCCTAGTTTCTATTTCAGAACGGGGCACTGACCGGTGCTCAGGTGGGCCTTTCTTATCTCCCCAGCCATTCTGTGTGTGGAGTTTACATGTTCTCACCATGCTCACATGGATTTCCTCCATAAAACGAACCCTAATATAAACCCATGCAGAACCTACGGCACTCGTGTGAGTACTTGGACTTGGCTCCCGGACGCTGCTGATGCGGTGGCTCCTGGCTGACCTGGAAGTAAGGATAGCAGGATGGAGGAAAAGCTGAGAGAATTTCTGGTGAGAGTTTTGGTTGATGCCCTGGCATGCGTGTGTGTGCTCCGCCACTCCTTGGACTTGTATGTGTTCCACAATTGTGAGATTAATTAAGGTTTCTTCTCTTTTGCTCTTCTAGCTCAGTGTAAAGACGGGTCAAATTGCAACCAGCAGTCAAAACAAGACAGCCTGCTTAGTGATAGTCTTAAAGTCTGGTTAAATCCCCCTATTAATTTTCCAGCTCTATAAATCAACTTTTTGCTTCTATTATCTTGGGAATGACCTTTGATCTTTAAAAAAAAGGTTAAATCTCCCAGCATGAGCTGTAAAAAGTGGGCAGCTATGTAAACACTGTGTTCCCCCATGGAAGACTTATAGGGCTGTCTGATGTCAAAGTTGGCCTCTGATGTCTGAAATGTAGATTTGATGGAATTTCATTCATCATTTAACAGTTCTGTACAGTTGACACAGTAACTGGGAGCTTTTCCAGGGTGGTCTCGGAGAGGTGATTCTTGTCATCCTATGGACACTTTGACTAAAACTACAGATAAAAATGAAGGAGTAAATAATGGAAGAAATAATAATTTTGTACCAGGAATAATGTTAATAATATGGCAGTGTAGTTGTAGGCAGGACGTCAAGTTGGGTTCAAGACAAACACTTTCCAAAGTGTACACCACCCAAGGATGTCATTCATTATCCCTAAACCTAACTACACATACATGCTGCAGTTTGCCTTTTGACCTTACACTCAAGCTCTAACCTTAATTATAACCTTAAACCTAACCAACAGTCATTGCATTCAGCTTGTTGTCAAAGGGTCCATCAGATCCATCTCCTTGTAGATACACATCCACTGGTTTGGTTTCGTAGTTCCCATGCTGTCATTCAAACATAAATTAAACCTGAGAAGTAGTGTCAATGTAATCAGGCAACAGCCTTTATATAGAAATATAGAAAGGTAAATGTTTGTAACATCATTTAAATAACATTGCTATTGCTTGTTGGCCATTACAGTCTAACAGAAACCTAAATGGAACCATAAGTTACCGCTACTGCAGACCACTAATCATGTACTTAGAAATGTGTTTGTAAACAGAGGGGTGGATGCAAGGCAGCCATGTGCTTGTGCTAATGATGGGGCGGGGGAGATGGAAACATTGAGGGAGGCCCCATGGTGCTGCCTAACTCTCTCTCTTAGCTGCCAGGTCGTGGGTTATTAAGAGGTTTACATTACCTGAAGCCCTGCTGAGAAACCTTTCCTCTGAGGAGTTGTTGTCCAGTCCACATATTCTGAACACTCCTTTTTGTGCAACGTTTTATTAAGTTGGCAATATCAGATTCGATGATATCAATTTCTATCTATCTCTGTCTCTCTCTATTTGCAATACAAGAATTACATGTATTACTTACCTGCTACTTCTTATTGTTTCCTACAATATATTTTATACGTGATATCTTGCTGTCTTGAAAGAAATTGAAACTTGCATCTTGTCATCCTGATTCAGTTGAAACTCAGCACAAAACCTGTTCATTATGTTTGAAATGAACATCTAGAAAGTGTAAACACTCTGCTTGTATTGACTGAGGATCATAAATAGTCTTTAAATTGTCCCTGAAATTGTCGTGAACAATGATTACAACTTGTGGCATGCTGTGCTTGAGCACAATGGAGTGTGTGTGTGTTTGTGTGTGTGTGTGTGGGGTGGTGGGGGGGGCTGAGGTGAGAGAGAGAGAGAGAGAGAGAGAGAGAGACAAGAAAGAAAAAAAATAGAGTGAGAAAGGGAGGTGGTTGTGGAGCTCCTCTTTTTGAGTGTTATGATGAATGGGGGAACAATATTTAGCAGTTGTGTGTGTGTGCACAGGTTGTCGTTGTTCTAATTGAAAACAAATTGAGATGGCATGTTGTCCGCTTCTGTTTGTTTTGCTAATGACGTTGTGTCGTGGCACCTTAAGGCAACCATGGGATAACCTCTTTAGACTGGAGAAGTAACTTTCCGACACAATAAGCTAAAAAAAAAGAACAAAACAGAAACCTCTCCGACATATTTTATTTTCCATAACAAGGTGAACAGAATCATGTTTCACGCTTTGAACTAACATCCTGAAACCCCTCTTTCTTGGACATCCTCTCTTTTCTTGGTGCCAAAGAGGCCATGGAATAGAGAGCACTGAACACTCCACTCCCAGTGTCAGGGTGTTAGAGTTGAGATGCAGTGCATGCTGCTGTTTTCGGGGCCAGAGAGATAGAATAGAGGGAGCAGGGCCAGGACGGGGCCTTGAGTCCTGCCAGCTGCACCCTGTCTTTGAGGAGGGAATGGAGTGCTGCTCATTGAGGCTGGCAAACGCCATCCCATAAACTTTCCCCTGCCGTTCCCTTTGATTGTCCTTGGACATCTGCCTGGCCCTCCCATCAGGAATGTGCAGCAGCTGTTTGCTGCAAGTGTCTTCGTTGTGTGAACTCGGGCCTGTGCACGGGCCCTGGCTTAATGAATTGAGCCAACTCAAACTGGGTCGCCTGGGACACTGCGCCCTGGTGCATAACTCTGCCCTGGGGATGACAGGCAAGCTCAGAGAAAGGGGCTGGGAAATGTATATTATGGAGGTTAACCATTTGCCCTCGCACTGTAATTGGCTTAGATTGTCTAGCGACTGGATTTGCAGGGGGAGAACCTGCACTGTGCTTCAGTGCAAAAGTTCAGCTGTGCCTGACATGGAGTGTGTGTGCGGGTTAGAGAGAGAAAGAAACAGGGAGGGAGGGATGGAGAGATAGAGAGAGAGAAAGAGAGAGAGTGAGAGTAAGAGGGAGAATGAGAGAAAGCCAGATTACAACAGAAGGAGTAAAAAGTAGAGAGGAAGTGTCTAGATTTGATGTTTCGTTACAACAGTACTAATCTAATGATTTAAACGTGAATTAACTGAAATGTAAATGCACTTCACAGTTGTATATCAGGCCACACACATATTCACACAAGTACCTTCTGCCCATCACACAAGTCACACATTGTTAGCGGAGAGATAGTGGCAGAGGGGGAAATTACAAAGGTGTCAGATACTCTAAGGATGGAAACTCCCAGATGTAAAGAGGAATGTGTTTGATTCCCCCTCTTTATTTCTCTTAAGCCAAGGGAAGGTTTAGATCTCAGCATCCCAACTCATGTGAGCTTTAGACTAAAGAAGACAAGAGGATTAGTGATCATGTGGATAGCCTTTACCCAAGACGAACTGGCAAACATGACTGGGTGCTGAGTGATGGGTCGAGGAATCTGAGGCGGCTGCTTGTTTGTTTGAAATGGCAGATTAGAAAGAGGACGCAGAATTCAGGAAGGTAAACAGTAGAGGGGGATTGGTCTTTTTGTGAAGGAAGAATGGCCAACAGTTAAGAGCTCCAGGAGCTTTGGTATTGGCAGTTTTATTGTAACCGTGAATTTCTTCATTTTTAGCTGTGACTGTCATACATCTTGATGGTTTGTGCTCAAATTCAAAACAAAAATACATGTTTGCTAACTTTAAGTCACGTGTTAATTATGACAGAACTTCCTTGCTGGTTTACTGTTTCTCATAAGAAAGGTTTTGATAGTTGTGGTTTTTTTAATTCCTATTTCCTCTTGTATCCCTGTATGACAGACAGTGATGAGGGTTGCTCCATGGGCCATGATGAGTTGCTTAAAATCTAATCAGAAACTAACAAGTCCCTGGTTATTTGTTTCTGCCTCGATACTTGAGAGTTCGCAGATGTTGTGGAAGGTAGGGAGTCGATTGTTTATACAGCAGTGAATCTTTTCCAAACACACACATTCTATCAGCCCACATGGCTATCTATCAAGGGAGGCAGAAGTTACAGTTTTTCTGAAGTCAGACAGGCACAAAAGCCCTTCAGCCGCAAATTACAACTCCCACCCCACCTGCTGAAGCCAGCGTGCTGGCGGCGTAGTGTTCAGACGGTAACCTGCCTCCAATCGATCGGTTGTTGTTGCAGCTGTGCTCTGGTTGATGGTTTATTTAAGCGGCTCCACATGCTTGTTGAGGGTAAGGCAGCTGAATATATAAAACAGGCTCTCAGAACCACTTTGTGGTCCGGGCAAGAGTAAATGGAATAATAAAATCCAAATGGTTTCATCCTATGTTCTGGCCTCGTAAATCCAGGAAGTCACTGCTTACCTTGATCCAATGCATGGATCAAGACGGCATGCATGTGTGTACAAAAAAAACAAGATGACCCCTCAATGCCAGATCTAATCAAACATCAGCAGGTCTCATGTCTACAAAAATAAAGAGGTAGTGGTTTTCAGCTGAAGGGATAGTTTGGAGAAAAAAATCATACTCAAATAATTAATTGTAACATGAGAGAGACAACTTTAGAGATTACTTTCTTTGAACAAAACTATCTACTAAAACAGTTTGGGTGTATTAAAATATATAGACAACGTTCAACTAGTTTCAATGAATTCATGTTTGCACAAATAAAAGTACACTAACATACTGTAGTCGTAAAAAAAAAGTATTGTAGAAAAGTTCTTCAACATCTGTCTGCAAAGTTTCACCTGCTTTGTCTGTAATGTTTGCCCTTGTAAAGGAAAATAAATCATATGATTTTTAGTCACAAAAATGTCCATAATCTTCAATCTTCAATAGTCTCTCATGTAACAATGAGCATTTTCAATAAAGGACTACATGTTTTGTTTTGTACACTTTGGAAACTTAAGTCTCCTAAATCTCCTTCCTATCTAATAATCTGTTTTAATGAGTCAAACTGTCCCTTTCTCTCATATTTCAATTGGAATTAGTGACAGTACACTAAATCTTACAGTAACATGCAATATTGCATGCTTTTACATTCAGGTTCAAATCTGAGATGCAGAGGCCCTCTACACTGCCTTGTTAACTAGGCTGCAAGGTCAGGTCACTGCTCTCTTTGAAAAGAGGGCATTGAGCATCTCCCCTTTACTCACCCTACTTCCTTCCCACAGGGCAAAGATGAGGATGTGTCTCAACGTCCTGCTCCCCAACACACAGACACACAGGAAAAGTAACAGGGGTGAACGTTCAACTGTGCAGTTATCTAGAAATCCCAGGAAGATAGATTCATGTTTTACATTATTTCTTATGATGCAGTCTAAGTTTAAATAATTACTGACAGAAAAAAAAACGCTGACAGAAATAACAGATTTGATATGTCATGGCATGGTTGCAGTATTACATGTTTTCACCAAAGGAGAACTGAGAAAATAGGAAAGAATTATAATTTACTCAGTGAATGCAATGACTGTCAAACATCATTGTCCTGTAGCAGTCTCAAGTCTCAGTCTCAAAGTCTTTAAGGTATTATTACTGTTGTCAGAAGAACCACTGACAAAATGACATCATTCCATTTTTTATTTCACATCGGACAACAATGCCTTATTATTTCGAAAGGGTCTCAGTGCTTAAACTCAGCAGTTCCTTGTTTAACTTAACAGTGCAGTAAAAAAAACATTGCATGGTTTGTCCATGAATCGTATATGAAATATTGTTTTCATTTCATATAAAACTATAATGGGTATAAAGTGAAGCCAATTCCAAAAGTGCAAGTAAGCAGAATTTCATAGCCCTTTGCTGTCAGTTGTCAAACCATTTCAGTTGACTTTTGTGGCCCTTGGAAACAACAAAGGTAAGGCTTGCTAACAGTCAGACGTTCTGATATTTGGGATATTTCTGTTAAACTCCCAGAGGACTAAGCTTGCCCTAGAAAAAGCTGAGGGCTGAAAAATATTGTTAGAAAACAACTGTTTATGCAGACCTCAGGTTCAGTGTTAGGAAACAAGGAATATATAGCACATTTCACAACACTTTATGTCTTTGTGGTTTAAGATATGTTTGGTTGTAAAACATAGATTCCAATGTTCTCAATCAGAGGGTTCCCATATATGTGAATAAAGACCTGGTTCAAGAAAAATAAATAGTTGCTACTATCAATCGATAGTAAAAAAAACTAACACACAAAAAAAATACAAAATACAGATACTAACACTTGAAAATACATTGATAGCTTTCATGATGATACATGTTAGTCATTGAGGACAAAGTGAATGATATAGAAAAAATCACATACTGCCCGATTTCATAATGTCCATGAACTTGAGTTATGAGGTTGTGCTGTACTGTACGTTCTATTGTCACGTGGAATACAGATCAAAGAAGGTTTGAATGCAATATTGCCATGGATGATTTCACAGTACTATTCATACTTGACTTTTACAATGTAACATTGTAGTTCAAACCCATGCTATTGTTTTTTCCTTGATTACTCTTCATGTCATTTGGAGGGTAACCAGTCATTAGCGGGTGGAACCACTTTTGTTTCTTTACCCACTGGGTAAATGCCAAATGAATGTACAAAAGCAAATTATGTGAACTTTGCTTTGAAGCACTGTTCCCCTAATTTTCATTCATTACCCAAAGCTTAGACCTACCTAAAACAATATTTGCTCATTTTGTTTCACTCAGACAAAGTACCTGAAAGATTTAAACAAAATACAATACTGCTTCTCATTAATGGTTGGAACTACAGCTCTCAACTGTCTCTTAACATACCATAACACTCAACTGACAAACCCTACCCAAGACATAGTTTGAACCTATATGTTCGTGCCTACCCACCAACACGCCATGAACTCACAGGTACAGTATCAGGCTCTTAACCTTGAATTTGTATCATCAGTTCTTGTACCTGCTACATTTGTGTTACCGGCAACATCTGACCACACAACGTTTGACAGGCTCTCTAATTACCTTTGCTATTTACGGTGCTCTTGCCCGTCTGCTACTGATTTCTCTATTATCTTGACAGTAAACAAACTGGTCCCATTAGAACATAGCCATGTGAGGCTTGCCTGTGGCAGGCTTGGGCCTTAGCATAGCGACCACAAATCGCTTCTGCATTAAAAGTCACCATGTTACAATCACCTTTGGCTTTATCACCAACTGCTTTTTTGGTAAGGAGGGCCTTTTTGTGCAAGCACTCAGGCTTTATTCACCTATATTGACTGAGTCAGACACTCTGAGAGTGATACGCTTTGAGGGTCCTAGAGGAGAAAATCCTAGAAAATAAAGGAGGTCCTAGAGGAGTTACTCAGTTCCTTAGATCTCTTCTGGATTGCTCCTTATCACATGTTTTTTGCAAATGCTGAGACAAATAAATTGTTATTTGGATTGTTCTGAATTCTCTGAATATGATATGTCCTGGAGTTGAACTAATAAACACTCTTTGATCAAGGCAGCTTAGTTGATTTGTTTCTTAATTTTGATGTTTAGTGTATGATATAATCTACATATTTCCTAAAGATACTAGCTTTTTTTTTGCTTATGATACTTGACAAAGTTACATTGCTTTACATTGAAATCAATGTGTAAATCTGTGTACACACAGCTAATGTACTGAAATATCTTCATGGATGGTCAATCCTCAGGCTTTGACACCTATGTTGAGGGTTAAACCTTTGACATTTGCTTTGACACAAGCACCCTATTTATACACTGAGATTCAACTGCCAATACTGCAAATGCATGGGGCATCATGTTGCAAATGTCACTATTTTAATCTCACTGACAGAATACTTGATTATTTTAAGTACTGTGTGTCTTTCTGTCTGTGAACTTGTCTGCATACTTTTGTAAGTGTATGTTTTCAAGGGGGTGTGTGTTTGGCGGAGCCCCTCCCTTTTATCCCCTTTTGCTGACCTAGTACAGTACAGCAACAGTATTTCTCAACATTACCAATACACCATCTGTGTGGGGTGCTATAAAACAAATAACTGAGATCTCAGTGCATCCAAATGTTGTCCAGTCAACTATCCTGACATGATTAAGACCAATATAAACAGTGATCACACCGGTACTAAACTGGTACTATACTAATTCTACTATCACCAGTCCGAATATAGTTTATGTAATAGCTTAGATTTTTGATGTCTGTGTAAAATCAGATCAGTATACTGAGGTAAAAACAGATCATTCAAATTTGGGAATTGTTAGCTCATCTTAAGAAGAGAAATGTACAGAGAACAAGAGGTGACTGGCTTTGAATGCTTCCTGCATCTTAAGAGTCTCTCTAAAATAACTTTTGATCATATCAGACTGCATTAAAAAATATATAGAGATATTTCTGAAGTGTGACTATTCAAATGTGTCATTTATCCATTCATTCTGACAGGTGCCAAGATAGTTGTCAACAACATTTGTTTGATTAAATCTCCAGTGAACAGCAACATTGATTTGTTGTCATCCTTGTTGCATTGACTCACCATACCACAAGAGACTTTTGAAGTCTGTTGATCCCATACATATATATGTACCACATTTGTTCAAATTACAGTAAGTGTGCACACACAGTATGGAAACTTGATACCTGACTAAATAGCTGGTGCCAATAATGATAATTCAAATTGCATTGTGGCAGTCACTGTGGGATCAATAATTAGGATACTATGGAGTAGACCATAGTAAAGAGAAGAAACAAATTGTTTAATTGATTTTCAAAAGTAATTATATATACAGTGATAAATTAAATGGTTTGACTGCCTTTTCAACAGGGATGATAATATATGTTTGAAGTTACCAGACATCAAATTGTATTATAGTGTTTTAACAAGTTGACCTACAAACATTGTCAGTTTGTATGTGTCCAGGGTGAGGCAAAGCATATGCTCAGCCCAAGGCAACGCTGCTAAACTACAAAACTGAAGAAAATAAAACTCAAAGGATTAGAACAATTTAGAAAGCAGACCCCCTTCTTTTCTATTGAGCTTTCCCCCCGCGCTGTGGCTATTTCTCTATGCCCAGCATGGGCTCCACTTTGTGGCTTTTAATAACCTGCCCCTTCAAGCTCCTACCCCCTGAGACACATTTTTCCCCACTTTATTTGTGCCGCTCTGTTTCTACCTACCAGCAGCTGCAAGAGGAGTGAACAGCGGAGGCGGCAGCAGCAAATTTCTTCCAGTTGCTCAACACGCTAATCCTCCCCTTTTCTTCGCAGCTCAAGCATTATATTGCAGTTTCATTGACTAGGAGGTGTTGTGTTGCAGTGGAATCAATAGCTGAGGGGATCCCAGCCCAACGATTAGCTTGTCAGTCAGGGCTCTGTGGTTGGAAGGAGGGGAGGCTGCGTAAATCCCAGAATGCCAGGGGCCACCGGCATGGAAAAGCTGGAATGCTGGGAGCCGCCGATTGCTCTCCACCACCTGTTGTAAGAGGCAACATGTGCTGAGAGTATTAACCTTTCTGCTACTGTGGTTTAACCACTGCCCACTGCTATTGGTTTCTTCGTTCAATCGGAGGCTACTAACCGCAAGTCACAGCTACAGTATTGGAGACTGTTTGACCCCTTTCATGCATCAGGATTGGACCCAGATTTCAAAGTATCAAAATAAGTCTTCAGAGCCCGAATCATTACAGTAATGATTGAATGGTCAATCCAGGGTATCATTTCCGTGTCCTGCAGTACATGGAGATTTAAGGAGCATTACTTACCATCTCTAAGATTTAGAGTACACTGTGTCATGTTTGTTTTTCTGCATTAAATCAATTCCTCAGGGTCAATCCCCAGAGACACTGAACCGGGATTCATTTCTGTGGAAGAGTAATTGTAAACTATTTGTATATGAGCCAAATGCAAGGGGAATTTAGACAGAGCAAATCTTTGACCTTTCGAAAATATTTTGGCCCCCATCCCAGAGTTGACACACAGTTCATCATCAATAGAATGCCATCTGATATTTAGAGAACATACAACATGGACAAAGACTTGTTGAACCAAATGCTCTCTGATATCTTCCTTTACCTATTGTTTGTCATATGTAGCCCTGTGGTATTCTACCAGAGGCCTTGCAGTAGAGACCCACCCAAAGAAATGATAGCATGTGTGAAGTCTCTTCGGAGGAAGTAATCGGACCATTTTATATCTGAAAAATAAAAGAAATCGCACACGTTTCTATCACATGTCTTAACCTAAATGGATGGTTAACAGATCATGAATTCTATTTTTAGCAATAATTATGATCTGCCTACTCATTTCTTTAATCCTCAGAGACCCATTCCTCCCACTCCCAGTCCTGTCTTCAAAGTCACACAAAGTCTTGTCCTCAAGACACTCAAGTCATCTGACCTGGGTCATGGGGTAATCTCAGTGGTGAAGTGAATAACCATACACTTGGCCGGGAAGTAGTTGTGGCACACTGCACAGAAGGCCTGTTGCTTGTAAACACTTAAATAGTCTGTTATCAGTGGTGGGATGGTAAAAAGCAGCCCATATTAGAATTAGAAACCAGCTAGTTCAAAACTGTCATTATGGGGTCGCACTGGGGAAGAGCAGGGGCAATCAATCAGTTACTGTAGGAGGGGGAGGAGTCAAGGGTAAGATGGAGTGTTCTCTTGATTGTGTGTGTGTGTGTTTGTGTGTTTTGAGTGTGTGAAGGGATGGGATGTGAGTGAGTGGGATATGGGCTTCATTAACACTGCTGCATTTACTCTCTCGAAACTAACTTCTGGCTGAACACAGACTCGGCCTGCAACATGAGGCTTTCTGAAAGCCCATAGAATTATGTATGGGTGGCTGTTTGTCTGTTTATGTGTCTCTGTGTAAAGTAGTTGTAGATACTTTGTTCATCCCCAAGGGGTCCAGTGTTAGTTTGGTGTATACAACATGAGGGAATCTAAGGTGTATGAAGTCTAAACTTAAACACAAAGATTTGCAAAGTCAACTCGTCAGCTAAAAAGTTTAGTTATTTGCATGCGTTTTACAATACATAGTATGCTTGCCAACAAAATTTAGATTTATTAAGGAAAAACTACTACCCTCACACAGAATAAATACTCTAGTAAAAGTAAACTTTAAGTACCTTTAGTAAAATGTCAATCCACAAGCGGGGTGATGTTTAAAGACATCACTTGGGGTGCTCACTGCAACAGAGAGGTTACCAGAATTTACAAGTGCCAGAACCCATTGACCAGCAGATCATTTGTGAGAAGTGTTGTGTATGTGTCTTTGTGTGAGTTTGGCAAGCAGAAGGAAAGTCTCTCAAGAGTCCTTACCAAGGGATCTGGGAGAACGTTCTAGTTTCTAGGGAAATGAACTCAAGAGTGAACACTAGCGTGTTAAGTTATTAGCCCCACTTTGGGTTGTGTATGTGAAACAAGCTCTTATAAGAGTTGGTGAGAATCCCTTAACTCACATTACTCCTCCCCCTTGCTTTGTCTCTTTTTCAGGGCCAGGTTAGAAGGGTCACTCTCTCCATGTGGATAGGTCCTCTGGCGCAATTATCTGGCTACAATGCTCAATTAGCAGCAATCCCTCTTTTGAGGTGACAATACAAGGGCTTTAGATTTTTAAGACTTTAAGATGAAAAAGAGACACCCATAGAAAGATTGAATATGCCTATACTGGCAAAATAGTCAATTTACAAGTTACCTTCAAGACTATGAAGTAGAGTAAAAGTACCATAAGCCATGAAGTATTACATTAATCACACTTTAAAGTTTAAATTGCTATGCAACTACTGCCATGGCTCAGAGTTAAACTCCACAAGGATGTGTACTGATATCTAAGATAAATTAATTCTGATCAAAGAATGAAGGCAGCAGTTCAGGTAACAACCACCCCTAGCAAGGTCACTATCTGTCACCAGGTGCTCAATTAAAAGGGGCATTAACCTTGTTTACACAATACAACAGCAATATGGAGTAGGGCAGTAAATGTATTGTCATTAAACAGTAGGAGGCCGCTTGCTTCTGGCAGACTGCCCACAAGCCATTTGAACTGGGCTGCCAAACGCAACCCTTTAAGCCAACTCAAGAGCCACATATGGAGCATGCTCCTGATCGCCACAGCCAAGTAATGGATTCAAGTTTGTGCTGTGCCGTAAGTTCTTATAAATCAGTGTAAACATTATTTTAAGTATATTTAGTAGGAGAAGGTGTCAACCACGGCGGAAACTGTTTGCACAGCTTCATGATGTGGTCAGCGTGAACACTAAACCCAGTTCACCCGAACATTAAAATCAAGAGAGAGAAAAACGACACCCATAAAGTGTTTTTGGAGCTTTGATGATGAACGTGCCACAACTCTCTGTTCCCTAATTTAGGGTTCGACATACCCGACAAGAAACAAGACAAAACTCTATATTTAAAACCCATATTTATTTGTGGAACAATTTAGTGTATACCTGGCACAGATTAGCAATTTGTACAGAGATTTAAACTGCCAAAATGTTTCATGTGGATTGTGTGGGTAATAAAGAGAAAGTGGAAGCTATGGCAAATTTGCCTTACAATAACTGGTACTTGATGTCTCTCTGAACAATTTGTACCACATATTTATTTCTCTTTTACTATTAACTCATCAATTAGGCACTCATTAGTTCATGTTTAACTAGTAATCATTCATTACAAATTTGTGAGCATTTATTAATTTATTGTGAATATTCATTTTGTATACTAGTGGTTGTTCATTACTTAATAGTAACTATCCCAACATGTAATAGTATCCATGTATGTATGTATCAATCCATCTATCCATGTATTTTCCCCCTTATTTTCTGTTTGCTTAGGTTCTATTCAAGGTCTTGGCCTGCACGTAGGTATTGCAACTGTCACTTTTGTTCCCAGGGGAGTGGCATGCAGTTAACCTAAAATCAAGGCCTGTAATTTGTGGTTGAAGGCACACTCTGAAATCTGTCTGATCTCAGTGCCTGAGGCGTCTGCACACAAGACTTGATTAGAGCAAATTACATGTGGGAGCTACAGCATTAACCACAGCTTGGGGTGAAAGTCAGTCGTTTGCATTTATGTGTGTCTTTGGGTAGGAGGATTACAGTATACTGAGGGAGTAACTGACGCATAAAGTTAGCAAATTACTGACTGTGGTTTGGTTCAAGACAAACAATTCATAAAATCTGTCAACAATCTGAGAGAAAAGAATTGTTCAGCGAAGTGCTCTCCACATCACCTGGTTGTGGTCTGCCACAACACACCCACATGGGTCCTTACAGTTATTAACAACTGTTCTGAATCATGAATCCACTATTGCTCAACGTATTATCTACAAGTGCCTGGTCAGCTACAGGATAAGACGGAAGATCTTATCAAGTCGTAGAAGAGCAGGAGGAAAGGGCTACTGGCATCCAAAAACATGGGACACGTCATCATTAGTTTTCCTCAATATAACGGTTTATGTAACTGTGACACACACTTTCTCTCACAAACAGTCTACAGTCTGTGCACATACATGCAAACACAAATTTGACTTGTTTACTCCTTTATTATCTACTAAATGGTGGGATGAATGAATGGATGAATGGGTGGTTGGACGGAAGGACAGACAGACAGACACAGAATAATAGATACATATGCATATATATATATATGCATAGATAGCTCACTTACCACAAGCCCTACCTGCATTTCAGGAAATACCTCATCTTTCACATTACATGTCCTCTTGAGAAACTAGACAAGAGACAAAAGCAGAACATTTTAAAGCCCTGTTCTGCTCCGAATGGGAGCGTGTATGTCATGTTGGAGGAGTGGAGTTTTCTATCGATTCATGGGCCTCTTCAATCCCCTGGGCCTTTTTACTTTGGGCCTCTGTCATGTCCCTTTCTTTTTCTTTTTTTCTTTCTTTCTCTCTCTCTCTCTGTCCGTCTCTCTGTACTTCTGTCTCTTTCTTTTTTCTATTTTCTTTTTCCTTCTTTCCATCTCTCTTTCTCTCTCACACACACTTTCCTACTCTTTCTCTACCCCTTTGTTTGCTGTGTATAAGAGGGTTTTTAAACCCAGCCAGTGTTTGTAATTAGCTCCCAATGTTGGAATGGAACATGTTGAGGTGGGTGTTAATGGGACGTCCAGGCCCTCTTTCTCACAGCAGGCTGAGAGCAGAAACAGAAACCGGGCTTTGTTCCCTGGGCTAGGAGAAGACAAAAACGGGCATAAAGTGTGTAGAAGGACCTCTGGAAAATATTAATAGGCATTCACAGCTTAAAAAGAAATCTCAAATGGAATGAAACAGAAGGCAAATATAATGACTGTCACCTCTTGAGAAAGTTGGAAACCAGTTGGGTACATATAATTGGGATATTTTACAAACGTCTTTGTTGTGAAACTATATGAAACAAAACATAACTGTTATTTGTGGTTTCATGACTACAAGGTGTGAGTTATGTATTAGGGAATTATCACGGCTGGGAAGAACTACAGATCTCTTGCATGTTTAACTATGCTCATCAAAAGTGTCATGTTCATGAAATGTCTTGTGTTTGTGATATTTTGCCTAATATAACTATGTTTTAAAGCTATACTTAATATTACAGTAACATATAAACTGCAGGTCTTGAACACGTAGCCACTGTATCTGGATTTTTATCTTAGAACTTGAACAAAAATGTCAACTTTGGACATTTGGTCGTCAGAGTTCACAATCCCTGGGAATGCTGTGGGCGTTTTTCCCAAATCTTTCAAGATCTAGTCTTTTTTTCTCTTTTTTCTTGCACACCACACATTCAAACACACTGCTGCTGGAGCCATCCATTATTGTGTCAAAGTTCTTGTTCTGCTTTGGCCGGGAAACATAGCGAAACAGCTTGTTTTCATTTCAGACGGGGATAGGCAGGACTACGTTCCAAGTCCCCTGCTCCTCCAGATGTGTCTTGATCAAGGGAAGTTGACTAAGCGCTTTGTGTCCTTTAAGACACTAATGTGATTATGTCACATATTTTCAGCTGATTCCCATTCCTATTAGTCTTGGTGTGGGGTCTGCAGCTCAATGGTCTCTATCAGAATGGAAAGCAGGGAGATTTTTCTTTCAGCAGAGTCTGGTTCCTTGCCAACCAGAGTATACTGAGGCTTGTTTGTCTGTGTGTGTTTGCATGTGTGTGTGTGTGTGTGTGTGTGTGTGTGTGGAAGGGGGTGGGTTGGTGGCTTTGAAAATAACTTGACATAAAACATAAGGTATTCCCAAACTAAGGAGCGATATTAGTGTCATTGAGACTTGTTGGGAAAACATCAAGTTGGGTAAAATATAAGTAATACAATCTTTCTGAAAGTTAGTTTTAAGATTCTCTAAAATGAATTGGTTTGGAAATGTTCATATACATAAAAATGAAACAGTCATATGATATGATGTCACAAAGTAGTGAAAATGTACAATCATTTTAATTGATGTCACAAGACAGAAATATTTAAGTACCCTTAAGGATAATATGTGAATGACTATGGAGGTCATGAGATGTTGGAATCAGATGTTAATGTTCATTTTAGTCACATCACATAGAATAACACACACAGAGATAATATCCTCTCTCTCAACATAAACAGCACAGGCGAGTGTTTGACACCTGGCAGGATGCATCAGTGTACCCTGACCTCCCCTCCACACTCACTTCGCTTTCTACAAGGAAATTAAACAGCGGAAAGCAATTGTGACACAATGAGATGTACCCAGACAAATCTGCTGACTTATGTCTATGGCAAACATTTTCCCCAGTCAAATGCTGGCCAAAGAAATGATCAAAACAATATGATACTTTCAGCTGGCTATTCTGAATCGGGGGTAACTCTGCATACACATTTGTTGCCTCAGTGCTACAATATTAAATATGTAATCGATATATTGTGTATGCATCTCACAATAAGATTGTCAGACAAATGAAACAAACCAAGTTTATGTTATTGAAGAAAGTTAACAAAGTTAACGATTATGAAAGTTGATGATATCAGTAGCAGATTGTGCTCACAAATAGACATCAAACATTGTGTTTTCTGATGTTAACACATTTAGCTAGCTAGCTACAGTAGAGCTAGCCAGTCACTATGTTTTTTTCCTAGTAGGACTGAGGTCCAGTTTGACTGTCAGTCAATCATGATGTGTGAGCAGATTAATGTGCAGCATAGCAAAACATTTTGTAACGTGCATTCCTCCCTGTGTGGATCCGAAGGTGTAGGCCTAAATTCTCAAATGTACAGCTGATAAATGACCAAGGAAGGTACGAACTTTGCTATGTTGAGGTAATAGAGACTATTCTTGGGCATGGATTGTGTTCCAAGTGCAAGTTTTAAGCTCAAGTGAGACAGAGATTATTATGTGATTTTTGAACTTTGCATTAGGACAAACTCGATAATCCCGCTGTAGACAGTTTGTTAAATGCAAGAGCCACTTTCTGGGTTCATCACTGTTTGGAGCAGATTAGTGGAGGGTAGTGGATCTCATATGGCCTGGTCAGAGGCCATCATTGCAAGGCTTAAGGGATTATTGTCCTGACTCTCTCTCTTTCCCTCTCTCTCTTTCCCTCTCTCTCTGTCTCTCTCTCTCTCTCTCTCGCTCTCACTCTTGCTTTTGCTCTCTCTCGCTCTGTCTCTCTCGCTCTGTCTCTATCTCACTCTCCCTTGTTCACTCGCTTGTTCTCACTTGCTCTCATTTCTCTCTGCCTCACACTCTAATATTCAATCAAATTATATTGGAAAACTCCCGTCAATCTGTATGTTTCATCTTCCAATCTGTTCACCCACCAGTTCTGTGCTTCATTCCTCTGTGTTGTGTTGATCTTTACACTCTATATTTGCCAGTCTCCTTGTTTGACACACGGTCCAAGCTGTATTTCAACAGTCCAGTTTGGTGGTGTAAAGTAGTTAACGGCAGCAACTGACTTACGATGTAATGGCATCTACAGGACGAACCATGGTCGCTGGGGTTAGGAAGGATGGGTCAGAGGCTAAGTCCCTGTTTAAAGATGCCATGAGCCTGTTCCATCAACGGACAGGCCATTTCAGTGTATGTTGCATGATATGTAATTTCCCATCTGCTTTATGGCCATTTCTGATCCCCGGGCTCTTGTCAGCAAACTCTTCAGGAAAGATATCATCTGTAATATAAGGAGGACTTTGGCAATACTTAGGGCCTTAAAAGGCCCTTCACTTCCCCTGGCTGTGTGGATGGCTTAAGGAATGCGAGAGCACAGGTCAAAAGTAAACGGTTCGCAAACACTGGATCAAATAACACCGATTTAAGTGGCTTAAGACAGCTTGGATGTTCAATTTCAAATATGTGACTGCTGTTGGAAACTTTATCTGACCTTTAATTATTATCTGACCTTTAATTGTGTCTTTAAACGCTAACCATCATTGTTTTGTGTCATCACTTACTGTAGTACACGTACACATGTACCTAACCTAACGTCCGACAACTATCTACACTGGAAGAAAGAAATAAAAAGGCGGCATGGTTCATGCTTTTATGATGTTTTGATGACATGTCTAACAAGACAACCATCATGAAAAATGTATGGCCCTTGCCAGGAATAGCCGATCAAAATAAATGCTCATTATAAAACATATCTGAAAGCCACTAGATGAACACTGAAATATTAAAGTAAAGCATTTTAGTTTGATAGCATAATTTTTTTCTGTCTCATTATCGGCAAACAGAAACTTGGCATGTATAATGACTTATTAATATACTCTGGAGAGGAATGCAAGACAGCATGGGCCCTGGCCTGGCCAGGAGTGCTGCAGTCATAATATAAAACATTCACTTGGCAACTACTGCACTGCTTAACACACACAGCTTAACACATGGTATTGTTTGTTGCCAAACGGCCCTTTAATTGTGAGCTACAGTAAAGAAAGTAAAATAATAATCCGTCAAGTTCTGAACATGCATTCATAATCCCTGCAAGTTGTTGTTTTGTATTTTTTAAGAGCTCTGGTTATTATAGAAATGATTTTAGTGCATGGGACTTGGCTACTGTCTATGAATACACGTTTGAGGGATTTCATTCGTAAAACGTTTTTGTGCATTTCAGTAATAATCCTTCACTCCTATCAAAGGCGCATTCCAATTGAATAAATAATTCTTAACTGCTCTCAAAACCCACATAATGTAGACATTATGTCCTTATTTGTTAGTGGTATTATCTACAGGCTGACTGCACATGATCTCATATGTCATGTTACCGTACATTGCATTCATGCTACCACAGTGTCCACCTTCCCGACGAACCCTAACATTTTCTGTCTCTTTTGGCTTGTAAGGCAGCCACTGTTTTCCCTCTGGGATGAGTCTTCCCATCCAACAACACAGCTTCAAAGAGCTCTCACCAAGCTAACCACCACCCATGTTGCTTTGTAAATCCAGCTGTTTCCCTTTTGTTTCTCTAACTCCTTCACTTCATAAAGTATTTCCAAAACTCGTCCGCACGAGCTGTGGGAACAACCAATCATTCGTTCAGAGCTGAGAGGAGGAGATTTTAAGACAATGAAATGTTTTAGCTGAATCACTCACTACGCGGTACGCATATCCAGCTGCTTGTCCTCAAACATAGTAGACATCACTTGTAAAACATTCTCATTAGTTACTCAACACTTCTGGGGCTAAGGAGTTCCTGGTGACAGTTTCCCCTCCCAGTTTCCTCCCACACTCTCAGAACCGCCCACCACGATGTCTGCAACTCTCCCCCTTGACTACTCAGGGGAGAATCCATCCAACATTGGCAAAGTAAAGGGATAGGAACAGGAGCATTTCAAGTTTTCAAATGGACATCAATCATTTCAGTTTTCAGTAAGGATGAGTATCAAAATTGGGTGCAAATCAATTTCAAGAATCTGACAATCTTCATTGATATGCATGCAAATTAGCCAGGTGGAGCCACGTTAATTTGCGGAACTATCCGACTGAAAACGTTGGCTCTAATTTCAAAGATGTCTTGGAGTTTCCTCTAAATGCATTTAACTGATACAATTATTTGTTGCCCGTTTTTATTTGCTTGACAAAAGCTTTTATTCCTATCCAGTTTGTTTACTGAGAGAAAGAGAGAGAGAGAGAAACAGAGAGAGAGAAAGAGAAACAGAGAGCAAGTTTACATTCTGCTTAAATTCCTCCTTCTGATGTGTCAGTGGGGCTCAGTATGCACCAATGTTACTCTTTGGAGCTTCATTTCAGGAATGTAAATGCCTTGGGCCCAGACAGGCAGTGATTTATCTCCTCATCTATCCTTGCACACATCTGCCTGTGCCCTTGTGTCATTCCTGTTGCTCATTCCTTCCTTCCTTCAGCCAGCATGTCTCCCATGAGACCTGGGACTCCCCCACTTGCCCCACTCTGCCCCTGCACACTCATACACACATACAAAGGCACACAAGCCCAACACACACCTCTCCACACCCACACATCCATCCACCCATGCAAACGTTTACACACGCTTATCCTACATTTGCACACAGACACTCCTGGCTTGATCCGTCTCTCTCCTCGCCAGCGAGCAGAAGATTGCTATATCCGTTTAACACTTACAGTATCAACAACCAGGGCTTGAACTTTTCTGGACTTGGGCACTGCAGAGAAGCTTTGTTGTATACCATGCAAAGTGACCTGATACCCATACTTCCTTTCTGTCAACAGAGATTACAGTCTGAGGATTGTGGCAGGACCTCATGGCAAGCCAACCTGCTGCTCTCTGCTCTCAGTGGATAAACAGAGCATGTGCCGACAGCATGCAGGTTTGTTTGTCTTGTCAAAAAAGGGTATGAACAGCAGCAGGGCCAGCCACAACAGCCCCCATGTAAAAGTTCCACATAATCTCCACAGCAGTGCGGCTTACACAATTTTGTTCGACGGCACAAAAGTCGTGTGTGTAGCCTTGTAGCTACACACACTCTTCAGATGTCCCCTTTTCTTTTTGCACCGTGCCCTACAAGTACACCTCCTACTGAAGCACCTCTCTGCACTGTCTTGATTTTACATTTCCTTGGCTGGGTGTGTGTGTGCCCTGCCGAGGAACTTGTGCCTGGTGTGAGGTCAGGTGTTATTTATCACAGCTGTCAAGGCCAAGAGTTGACATTCGTAGAGGCATTCTGCACTTCCATTGTAATTGAGTCTCCTTGTCTTTTCGAGGACACCAACAAATATAACTATGTCAGGACACCTCACAGCTATATATTACCAGCCTCACAGAGGCAGAGAACTGGTGAGTTATCATTCTGTATCAACAGAACAGATGAGGGGAGATACGTCTGGCTGTACAAAGACTGCAACATGGTAGGAAAGCACTCAATTCTTCGGCCAATGCATTTTCTTACTTCTGTGTTCTTTTACTTCACAGTTTGTCTGAGGTTGCCGGTCTGTTTCTGGAGCCTGCCTACAAAATAGGACCACAAGCAATGTGACATACAGGATCAATTCAGCCACTGGCTGAAATCATTTGTGATACCACTGAGTGTGTTTCTTATAATTAGTACGGTCCAGGGAGATGTTCAAATGCAAGTTACTTTCAGCTGAAACTAAAGCATTCATCAAGTGCTAAACAGTGTTACAAAGAGAGAAAAAACTGGCCAAACCCTTTGATAGTGTTGACATTTTTGGGGCAAAAGCTCTATGTACATTTTCAGAGGTCATCGGAAAGTAAACACCTATTAATGGTTACCTCATGACAACCAGATAAACAGGTCGAGGTAATGATTAAGCCAGTGTTGGTCAGGTTATAGGCCATGTGTGCACAAAGACATGTTGGGTGAAAGCAGGTTCATGCCGGTGCTAAGGAGCGAGTGTAATTGTTTTAGGACAACGTTCTTTGACCTATGATGTGTGAACGTAGTACAGTAGTTATAGAGAGAACAACTCAAGCACTTTTTATATAGTAATGTCACACAAACACTCGATTTGTGGAGAACTCTGTAAAATATGCCTGTTAGAAGCCATCACTATAGTTATGCAGGTATTGTGGGTGGGTGGTTGGCTGTTCCGACTACAACGAGGAGAGAAGAAAGCACTCTCAAGTTCACAAGGTCACTTCCAGCCCAGGGATAAAGTAAACTGAGCAAAACTGTGCAAGCTGCAACTTATCAGTCTTCTTGCATGCCAGGACTTTTTTTTCTCTTTTTTTCCATCGCAATTTCTCCCTTTATCATTTTTGTGTTTTGAAAACAAAGTGGGCTGAGCTCAGCACCAAATGTCAGTTAGACCCTCGGCGAGTAAGGAGTTCACCTCTGTCTTCTTTTATCAAGTATAGAAAGTAGTGTGATTGTGTAAAAATCACATATTAAAACACATTATTCGTATGTGTGTGTGTGTGTATGTGACACACACATAAAAACACATATGAGCGCATGGTCATCCAGAACCACTCAAGCGCTTAGCCCATGAAAGCAAGGTTTTAGCAGCATTTCTAAACAGTATTTGGAAAAATACGTAGTAGTAATAATGTGAAATGTGAAAGCATTACAGTGCTTCACACTGTACATGGTACATAATATATTCACCAGCTATCGCTCAAAAGATTGCTTGACAAAGAATTCTGCTGCTAGAATATTGATCTGAGATTCCTCACTTGTAGTCAAATTAAACCATGTTAGTATGATATGATTCTGCGATGTGATTGTCTTAAATGTCATGGCTTGACTAATTCTCTTGAAGAAAGTAAGTCAGTATGCTCCAGCTATGCTGTTTTCCTGGCGCTGGCCAACTTGTGAGTCATTTAAGCCCTTGACGAC
The DNA here is from genome assembly GCA_903064625.1 of Mallotus villosus. Lineage (NCBI taxonomy): Eukaryota > Metazoa > Chordata > Actinopteri > Osmeriformes > Salangidae > Mallotus > Mallotus villosus. The sequence continues at coordinate 353,859 of CAEFZP010005496.1, read as the reverse complement.
AACTGGCATTCAGCTCTGGTGTCTGACTGTTCATGTGCAGTGTACTGCGTCTGTAACATGGCTTCAAATTACATTATGACGATTACAGAAATGGGTTATTCATCACACAAACTCTTACGTTTCTATGGTGGTGAATGCTGCAGTCCTGGAAAACACAGAAGTAACACATGGTTGACAAACCCATTTTAATCTTGCTGCTAAGAGACGAGTCTCTTAATTCACATGACACTTCAGCTGTTTATTTGTGCCAAGTCTAAAACTCGGGTCAAGCCGAAAGCAAATTGTACACATATATTGGTGGTAAAGTGTAAACCCTTAAGTTTGTGTTGCCTCTCAGGACTTGTCAAAATTAAGAATTACGTTATATTTCTGCACGTAGATTAGCAGCACAAACTATGGTAAAAAGCAAGAGTGACATTGCCGTTTAACCGGAATGAGAATATAAAGCCAACTCAAAAACCTGGCATAAATGATATGAGGAAGGGAATTATATAAGTCAGTGTCTCCTACGCAAAAACTTCAACATTAGATAGCAGGAAAAAAAACAGAGAGGGTCATCTGGTTTCCATTAAGAAGATAAAATGGTTAACTTGGAGCCTTTTACCAGCATCACTGTCCTGGGAGGCATCCTTGGTGCTCTCTCCATCATCATCCAGTTGACACAACACCAAAGGCTTCCAACAGCCGCACAGGGTCCCTTAATCAAAAACTAATTGTAATAGATATTTGGGGAGTGCGAACACATGACCATGCGGCTGGTATCAGTCGTCTAAAGCTGCACAAGGCATTAAAACGACAAAGGAGTGATCGCTAAGACAAGGCAGAAAAAGTGTGAGGTACCACATATGGCTGACAAAGCAACATATTTCAGAACTTGCAGTTCACTGACAGTATTTTCTGCCAACAACCATGTCGTTGTTTTTGAGCTGTTTGTGCGTGTGTATTTACGTGTGTGTATGTGATAATACTAGATTGTTATTCCTATGCATCACACAAACTTATTTTCTTTGTATGTGAAATGACTGTCATGATGTTAGAATCTGAACAACTCTTTGCACGACAAATAAGACTGACTGACTTACAAACCCCTCTGACATGTCTGGAAGCCATGTTCAGATTTCTAGACAAGGTTAAAGAAGACCGTCTTGTCACTTTGAGTTATTGTGTAATTCCCTTCGACTAAACTGATTGACTGAGGAAGTAGGACCACACATAAGCTTTACTGCCAAATTCACTGCCATGTAATTCACTTTGGTAGGGCACATGTTAGTCAACAACCTGTTGATGAATGTACAAGTGACACCAAACAATATTCATCTCTGCTGTGTCAGTCTACCAGACTTGCCCATAATGGCAATTTAGGCAGGAGCTTTGTTTGTGCAGTGAGTTAATAGGTGGATGAATTACAAGTGATGTTGACTCAGCAATCTCTCACTCTCTCTCACATATACACACACACACACACACACACACACACTCTTTCACACACATGCACACTAACCAAACAAAACCAAATCAAACCAGACAGGTCTCACAGCATTTAAACCAACCTTCACAACACTACTAAGCACACCCAGCCTTGAAACCGAGCCGGAAGCGCTTCATTTGTGGAGCGACAGTTAACTTTTGAGTTCTCAAGTTCTAATACTTCTGCATGCTCGGACGCTGCTCTGTATGGGCAATGCATGGCTCGAGAGGAGTCTGCTATCCCTTGCTAAAAATGTATGCCTGAACTATGTAATTGTGTGGAAAATGCATGCAGCCCCCACCCAGCGTAACCACCCCTGCTGCACTCCCCTGTGGATAACAAATGGGCCTTTTCTCTAGGAATTGAGGCTAAACGATGGTTTCACTTAGAGAGCAAAGTGACTGTCCATCTTCATAACAGTGCTCTCCATCAAAGAGCAATGAATCCCATCCCATCCCACTGGCGCTGATTAAACGCAGCCAATGGATATCCCCTCTGTGAAGGCCCATGCAGTCGGCCCCCATGTCAGTCTGGCACCTGCAACTATCAGGTTCCTCCCTGGATGCGATGGGGAAAAGCCCCACACATCTGGCCAGGGAGGTAGAGGATCGTTCCGGGTGTGCCATTTAGAGCACTGTGTTTGAAAGTGACACACCGCCACTTGACTCAAATGACCAAAGGCATTTCTCATCGGAGGGGTCCGTTGCAAATCCTTCAGGCCACTAAGATCAGCGATTAAGGATATTTCCTTCTTCATTTCAGTTTGAACTTTATGACTGTGAAGTGTAGATTTTGATAATTTGCGTTTAACTCTCCAATAAATGAATTGTGTGTGTATGCCTACAAAGGTATGGTCTACAGGGGTTCCTGAGGAGATAAGCTACAGGCTTGATTCCATATTGAGCTAAAATTGCCAATTTTATCAGCTGCTATCAACAGCACCGCCAAGAAGATACACCACAGCTGTGCACAGGGCTTTGATGGTGTGAACACTTCAAATATCTGTTGATGTTTATTGATCAGATGATTTGATCCACGTGCACAGTAGTATATACTTTAATGTTTACTTCTTTAGATCCAATGATCATACATTTTCACAAAAATATTTTTTTAACAGTCAGTAACAGTTCGGGTTTGGTCTGTTATTGTTTGTATTGGGCCAAGTTGTCCCAACTATTTCAAGGGGGTAACATCTTGCAGTGGGGCATGTTCATGACAGGTTAGCAACAACCTTAGCAGCCAAGTACGTCCCTTAGTATGAAAACAAGCCTAATTGACCTGTCTGCAAATACCCTTAGAGAGCCTCAGGGCCAGTCAATGTAACTTACAATACAAATCCTTCAGCCATTAAAGGTCCCATGACCTGCTGTTTTTGGATGCTTTTATATATGCCTTAGTGGTCCTCACATACTGCATCTGAAGTTTTTTTACTGAAATTCAGCCTTGGTTTCTGCACAACAGACACTACAGCCACTACGAACAGTCCCATAATGAGTTTTCCTTAGGACGTGCCATTGCTGTGTCTGTAGCTTTAAATGCCATGAGGAGGGGGCTAACTGCCATGCCACGTCGTTTGCAAGCCATGATGTCTCTGGAGGAAAAAACGATATCGGACTCGCACGTCATTTTCAAATCGGAGCATTTGAGCTTTCATTTTCTCAAAGGTGGAGAAGAATACCCAGGGCTTGGTTTACACCTATCAACATTTCTAGCCACTGGGGGACCAAAGGCATGCTAGGGGAACTCATATTAATGTTAAATAACGTCCTAAAGTGATATTTTTATGTCATGGGACCTTTAAACCATGTTATTACTAAGGCTTGCATCAGGTATCGGATGTTTGTCTCAATGATGACCGTTTTTACTAAGGTACCCTCAGTTCACCTGATTGACATGTAAACTGTAAACATGCATCGGCTGATGTCATTACCTCACCTGTGAGGTCAATGGCCTTAGATAAATTATAGGATTAACACAAGCCTATACTGATCTCATTGCTACCTGCTGGCATGATGACAAGGTCTTTGACAAGAGGCTTTATGAACCACCTATTGGGTGGTATCAGTATACTAACTCTGACCTTTCACTAGTTAGACTTGAGACCAAGAGGCATGTCACATGAGAGAGATTTATCTTCAGATCACTTGCACTCAACAGTCCACTTAATGGATGTGCCTGGTAGACCAGAATGAGACAGAAACCACTTCTTTGGAATATGTTAATATTTATGTGTTTTCTTCCTATCTCACTGGTACAGTGGGAAAGTACTAACACATTTATTTTTGAAAATATGTTCCTTCTCCAGCCAGGATGAGGACATTTATGGTTTTGACAATGTTTTGATTGCATCAGCTTAAGAGTGGACATGTCCCTAGAGTTGCATTGAATTTATTAGTCCCACAACACCCATTTGCAATGTTTGTTAACATGCTGGGTCACCTGTCTCACAGCTATCTACAATGTCTGGATCTGCCTTTCCATCATGGAGAGCTACCTGCCGTAATGACCCTGTAATAAAGTGTCATTATCTACCCGCCCACCATCTTGTGTACAGTGCACAAAGCCACTGAAGGAATCCAGGCCCTGTTTTTTTATAATTTATTTCTGGTGGGTATAAATGTCAGCATCCTTTGTGAGGATTACAAAAATTTCCACATCAGGGCTGGGCTGATTGTTCCATGTGGAATCGTGGGAGTAGAATAGAGCATTTGATTTCAGATAATGTAGAACGAGACAAATGCCACTGGACTGGCAGGAGCCTTTTGTCTAAGCCTGGCTGTAGCTGGAGACTAGAATATGAGACAGTCTATGTCAGCGAGTGCTTGAAGAGATGAGAACGCCAGTGTGCGGTATGGATTTCACTGACTGTTATAATACAATTTGTCAGGTCTTACCATATCTGTGACAACTGGAATTAATCTCCTTCACCTTTTATATTCCACCTCATTATGCCATGCAAAGCAACCTAAGATCCTAATTTGTCACCGTGTAGATCCTTTACTAGGCAAAGTTCTCCTTGAATATACAATCTGTAGAGTTATTACCACAACAATGGCATCATGCTAACACTGGATTATAGAACAAGGACTTTGGCAAGCAGTTTAAACAATTTACCTGTCTATCTAATAGAATAGAATGTCATGATAGTGGAATGACAAGGGAAGTGTGAAGGGAAGTGTGAGTCTTTACGTAACTTAAGTAAAAGTCGCATAGTGCATTTAAGTCACACCTGCCAGTGTCTTCATAATGTACAAGTGGTCAGAATTCACAAAGCAGATTACTGACAATTTGTCCATAACTGTGTTTTGACTCAAAGTTCAATAACTTGTTCAGTAATCGGTATATTGATTGCAAATGTCATCATGTGTTAGTATAGAGTCAGTCATGTGGCAGCCAGAACAATCCAAGGGCCCCATTGTTCATTCATCAGCACCCCTGATTGGGCCCATGTCTTGGTTAGCTGCAGGCCTGCCAGATAAAGATCAGTAGATGATTGGGCACACACATTCTTAACATGGCTGACCCGTGACATCTCAGAGGCAGGCGGGGAGCCTGTCATTATGTGTACAATGCACTGCTTTCTTCCCTCTTATCTTTACCGATGACATTGAGAGTTTTCGCATTAACTCATTAACGACAAAACTCATCATTAAAGGCATCAAGGGGACTAAGGCGTGGTGCAGTGGCAGTGACACTGCCTGGAGGAATGTGACCAAAGCCCTCAAGCAGCCTAATGGAGACCTTAATAATCCTTAGGGGCAGTTGCAGGGCTTGTTGATCTGTAGTTGTCAAGTCAGCCATTTTCATGTCATCATACTCAAGATTGTTCCTCCAACACAGAGCTTCTGGAAAATATGTAGGTTTATGTCACTTTGTGGTTTCAGGATGCTCTCAGACATCAGCATGAATGCGGTATGTGCCTTGTACACCTCTAACAATCACTTAAATATGGCATTGTGTATGTGCTGGGTGTTCTTACACCTGAGACAGAAATGGAATCATCTTCAAATAAGTAATATGGTGGATACTGATTTAGTTTTAAACACACACCATGTCATGCAAAAGGCTTGACAGTTCAAATGATGCTAGTATGTGTGTGTGTGTTTACACGTATGTGTATATGAGTAAGTGAGAGTGTGTGTGTTTGGGGTAAGGGGCGGGGACGGGGTGTAAAACTGTGTTTAAAACAGATCTGTCACTGCTGCCTTTTCTCTGTGCTGCTGGTTGTTATGTCACCACAATTACACCAAGGGAAAAAGGGGGGAAAATGCCTGTGAAAGATTGATAGCTTTGGTCTGTGGTTCAATTGTAAATTAGAATGCAAGTCCCCCTGGGATACAAGGGCTCTATTTGTGATTAAGAAAGAGGCTCCATAATAGACTGATGGTGTAAAAGTTTGCCCCCTCTAACAAACAGGCAATTAGCTTGATGAAATGGCTCCTACTTTTTAAGCGTCCTGGATATGTGAACCGGTATTATAATGAAGTGTCTGATAGTTTATGATATTAATTTCACCTTGAGCTGCAGAGGAAGTGGTGTGGTAGTATATTAGGGCTTTGTCCTGTATTATAGAATTAGCACTTCCCCAGGACAGGAACACACAATGCAAAATGAACAACAGAAAAAGTACAAAGCAGAACAGGCTATTAAATAACAAAGATGCTACTGGCAAATGCCAAGCATTCTGTACATTATGCCAGTAAGAGGGCTAGTTTCAAAACTTTGAATCACCTCATGAAGCAGTAATGAAGTAACAGTCAGGCCTTGCACTTCTTAAAGTTGCGTCAAAAACTGACTGTTTTCTTTCTTTCTTTCTTCACTCTTTGTAAATGGATCACCATCTCTTCCTTTTTCTATTTTCTTTACGTCTTCTTCCAAATAACTTGTTAGGGCACCTGCTTAGATGGTCTGAAACATGTGTGGTCTCACAAGACTGTTAGATTGGTTGGGGACTTGCAATGAGTCAATGAGATCGACAGATACCATAGGCAGAGATAACCCCAAACAGAATGCCCTGGAATAATCTCATATCAAATTGCACTGCATGCTAATTGCAGGATAGAGCATCAGGCAATGAAGGGAATTCTAGGTTTGTACTGGGAATAATAGAAGTGAACTTGTAAGCAGTGGCACAGTGAATACACAAAATCCTTAATAAGGCAGTGCAGTGTTTTGGGGATGTTGGAGGGGATCTGCCTGCCAGAAAGGGTAAGAGGGGGCTAATGTGGAAGCAATTACCTGAGAATGGTGACTCATTGCATTGGAATTAAGTACAAAGTTGTCCTCATTTTTGTTCATCGACTTGAAGTTGCAATATACCTCGGACTCTATGAAAATATATGGTTTTTGACACGTCAACATTACAAACTTTAAAGCCTAACATGTCATAGGGCTCAAGTCAAAGAATATTATGATCCAAACTCTTTTAAGGATAATCTTGTCCATCTTCACAATAATGTTATTGGTGTAAATCACTTATTGCATGAAGGTTCATTAAAGAAGGAAGCTGACCAAGTAAAATGGGGTGATTACTAAAGATATATGCAAACACTGCACTAATAGGGTCATCAGGCTGTTTACATATGATGAGAATGCTGACTTCCACACTCTTCATTATGTAGAGTGAGATTTCATTAGAGAAGCCAACCTGACTTGTAATTTGAGTCAGTGATTAAACAAGGTGTTGGCTGTTGAGCTGCTTTCCTCAGCAGGCTACACTTGACTTTGCATCGTCTCAAATTGACTCAAGGATAAATAAGGTGCTAGAAGGCCATGGCCTTGTGGTGTTGAGATCTTGGCATTTTGGCACTATCAAAAGCCCCTCACTGTCTGGAGCTGTGCCCTTCTACTTCCTGAGATGTAGCCCAACCTGTCCAGCCACACCCTTTTCAACAGCCACAGCTCTGCTAATGTTTCATTCATAAAGGAAAGTCTAGACCGTGGAGGGCCAAGTGGTGGTATTAGTTAACACTTTTGAACAGTCTGCTGATCCTGTGAAATGATAAAACGCCTCTTTAGACATAAATTGCATAAGGGATTGTATCTCTAACAATGCAGAAATGGCCTAGACAAAAGTCTTCCAACTTACTTGTTCGTATTAACAAATATTCAAACAGGAATATCAAACAGGGTAAAGGATTAGTCGTTCATGACCTCATACGATGAATAGACGATAATATGGGTTCATGGTCAAGCTCTATTCTCTTGACAACTGAGACACAAATAAAAAGCTTGTGAAAGATGCCATTTCATACTTGTCTTCATTCAGGAAGAAGAGGGTACCTTTTCATATCTGCTACAATAGAAGATCCAGAAACCCATCATCCTTCCTGTCGTTCAATATTCCACCAAACTAGTGGGTCTGAACAGAATTCATGAGCTAGATAATAGATATTATTGAATATTTGGCAGGGACAACAATGTGTACTCTCAGGGATAGGAAGATGGACAGGCATGCACTTTACTGTCCGTCTCACTCCAAGACAACGGATTGCAGTGTGAGCACCACTGAAATCCTTGGGTGAGAATTTTCCTTTAGACCTCCATTGGACAAAAGGAGTCACATGGGACTGAAAGTAGCATGGTTCTTGCAGCTGGTTGGTTATGTTGTGATCATGTAAACAATGCCCAACTCGTCTGTGTAATTGATCTCAAATCTTGTTTGACAATATTTTTTCATAGCAGAGTCAGACACATCACTTGTCTGCTAAGCAGTGCTTAGGTTTTGGGGAAATACCAGCACTCAGTAAATCTTATGTTGAGTTTATGAAGACAGGTAAAAGACCAGTGTTGATCAATAGACGTGTTTGATACTCTCAGGCTAATGTTGTATGTATTTTGTTACATAACATGCAATGAGAAAGTACAGAGAAATAAAAACAATTCTGTGTTCACTTGTCAACACTGACAGAGTGACAGGCACATGTACTGCTCTCCTGAAAACTGTGTGATAAGTGTTGATAAAATAGCAACTAGCAAAGACTGCCTTTACTTACTTGGATATTTCTGTTGTTTATACAAAGTTGTATATTTTTTTATTCTGGTGTTCTTCCTCTCGCTGCCACTTGAGGCCACCCTATTTGTTGAAATCCATCAGATACATTTTACAGTATGCAACATAATGCAAAACATTTGAATCTGATGACATAGCAAATTGTATTTTTATGACATGCATTTGCATGAAATAAGCGGAGAGAGAGAAGTTCGAGAAGTTTGTCTCACAAGTGGTGAGATCAGGGCTCAGAATCAGAATACTTGAATTAGACATACTTTCATATCTTGTTACAGTTCTATTCACATGTGTACTACAAAGTGCAAAAAACTTAGAAACATATTTCAAGGTGACAACAGTGCATTTCAATCCATTGTTCAAATTACTTTAAACAATACTGTGTTATGAGCAAGAAACAGAAAACCCCTAGTGAAAATATTGATATATGATGATGGCAAAGTTCAATACTGCCAACACTGAAATTTCTCTTTGTTTTGTTAAACTTTTTTCAGATACGAAGACAGATATGCAATAGACTATTTGAAAACAAAGACCAGCCCATGCCAGGACAACTCAAACCTCAGTCCATGTCTCCCAGCGGCCCTCATTAGAAAACAAGCTGCTTCCAATTACCTACAATGCACAAGCCAAATCAGTCTTTCTCTTGCCCTTCCTTTTTGATTACTTCTGAAAATATGTTTTTTTTTGATAACTTGAGATCCAATGGTTTATGATCAGGTTCAGGCTGAGTCAGTGAGAGTAACAGGATGCATGTGGAAAAACTTTTCTAACGTGTCCACATCCTCCCCTACCAATGTAAACCTTTTATTTTCATGCTACGTCATAAAAATGTCAGGTTCAAGCCTCGAATTAATTAAAATGTAAGGCCTTTGCAACTGAGTAAGCTCTATTTTTGTCCTGTTGTTTGACATTTTCAAATAGTTATTGTAACAGAAATATAATTGTGCTTCTCTTCAATTACATTCAATTGGAATGGTGGATATAAATCAGGAATCATTTCGAAACATTAACTCATTTGATGCAACATGAACGGGAGGCAATTAGACACAACTAAATACGTTATTGTACAGTTTATTTCCATTGTTGATTGTACAATTATAAGACAACAATTACCTTTACAAGGTTTATAAAAACAACATATATTTTATAGCACAAAACATTGCTGTTCAGCAAATTCATGACATGTGATGCAAAAGTGTGTTACAGCCCAGCATGGGTATGGTTATTTATTATGGTAACACCTACACAATTTAAGGCTTAAGATTAAGTATCATATCATAAATGTGTTTGATTTCTAGAAGGATTGAAAGCACATCAGTAATTGTTACAAACTAATAACTACACATTTTCCCACATCCATCCTCTGTTTGTGAAGAGGGGAGGTACACCACCAGGCGGCTTCTGCTATCAATCTCACTTAATCACAACAGGTGAACACATCTACACCATGTGACACCCTGTGTCTTGCTAAAAGATTGGCTGTTAAAAAATGATATCCTCTGTTTTCCCTCAGCATGCTACAGTAGCCTACATCACCTACCTGGATATTAACCTATCTACAACTCTATCTCTTAATTACATCAAACAACTCAAGGCAAGATTTACGTTGTGTCTTTGTTGTTCTTATTGAACATCATAATGTTTATGATTCAAACACTTTAAGGAGACAGTAACTGTAGCACACTAGGAGTGAGCCTAAGTAGAGATCATGGAGACAGATGAATCCCTTTACTGTTTAAATTGACATTTTAATCTGTCATTGGCAAATTGAACTTTGTGAGCTGTCTCGAATCTATTGCTTTTTACATAGGCCCTTAGGGCAAAGACACAACGAGAAGAGTGATACACACTGCTAAATGGACTTCACAACCAAACATGCCCACACACATGAACACACTGATAAAATGCACTAAAACTACCACAATTCAGAGGTACTGCTTTAAGTTAGAGGTGTGACCATTTTGAGTAGCTGATCTGAAGATTTATGGATCACAATGTTTGGCAAATTCCAATCCTAAAGCCCAGCAAAAAAAAATCATAAGTCAAAAGTAAGTTCTGTTTTTGGCGCATTTACAAAATATATTTGTTTCTCAATGTTCAACTATGCTGTGACTTCTCATAACTTACTTATCATAGAGTACATAAATAACTCTTTAGTTCTCCAGTCAAAACTTTCCGACAGTTAGTTATGTTTCCAACAGTTAGGGTTAGGGTGAGGGTTAGAGATATAAAAAGATATAACAGGTGATCAGTTCTTTATGATAATTGTCAACAGGTTTATCTGAAATACATGGTGATTCTTTCTTAAGTCTGTGCAGATTGATGTAGCAATAAGTATAACTTAAGGGAGGAAAATGTATTGTGTGTAATGGGTCTAAACTTATAGCTCCTCTCCTATTGTCATCCTTGGACCACGAGGCCCTGTTGGTTTGGTGGCAGACTAGACACTATACTCACTCTGCGATCAGCAGCTGCTCATTTGCTTCTGCTGCATTCTGCCAATCACACTGGTACGTTCAACACCAAGAAGACTCCCAAAACCAATGCCAAATGGTTTTGAGGAAGTAGGTTGAGGACCTCCAAGATCTTTATTTATTTGTGCATTCTGCTCTATTAATTGACAGTTTGCATTTGTTACAGTTTGCATGAACACCTTATTTGTTTCATATTTTCATGATAATGGTTAACATTTTAAGGAAGACAAATAATTGTATAATTTAAAATGTGACTTTCTGGTCACAGGGAGATTTCAGAAGTCTGGGAAGAATGATGTTTCTTCCTTGACTCCTTGTCATCTAATTCAATCAGACTCTTCAAGTTGATTAGCCTGGTTAACCTTTGCTCCCAGTTGGGCCTGGAAGGGTTAATCAGGAGACCTTCAGTCAGTATCTCTCTATCTCCCACTCCACGAACTTGGTGAAGGGAGAGATAAGATTAAAGTGAACTTTCATCCTCGTCTTTCCTTCCATCCAAGGCACTGGGTATCATCTGCCGCTTGACCCACACGACGCAAAGTAAAATAAATCCCAGTTATATGAACAAAATTTGGGCATAAGCCTTCTTTCCAAATTTGACCACATTTGACAAGAAAATCAAGACACCAATCAAGATGTATTTACCAAAAAGTAATCTCCAATATATGCTTATTAGCCTAACTGCTTTCATGTTGATTATTAGTTAGAGTATTCGTAGGCCAAATCTGTCGAATGTTTGTATCACTTCAACAGGCTACAAGCTCGAGTGTTTGCTTAACCTGTTACATGAGTGAAAGGCTTTTCAAAGCACGAGCGTGAATTTCAACCACTAACTTGGCCAAGCACTATTTATCGATTTACCTAACTGTGGTTCTCCAGATTGGGGCACATCTTACAGCCCTGTGTCCCCTCGCGCTTTTCTTTATAAACAATAATAAAGCGATTTACCCTTTTCACGGTGCCCTGAGTATAAAATCGTTAAAGATCTTGCTATTTGTGTGTGATCAGTAAATATTTAGCACGGTAACATCCTCGAGTCTAGTCCTAATCGATGTGAGTCCCGATGGGGTGCGCTATTGTGTTTGGATGCTTGCTAAGCCATGTGCTTCAAGATTCTGTCTTAAGGACAACCTTATAGGCTAAGGAGCGGCTTATCAGTGAAAGCGTTATACCTTTAATTAGCTCTTATGTTCATAATGTGCATTTTATTACACTAATATCCAGACAAAATAGCTGTTCTGGCATGCTATTACTTCGACTCAGGTCTGTATTTTAGTCTTCTAGTGCAGTATTTATACATTCTACCATAAAAAACTAACGCTATAGCCTACAAATCTTGTAAATACAGTGAACTTGTAGACCTTTTAGTGACACACACACACATACACAAACTATTGTTCTCACAAAAATAATTATAACACTGAATGATAGGCTATAAATTATAATAACACCAGGCATACTGATAATAACAATCATGATTATTATTTTTTAACACAAATAATAATACTAAAACACATTTATATTCAATATTTGAGTTAGAATGCGTACATTCTATAATGTTTTCTTATAAATAAACAGGGATGTATCTTTTTATATAGCCTAGTTTAAAATGCGTGCAATTAGGCTTCAACATCACTAGCATTAGAGCATCATACCAGTTATTGCCCGCTAAAAGACAGGTGTCTGTTCTGACTGCACCCCCTCCCCTCTCATTCTCAACCAACCCGCACAAAGCGGCAGCGTAGAGGTGCGATTTGACCATAGGCTGGAACAGAAAAGGCGCACCGGAGGCTATATCTTCTTGCTGCATTATTAGCCTATAGCCTACTTTTATCATTTCGAGAAGCATAGGTTTGTCAATTATCTGTCCGAGAAGAGAAGTCAACATACAAACAAGGTTCAGCACATTAGCCTAATTGAAGTTGTTTAATAATATTTGTTCGCTCTCTTAATCTTTTTATACGCAATAAGTGACTTTTCTAATAAATATTTGTTCTTTCATTCCGGTGGAAAAGGATACATTTTCCCGTTGAATCTGAACAATATCTCGAAAAGAAAGAGAGAGAGAGAGTTATTCTGAGAGAAGATGCAACACACTACGGACGATTCGACTACATATGCATTTGGTACGTTTGTGAGAATATGTAGCCTATACGTACAGTATATGTCTGCCTCACAATCAATGTCATTCACCAACCAATAAGACTCGCCTATATGTAGTAGCCTACCATAAAAATAAACCGATAATAATCATAATCAATGATTAGCTTGTCATGAATCATCCGTCCTTCCACTGTAGGATATTGTGAAAATAGTTGAATATTGTAAGTTGTGCAAACCGTATTCGATTATTAAACATATTATATTGAATGGATCTAGGCTAGTTGTAGCTTTAATGTTATTTCACCTTCAAATCCCTATATGAGACATGCAAACAATTATTTTAGTTATACGTTAAATAAACAAACTATAAATGTGATACTCACCAATGCAGTGTGACATGTAGAATCCATAATTAAACTTTAGAACTAAAGACTTGTTATCTACAGGCGCACAGTTGGTCTATTTCTAAAGTAGGGTAGGTTTCCCTACATTTAAAAACATAAAACTACGGTGTTTACCCTATTCCGCGCTCATCAGAGCACCTTACGGTAGTTAAACAGAAACTCACACACAATTACGACGTTGTCTGAGCCATTAAGATGAATATTTCAAGAACAGTAGCCTAATCACTCTGAAATGAGCCAACGTTATTGGCTTTAGTCAGTGTGAAAGACGGGGGACTGAAGTTTCCTTGGTGGATGGCGCTTCTCTAAATGAGTTTTCGAGACCGAACGAATGTGTACGCTAGGGGGCACCCATATACTGTATTTGAGCCTAAAATCCTGCATGTTGCAGCAGTTTCTTTCACTGACAACCTAAGCTCTGATTTAACTTTGTACATTTTTCACTGGACCCAACATTGACAGCACCTAGTGATGTTGAAAGCTACCACAAGTAAAGCTGTTGAAAACTGACAATAACAGTTATAGACTACTTGCAGATCCCATAGAGCCACTTATATTAGCCTACTTCTCAAACTTCATGAATCAGTGTCTTTGCGTATAGGCCTATCCTATTCTGTGCGTAGCTATATAGGCTGAAAAGTTAATTAAAATGTTTGATGATGTAGGCCTAAGTATTTTTCTTCCTAGGACAGACTCTGCTTTTAATAAACGAGGAGCTGTTAACTGATTCTGATAGACATTCATTTTTTACAATGCTTTGGTTAGGTTATTCCAACAGACCTATAGGGCCTAAGGTCGTGCTCAAGATTTCATAACACTCCCTGCATTGAAAATAAGCAGGAACTACAATCATAGTGACACCTTTATCGTGATCGCAGTAGGCTATAGAACTAGGCCTACGTTTAATGATTGCCTATTTCTGCCCTAATTGTTTTAACAGTCTGTAACTTCCGCTTCAACCCTGTTATCGTAAGAAATATGTAGGCATATTGTCCTCGCAAATCATCTCTAAATGTAATCAGTAGGTGGCTTCTTATTGTGCAGGCCTAGTCTGTATAACCTATTTTAAAATAATGATGTTCATATAGGCTGTCCTTTATCATGCTTGGTGTTGGGATGTTCTGAAAGAAGAAACTCATCCATCCAGTATGGACTGTCCCAGATGCGTTTATGCCTCAATGAACATAACAAACCTCACATTTAGAAAAACGGTCTTAAAGTTGTCTGAAAAACGTTTAAACAAATGACAATATATTTTTTATAAGGCTATTTATGAATTAATATTTCGCTCGTGCTAGGCTACATAAGTAAAAAAGGCTTATTATCATAGCTTTGTAGGCCTATATTTCATATGGATTCTTAGATATTAATCAAATGCGACTGTTATCTTGTCTGTGTAGTAGGCTAACAGCCTAACAATCTATCCGGGTAGCAACAATAGGAAAAAATATTGATGATTTTAGACTATTAATCATCATCCTTCTTAGAGTGGGCAACTAATCACTAATTTAAACTAATCATCGTAGACATTTTGTTGCATTATCCCATACAGAGAAGTGAATCCGGAAAGATTATTTTATTTTGCAGACCATATTGTCGATTTTTTTGTTAGCCTATTCTACAAACACGGTACCCCATCCTAATACTTCTCCTTTTAGGACCACGCAGCACTCCCAACCCTTATCCGTGCTTTGGCAAGGCACCAAGTAGCACAAATGCCGACTAGCCAATGGGGTTCAGGGGGAGGTCCGTGAGCTCTGACCAGTCAAACACAGTCACTTTCCTTATATGGCAGCTCATCTCCATGGTAACGTGTGCTAAGTTGCAGCAGTCGTGTCAAAGTTCACTATATAGAGAGCTCAGTGAGCTGATCAGAGAGAAAGCATTCTGCCTGCCCAACTCCTACAAATCGCAATCATTTCCTAACCTCCCCCTTTTTAACATATTTGATCACTTTGATTCTCTATTCTTTTTCTTATTATTTTTCTGCGCATGAAGGAGGTTCTAGGTTGTGATCTTTTTGTTTTAGAAGGCAATCATTTGCTCGTCGGAGAGTTGACTTCATTCTAAGCTCCCAAGCATTGGCTTCAGTTGCGCGCCGCTGCTCGCGCTTTACCTCACAAGAAGAAAAAGGAGAAGCAGCAATATTTTTTTACCAGTTGATGATTTTCCTCAAGACTCGTGCTGGAACTTGATAGCACTCGCTGCCAGTGTGTACATCAATTGTGTTTTATGCCGCTGTCACGTCGTGTGCAATTTGCTGTTCGGTTTCTTGAATAGCCATACCTCGTCTCATTATTACAATCATTTAGTCAACATTTTTCCCTTGATGGGTCTCCTGGATGGCTGACTGTAAGCGCCCCTGGACTTGGCCTTTACGCGAAAGGCAGCGACTCAGCTCGCCATCACATCAGTTTTGAAACGTGAGCTTCGCAGCGGCTGCAACAGCGATAGCCCTTAGATATCTCGAAATTTTTCGGAAGATTCCACGGACATTTGAAAACAGTAGGGTATTGACAATTACTTGACTCGTCTATATTGAGTAGGCTATAACGTTTTGCATTCCTTAGGCTAAACGTTCATCGCTACACCAAAAACGGCAGACAAAAAGTTTCTTTTCGTTGACTGATAGATATGGCAATGGTAGTGTGGAGAGGCTCCCAGGACGATGTGTCTGACACTCAAGGTACTCTTTCTTCGCAAGCCCAAGGAGGACTATCCCTTCCAACCCCTCAACCAGGCCAGTTGAATCTGACATCCTCTCAGGTCGCCCCTCCGACCCCTCAGACACCCGTCCAAGGACCCCCAAACAACACGCAATCCACGCCGACAAACCAGACGACGCAATCGGAAAAGCAGCAACCGCAACACATAGAATGTGTGGTTTGTGGTGATAAATCTAGCGGTAAACATTATGGCCAGTTTACTTGCGAAGGGTGTAAAAGCTTCTTCAAACGGAGCGTACGAAGGAACCTCAGTTACACATGCCGTGCCAACAGGAATTGTCCAATTGACCAGCACCATCGCAATCAGTGTCAGTACTGTCGCCTTAAAAAATGCCTAAAAGTTGGCATGAGACGGGAAGGTATTGGGATTTTTGTTTTCTTAATGATGTATCTGTCATGTGAATGCTCGTGTGGTGAATGAATTGTATAATTGTATGCTTCGGTCCCCTATATCCTCTCCCGGGTCTTCCTCTCTCGGCTGTACGGCCGAGACACGCAATGGAGCCGCTTGCTCTTGTGCTCGATACGGAGCTCATCAAACCTACATTTTAGCGTTAGAAAGAATAGTTCCAGTCTAACGCATTATTTTCTATTTCAGTCATGTGACTGCGATTCAACACTTTAGAATTTAACATTATACTTGAAATGGATGGTCAGTCAATAGATATTCATCTGGATTTGAATACAAACGCGCTATTATGGCGAGTGTCGAAAGAGGACAACGTGTGTGTAGGCTAGCCCTTATCCCCCATTACTGTTTATCTCGATCCGAAAGCGGGGCTTTAATCAGCATAAGGAATACATAGCCTATATCTTAATAGTGTTTCGTGCTTAGTCTAAAATAGTTTGTAGTATAACTATAGCAAAATTCTTCAATAAGTAGGTTAAAGGTAGGCTAAAGCATGCAAGGTCTGCCTTTCCCTATTTGTAGGCTACTCATGTTGCTGAGGCCCAACAAAACAGCCAAATTTACAGATTTATGCAAAGACATTCTCTACAATGTTTAGTTGATTGGAAAGGATCAGGTTTTGTCGATAAGGATGCTAGCAACATGTAAGAATATGCATCTCAGCCATAGCTTAAAAAGTGTTCTGTCTTAAATACAAACACAGGATAAGCCATAAACCTACACTTGAACATGTAGGCATCTTTGACAATCAGAACAATGGCGATTGCTTATACTCCCATTCATCTCAATTTGACTGTTATCATGTAGCATTACTGCGTGCAAGGTCAGAATACATGGTCTCATAATGTATAGAATTCAGGTATCAATATCTGCAGTTTCTCTTTTTACTGCAGCGGTGCAAAGGGGACGGATGCCACCCACACAGCCACACCACGGCCAGTTCGCCTTGACAAATGGGGACCCACTGCACTGCCATTCTTACTTATCCGGATATATCTCTCTTCTGCTAAGAGCGGAGCCGTACCCTACGTCCCGGTATGGCAGTCAATGCATGCAACCCAACAACATCATGGGTATCGAGAACATTTGTGAACTTGCAGCCAGGATGCTCTTCAGCGCCGTGGAGTGGGCCAGGAATATCCCATTCTTTCCAGACCTTCAGATTACTGACCAGGTGGCTCTTCTGAGGTTGACCTGGAGTGAGTTGTTTGTGCTCAATGCCGCGCAGTGCTCCATGCCTCTCCATGTGGCTCCACTTCTTGCGGCGGCTGGCCTTCACGCCTCCCCCATGTCTGCGGACAGAGTGGTCGCCTTTATGGACCACATTAGGATCTTCCAAGAACAAGTGGAAAAGCTTAAAGCATTGCACGTTGACTCTGCTGAATACAGCTGCTTGAAGGCAATTGTACTTTTCACTTCAGGTAAGCTTCAAGATCAAGACGTTTTCAATGAATCCGTTAGGTGTGCGTGTATAGGCTTATGCATGTGTCAAACATGTTAAACTCATTGTTCAAAAAAGGGTCTAGATAATCAATTGAAGACAATAAGGTAATTGAAATGTCAAGTTAGCCTACGGCCTGTCGTAAACCCTGGGTAGCCTATTGCCTGCGAGAGCATAATACAGGGCGTCCATTTGCATTGAATGATTTGGCAATAATATAATTATTTTCGTTCAATTTGTTGGGAATCAATCCGCATGTACTAATTTACCCTTTAGTAATTTACAATCACACATACGAATTTTAGGATATCATACAAAGTTTTAGTTTATAAAGAAAGTACGTAAACATAACATATGTCCCTGTGCAAGTGTTCCTTCAAACTCTGCAAAATAGCATTAAGCTATGACACAGGCTACTTGCTATTGCTAGTGTGAAATATCACATGACTGACGATGAGTTGTCTCTTTAGTAGTACTTTACTTATCATTAGTACGCTTATATGTAGGCCTATATATGTCCAATCTCTGGTTTATATTTGCACAAAATGACAGATATAAATGATGTCACCCCTTGGGGGAGGGGGGAGGTAGAAAAGGAAAGACTAGCTTAATGCTCCATTCACACACATTACAGCCTGTCCCACAACGTAGGCTTTGTCAAGCCACCAAAAATACAGGAATTAGAAAATGCATAGAAGCATACGATGTTTTGCCTTATGAAGGCACGTTTAGAATGATGTGCTCAATCATTAAACTTGTTCTACCTGATAGTCTATAGATTCAGATCTTCTGACCACTATAACTGGGTCATAATCCAAACGTGCAGGCTATATTCTTACAGTCCTCTACATAATTACATTTAACATTTTAAAAAAAGGTAATGGACGTGCGGAAATGATTGGCTTCATACATTATAACGCTAGGCAGTATTTTTTATTCACAATTATATAGCCTAAATGCATGAATGCTTTTAAACATCCTTCGCGTATTAGTCGACTTTTAATTATAACACTTAAGATATATTTATTTACATTTCCTACCGAACATGTTATTGTACACATATATTGGCAGTGTAACTCACGTTGTCTAGCCTACTCAATGAATGTGTATTCATTATATCTTAAAATTCCGTATCCCCCAACTCATTTAAACGAGGTTGCCTGTCGGGTTGTAGTACTACTCCTGAAGCGAAATGTCAACCCAGTGCAGAGGTCACAACTCCTAACCCTTTCCCCTCTTCCGTGCGTGCGAGCGTGCATGTGTTTGTCGGCGAGAGAGAGAGAGAGAGAGGGGTGAGAGCAATCCCAACTGGTTCTATTTCGGAAAACTCTTGTCAGGTTCAAGTGTACATTTACACATTTATTAGCACCACAGATAGTAGTTTTTTTTCATGAAATAGACATATTAAATGACGAGAACTCAGTCTTTTAGGGCAATTCTTCTTAAATGATAAGGTCAATTCAACAAAATATGATACATGGCAAGTGCTGTCTTGAATAAACAATGGATTCAGTATGAACATTGATGTAGGTGGCAGGCCTCCATTGAAATACTGTACATGTGATATCATGAGGATTTCAGTCTATTAGACTATTGTTGTATGTTATATGAATATATACACATATGCTTATTGGATATGTCAGTTAATTTATGAGCATTGTGGTAATATTTTACCACCTTTTCTATGTATAAAAAGTTTATATTAATGAAACCAACATGATTAATGTTTTTCTGTCTTCCTCTAGATGCTTGTGGCCTCTCAGATGTGGCCCATGTGGAAAGTTTGCAAGAGAAGTCTCAATGTGCCCTGGAGGAATATGTTCGGAGCCAGTATCCCAATCAGCCAACTCGTTTTGGGAAGTTGTTACTTCGCTTGCCTTCGCTCCGCACAGTCTCTTCTTCAGTCATAGAGCAATTATTTTTCGTCCGATTGGTAGGTAAAACCCCAATTGAAACCCTCATCAGGGATATGTTGCTTTCGGGGAGCAGTTTTAACTGGCCTTACATGTCAATTCAGTAAGCAGAAGGAATGAACAAAGGGGCTAAGACTACAATGGTTAGAGCCTCTTTTGTAGAAGGAAAACGGCTGTTACACGAGCTTGCTTTCATGAAGAAAGACATTGTGAAATGACTGTGAATTTTAAAATTGAGACATCCAGTGAACTTTCAAAATGCAGATAAAAGCTCCCAGTGTCATTCGGAACAACCGGCTTCTTATCCATTTTTTAAGAAAGAAGAAAATGAAACAAAAAATATGAAAAGGATTTTGGTAATCCTTAAAAGGAAAACAAATCTATAAAGTGCATTTAAAATGAAAAATTGGAAAAAAAAACTTAAGGGAAAAGAAAAAGTAAGTTTTCTTTTTCCAACCTACTTGTTCTGTGTCCATGTATCTATAGCTGTGTTTTGTATTTTTATTTTGTTCCTTCTTTCTGGTTCCAAACCGGCATATGTGATTATGTAGTACAGGTGGTGTTCTTTTCTAAAACCATGAATTATTTTAAAACAGTAAAGTAATGTACAAATGTTCTTCAAGAATTAAAATTTAATCCACAGCAATAGGAAAAGGCTTATGAAAATACATGCTTAATGCTGCAAGCGCACTTACTCAAGATGGCCCAATTAACTGGGATAGGGTGTTTTCCAGTTTAGTGTACTTTTTGACCCAGCTAAATAATTTGCTTGTTTTAAAGGTTGATAGATGGACTGTCAGGGTCCAGTTACTTTTGTAACTGTTTCCAGTTAGGCTATAGTCAGTGCTCTAAAATCCGCTCTAAACTGGGATTTTACAAGGGACAACTGCCTATGCGACGGTACAGGCCACCCTAATTCTACCTTTAAATGGTATTAATGCAAATTAAACCCTCATACTTACATGTAGCCTTTAAGTATCTCTGTTCGACGATGATTCATAGCCTATAGCCTGAACTTTGCAAAGTAAAACAACTATCCATACCTATTTTCAAATGGTCATGGGTCATATATGTTTTTACATTGCTGGAAAAGGGTTTAATAGCAGTATTATTATGACCTCCCTGAAATGTCACCCTTCACATCAAGCATTAAGTGCCTGACAAGCGCGATGTAATTTCTTATCAAAATGTTGATTAAGTAGGCCTATAGAACACAATTAGATTTGAAACTTCAGTCTTATGCTTGAGCATTTCACTTGAAAACATTTATTAGAAGCAGTATTGTTGTAAATATAGGTCAATTCATTTCAACGAGTTTTCCTTTATACAAAGTATATGTGATTAAGAAATCTGTGGTTGCCATTTTTTCGGTAATACAACGTCTTCAAATTAAGTGGCAGACTTAGCTAGTAGCACTGAAAGTTATGTTTGTAATGTATATACATATTACGACAAATGTTTTCTTTTCATGTATTTAGACTGTGAATGCATGGCCACAGGTCGCTAACCTATTTTACCTTTGATATATATAAATGTAAATGTTTTTTGACTGTATAGATATAATCTGTGCATTCAGTACACTAGCCCTTGTATTTAAAAAAGAAACAAAACGTTCAATATTAGGCTTAGACTAAACAGGGTGAGCTGGTTTGGAAAGGAGTACTATTTTGACTTAGTGTTCTGCTCCTTCGGTCTACGACAGATGCCTTGTGTGTGTGTGTGTCTGTGTGTCTGTGTGCATGTATGTGTGCGTGTGTGTGTGAGGGTGCGTGCGTGTGTGTTTGTGCATGCATGTGCACATGCGTGCGTACATGTGTGTGAAAGCTAGCAATTTTGTCCTTGTTTTGAGGCTTTTCTTCAACACACAAGACACCATGTTGTGGTCGGATAAAAAGGGATCATATTGTGTAGTTGATTGAATACTGATCTTTGGCTGTTCCCATGCCACATATGGACCAGAGAATGATACATGATTGTAATTATGAACAGTTTAAACTGACCCACGTTTTTATATAAATATATAAAAATATATGACTGCAGGGTATTGATAACGTATAGATACTTTTTTTATGACGATTATTATTATTATTATTATGATTATTAATTGCAAGTGATACATGTGAGTGTGTGTGAAAGTTTATAGTTAAACACAATTCTTGTTTGTTTGTGTTAGCTTATTGTAAACGAGCATTCTGCTGTAAATTTGTTCTTGGTATTAAATTATAATTTATGAATTTGAAAACAAAAGTTTACTATGTTTGCTTATTCCGTTGAAACTATTGTATGTGTACGCGTACACATAGTCCTGTCTGGGTCAAAGTAGGTGTGAGAGAGAGAGAGAGAGAGAGAGAGAGAGAGAGAGAGAGAGAGAGAGACATACAGACAGACAGACAGAGAGAGAGAGAGAGAGAGAGAGAGAGAGAGGTATCTTGGTTGACGATTATTTTCTGTTGTCTCAAATATGCTGGCCTTAACACGGCGTGTGCTAGTTAGTTCAGTCAATTAGTTAACTTAAGTTATTTGTTACAAAAACGGAGATAGATTGTGGGTTAACCTGATATTATGATGTTACATAGACCTAATTTATTTCTAATTCAAACGTTTACTGTCCATGCAATGCCTTGTCGGTTGACTATAAAATGTAGGCCACTTGCAGTTTATGGAACATGCATTTAGAGGTTATAGCCTATTAGTTGCTTACTTTAAAGTTGTAAATATAACCTTCAATCCATTAGACAAACTTTTTAACACGACGGACTCCACCCCAAGTTTAGCAGTCTTTTATTTGAAATTTGACGATGTCTTAAATGGAGATCAAGCGTGCCGTCCCGGCTTCAAAACTATCCTTTAATCTGTGTCCCCGTAGTCAATAGGCCTACTGCAACGAATGCTATGGCCATGGTTCATGCATAAGAGAAACCATACTAAAGCAGACCAAGTCATCGATAATAGCTATTAGGCTATACGCCGATATCTGTAACCCCCCAATATTTTCATAACCTATAGAATGAGTGTTGTTAACCTTGTTGTTCTTGTCAAAAACGAATCTAGGCTTTCCGGGGCAAGGGTGAAAATGAATAGGCTATTTATATGACAATTTCTTAGATTCCACAAACACTAATGTTAGCTACATCAAGCCCATGCTTAACTGCTCCATCTTACCACGCAAAACCATTAATATAGGCATACTGCTAGCATAACTTAAGATACACGTTTATTTGAGACGACATTAGCTATAGGTATACCTATCTTACAATTGTCAATTAGAACTCTACATTGAATGCCCTTTCCCTCGTTTTTAATGTATCATGCCATTGCCAATAAGTTTGGAGTCTTTTGGACGACTGCTTTACTGGTGTGGATTTTTGTTGACAGCGTGTTGAAGCTGAACTCAAAGAAGCTGAAATCATTTGCACGTAATCTCCTTTATTAACAAACTCATGAGTCACCACTCATTCCATGTCATATTATTAAAACCTTGAGGAACATTTTACTACTTCAATTTGCGATTAAACTTCGTATATATAGCCCTAGATCGTAGGACCCTAACTAAAACAGATTTAGTCTGTGTCTTTGCGTTCCGCTTTTGAATGCTGCAGTCCCGCCAATATTTCCCCTCTCTTTCTCTCCATCTCTCTCTCTCTCTCTCTCTCTCTCTCTCTCTCTCTCTCTCTCTCTCTCTCTCTCTCTCTCCATTTCTCTGTCAATGTCGGTCTCTCTCTCTCTCACACACCCACATGTTCAGAACTGTCGTTTATGTATAGGCCTGTATACGTTGCAATAGGCCTATTTTATCTTTCAAAAATATATGGACCCATTAATTACCGCGTTTAAATTATGACATGCGTTTTTGTTGCTGAACTAGGTCCCTAATGCCATGTCCGGGTGTCCACATGCTATATAGCCTACTGTAGGCTATGTTACAACTTTAATTCAACATATCAATTGATTTCTTGCATTAGTTATCTGATAACGGATAACTGATCATCCAACACCACGTTCACACAAACCTCTTGGGAGCTCGCCCAATCCTCTGTCTTGAGGGAGCTCCAGTTCGCGTGTCCTAGATAGACATGAAAACGAATTATAAGTCATGACATTTTCTCACGCCTTTGACTGATAATCTTGCCTCCACAAAATCGTATAGGTGAACTTCTCCTTGATTCGAATAGGCCTACTCAAATAATACATCCTACTTTGAGAGGCAGGTCAATGTGGTCCGACGCCAGAAAACCCACTGCCTGTCACTACCCAGTAAAAGTAAAAGGGACGTCATGTTTTGCAAAAAGACGATATAGGCCGAAAGGGACCATTGTTAATCTATCTTGCTCGATTTGGTGTTAAAGACATTTGGTCTAGCCTTAATTGTTGGCCTATATATAACAATACCTGTTTAGGTGTGTTGGCCTAAAGAATACGTCGACAGTCTAGTCTTGTCAACTTCAGTAAGTATTCCACTTTGTCAATTTTTAATACAGTGTTTTGGACGGATCTCTGCCCGGCGTCATGCGTTCTCTGTAAATGTTAGAAAATTGTGCCATCTACCCGCTATTTAAAGAACTGTTACTTCCAAGACCTGCGGAGTAGGCTACTCGGAAAAGTTGACAGTCCGCTTGCTGCTCAGTAACTTGTGCACGTGTTCTTCCATCTTCTGTGTATCTATGTAGGCTATATGCTTAACGTGAAAGTAGGCCTACAGCCAAATAATAATAACATAGGCTAATAAATGTAGTAGCCTATGTTATTATTAGGCTAGGCCTACTGTTGAAGCGATGGTTTTGCATTTGCCACAGTAGGCTACAACAATCCTCGTGAATGTCGGTAGTCATCATGACGTCGAATACAATTAAGTGATCCCAGAGTTTTAAATCAGCACTCGTGCAATTAATAGTTTCCCTTCTGATCCAAATGAGAATTCACGGGGATGCTAAGCAGAGGGGCCAGTCGACGCCAGTATGGCAAAGTTCATGAAAGAAAGTATCAGCCTTTCAAAGTGGCACTACATTCAGTGGCTTTAGGAAGTGGAAAAGGAAAACGGAATATATGAGGGAATAACATGTGCCATTCTAGTATAAATAATAATTCATTTTAAATTCAATATATCGGCATCCCTGGCTGCGCGGACCTAGTAGCCTAATGCGCGCTCCGGGAGGGTCGTGGGAGCTGAAGAAGTTGGCCACCTCATTTGCAGTTCCACAAATTGGCCTGCAGGACAGGTCCCACCGAACTTGGAGGGAGGCTGAGCAGACTGAGACAAAGACGCGGGAACAGCTCGACCAGACATGGACAAGTAAGGACTTTATACATTCTTTGTTCTCTACAAAAGTAATTACAACAACACTATATTATTTCAACTTTACATGCATAAGGTGACATTTACAGATGATCCAATGATGAATGAGAAGACCGTGAAGCCTTATTTCAAAGAGGAGTTACAGTGCTGGATGGATCAGCGATGAGAATCTTGTGAACATTTGAAGGAGACTTTAATACTAT
This sequence comes from Mallotus villosus, assembly GCA_903064625.1. Taxonomy (NCBI): domain Eukaryota; kingdom Metazoa; phylum Chordata; class Actinopteri; order Osmeriformes; family Salangidae; genus Mallotus; species Mallotus villosus. The sequence continues at coordinate 328,413 of CAEFZP010005496.1, read as the reverse complement.
ACGGTCTGCCGTGGGATACACCCACGGCAGACTGTCCCTTGTCTTTTATTCAACTTTGTTTAATACAACATTTTCGACAATCTTTTTATTGATACTGAGTCCATAGACCTTAAGGAGCTTTGACATGCTGTATAGGCCTATAAAGACCTATATGATATAACATGATTGACTAATTACAGGCACGGTTCATTAGCGCGTGATACAAATGACTGTTAATAGTCATAATGCTTTACTTGCAAAAATGTGGGTTGTGTTTCTTTTTGTGTTTCTTTTCTATCATCAATGCAAAAGTATCAGTTGGTAATGCAAAAGGTCATGTGACAAATTTAACCTAATTACCATAGCCAATTAATAATATTTGTTTCTAAATATTATATTGAATATTCTCGTCCGCGTTCACGTTGACTTAAACTACGTTTGTTTATGAATTATGATGTTCACAGTCTCACTGACATCCTCAAGCAAACTATTATTGAGTCAAGTCAATCATAGAATAATAACAGCCTACCAATTAACCATCGCAATGATTACCAAGCTGGAGTTTTGAGCTAATCTTTTTACGATATAGGCTAACTGGGTGGTTTGCTTTGTGGCTGTAAAAAAAGGTTGATGTGTGAAATTCCTATAATGACCTTGAACTGCCGAATTGTTGTTGGGACGGGACGTAGCTATTTTCCCACTAACAGCAACAAGTCAGAAGGTTACAAAATAAAAACATGAACTCGGACGGATCACCTTTTTGGATAATGCTGATGCTGATGACATGAGAACTGAAGGCGATACCGTCTTTTTGTATTTGTCAGAAGACGCAAGGGCATATAGGGGAGCCGAAGAGAAAGTTTTAGTGTAGGCTAAACATGAAGGAAAATGTTAGCCGTCCTATTCAATGCCCAATTTCAAATAGCCCACGGCAAAAACATATTTCTTTCAGGCGTCATCAACCCACTGGCAGCTTTATCCTATAGTGATGGAGCTGTTGTTTTCCTTCTCTCTCTCAAAGCCGCTTTAGGCCCCTCCTTAAGACAACCGGGGAGGGCGTGCAACACATTGCGCGGATATGAGACTTCAAACGTGCTGCCTTTAAATTGGTTAAGTTAGCTTGGCATAGGCCTAACTGCTAAATGTCTAAGGTGCAACAGCGCAAAAATGAATAGGTATAGGTTTATTGTTATTTCAGATACAATCTACAAATCCACTTATAGATGTCTTTATGACTCTTTGATGACCAGCAAATATATTTTCCAGGTGCCTTGCTTTGATTTGCTTAGATTGGCACGGAATGCCTTTGGAAAAGTATGTTGAACTTCAAGATAAGCTTCTGAATTCTCATAACTTTCTTAGTAGAAAGTTGTAGGTCTAGTTGTTATTTGGTAGAATGTTTATTGCCCGATAGACAAAATATCGTTAACCCTTAGATGTATTAAGGAGGTAATTGTCCCCTTTGGTGATTTATTTTTGTATTATGCCTACGGTAAGGGGTTGTCCGTTGTCGGCACCATTGTTTGATATTCAGCGTAGCCTACCTGAACATCTGAGCTTCATTCCTTCTTAAACTAAAGCAACCATGAATTCACTTTAATGATACAAAAGAAAGGCAGTAGGCTATGGGCCTATTCCTCTCGTGCCCATCAGTCATGAAATGCCACACGAACAAAATGTTTATGCTTACAAACAACTTGAAAAGAGAATAAAACACTTCACCAATGTGTCAGATTAATTGTTTACCGTATTTCGTCAACCAATTCCTTAGTGTTTATTAGGATAAGATGTAGGCTAATTAGATTAAATCTGTAGGCATACAGACTATTCCAACTCTCCTAAATTAATATGACGAAGATATGGGCTATCTGATATGTGATATCATTACAAAGATACAAAGATAATTGGCTTTTTTATCTCTTTTGTGATACCTAGCTGTAAGTCAGTCAAAACAAAGTAAGCCTTGGTTCATCCAATGCAGATAATATGCTACACGTTAAGAAGCACATTTGGTAACCTATTCATTGCTTCACAATTATAGGCCTACAGTACTTATTGTTATTTCTCTACCTTGAGTAGGCTATAGCTAAATCTCGGAACAGTGTTTCAATTTGAGGGACTGCTCACTCCCGAGTTATTTTCTTAAACTAAGATTTTATTATAGATTTTCCATGACAGACGAGCAAACCAAAAGAGTTAGCCAATACAAAGACAAGGCAGAAACAAGACAAACCGTATTTTCCCATTTTATAAGCGAGATGGCGCTATTTTGCATGCCAACCACTAAAATGGACATGCGCTTGGACACATTCGTTCCATTTCTTTTGTGTTCAGGATGTGTTCGAAGTCTTCCTAAACGATTTGAAAATGCACATCCACAAAACACTAATATGAACGTAATAAGTGCATTCAGTTCATTCGTTGTCTATAGAATCCTGTTTTGCCATATGAGAATAATGTGCAATGTTGAAAGTTTGTGAATCGCAATTTACTGCATGAAAAAAAATTGGGCAACCATAGCCTGCCCACTGTAATTATGTTTCATATTTAATTAATGTATACAACTGTTCATAATTCATCATGTTCTAAATCAGCAGTTGCAAGTAAACTCGCTTTGACTAGCCTTTACAACTAAAAAGCTGCTCAGCTTTAATTACAATATTAGCAGCTAAAACATTAGAGCAATTAAATATTGTGTTTTTATACAACCATTCGATCTGTTACATATATTTTTCACAATATATACCGGTTTAGACATATACTCTTTGCTGCGAGAGGCTCAACAGTATGCTACGAACATGCGACCAGAGCCAGAGCTCTTATACCAGTATTTATTATTATTATTTAAAACAATCCGGCCTTGCATATTAAATGATTACATACAGTATTATGAGCAGCCCAATCTTACAATAAAAGACTACTGTCTTCTGTTATAAATCAACCAGGTGAATATATTCGACATAATTCTACGGATAGGAGACATCTCTTATAGCCCCGGGAGCCACTCTTTACTATATTGTCCATCTACTTACACGCATTCGTTTGTAGGGCTATTTTGTCTCTACGAACTGTATCTTTCAAGCTTTCTTTACAGTTGAATAAATAGCCTATACCTACGTCAAACACTAGAACTTCCACAATAATCATCTCATTCTCTACAAAGTAGGCCTACAATTATTTTGGTGATTGAAAGGATGGATTGTAGTCCAAATTATACTGAAAAAACAAACAAACACCGTTGTATATTTTACTCTAAATATTGTAATCAATTTGAGTAAATGCTGGAAATCCAAAAAGCGATTATTATTTAAATTGTTATTATTATTATTATTATTATTAATTATTCACAATTTAAAGAGTCCATATGTGATGCAAGAAATGTCAGATGAAATTACAACCCATATATAACATTGGTCAAGTACATACTCTGCAAACACACAAGCAAACACACACCACACAAGACCTACTCATGCATAGGTGCCTACATATAAATATACACACACACACACACACACACACACAATAACACAAACATTTTGCGCTGTGCATTCAAATGTCTTACCATATTTATAATTTTAGTGGATCAACCTTTCAAATAAGAATAATTTGAATGCAGATTATATTTTCTATAATAATGACAATGATAACAACTAATAATAACAAGAAAAACAGCATTGATACTATGAATTATAATGATAAGATTGTTATTATTTAGACTATTATTATTACTATTAATAATAATAATGTAAGACATGATTAGCAAAACCAACAGACAAACGACTTATAAAAAGACTATATCAGTATATTGCTAAATCTAATAATAACTAATAATAGCAATAATATTAATAATAATTAAACAATGTGTTACAGTGTGTTACAATCTAACAGTAGCCTATTTCATTCCCCACCAACTGATTGCCAAAATGAATTGTTACAGCAAGCCGTGACATATTATGATTCAGTTACCAGACAAGCTGTCTGTCTATCCTAGAATATCTTAATTACCTCAACACAAAGGTAGAGAGGGTACTATGGTCTGAAAAAGAGGACTTAGATCTACTCTTTTTATATGGTCCTTTCATATCGTGCTGGACTGAGTGTGCAGTCTTAATCGCGTATCCCGAAGTCCTGGCCAGTTCTCAGAACTTAACAAATATATGTAAACAAGTTGTCAGTTTGGAAATAATCTTCTTTGCTTTTTATAAGAATGAAAATTCAATCTCCCAAACTTAGATTAGGGAGAGGACATTTTTTTCATTCCTTGTCATTGGTGAGGCTGGACTTTGGTGGACAATAATGTGGCAATTGTTGATGCTTTGTGACCCATAAAATTTGAGGGTGGCTATTCTGGCTTTGGTATGTAATTATGCAAAACACTTTGTATAAAGACTTGCCATCCGATCTAATGATAGAGCCTGCAGTCTCATTTCAAGAGAGGGAGGGAACCAATAGTACATACACTCCTAGAGGGAGGAGAAAGAGGCATTCAAATGAACCAAGGCAAACACCAAATAAACATGCATCTTATTGTTCTGGAGTTTTGTGTTGGTGTGGATATTTGTCTCTTGTGGTAAATTTATGATGCCCCAATTACAATTTCTTAAGTCTTAACTGTTGTGGATCTAATTAATTTCAAATTATTTGAGTGTGCTGTTGTTGACACCAAACTTCCATCAGACATGTTTTCTACCGGAAAAGAGTGATTTGGACCCTCAGATTGCAATTCAATTACTATAACATTCATTTTTCTTATACACTGAAATGAACCTAGAACACATCTATTTGTAAGAAAACCACCTTATTCATTGTTCACTATAATGTTAGAGGCTACATTTTCCGTAAATTCTTGTTTACTCTTAAGGAAAATACTTTAGCAAACTAATTGGAAATGGAGAATAAAAAAGAACACAGAGCCACTAAAGAAACTATGGGAGTACAGTAGCCCAGTGTTTGAAGCATGAACAGCTAAGATTGCATGTTTTTGGGGTGTGTGCACTATGGGTTTTCTGTGTGTATGCACATAATAAACACTTGTGCTGTCTGACAGAGGTGTGAATCTGAGAGCTTTTCTACCAAATGAAGTGCCGGCAGAGAGAGAAATAAAGAGATGTGCAGCTGTCAGGGGTCATCCAGGCTGAGATTGCTTCCAGAGATCTTTTGAAAAAATCACACGTTTGAAGGCTTAGTGCTTTGCTGTCTTCGCATTTCAAGCTCAGATCAGTGGAATCACAAAAAGGGAACAGGGGTTGGAGAATTCTGATGTTTGGATGGCCATGGGACGGGTGATTTTGGAAGGCACGGTACAAGCCTTTACCTCAGCCTTCATAAGATGTGAAAAAGACAATACAACTGTGGCTCTTTAAACATGTATCATACGATTAAAGAAACAATGTCTCTAAAGATTTCTCTTTATGTACATGTGGGTGTTTGAGAGGTTTAGAATGTGTGAAATTGCAGAGCTGCTCACAATACTTACATAATTAGCTGTACCTGATGACGAGAGAAATCCACACTCTATAGTACACTTTACTAATAAATCTTAAGTGATTGGTATGAATATACTGTTAGTTTCAATGCAAAAACAATTTTAAAACAATGATAGGCATTCTACAGACATCAACATCCTCATCTTCTTAAAAGCAGGTCTATTAGTGAATGACTTCTTTCTTGGAGGCCCATTTATCCCTAAATTCCTACTGATGTGAAAATGTACATATGTAGACCTTGACCCATGACCCTGTGTTTGTCAATGTAACATTTGCAGAAACCTGAAGGTTGCTGGCTCAAGTAAACAGGTAAAATCTGACATTGTGTGCAGCAAAATGGAATAGCTCGATTGCTACTGTTGTGCCCTTGAGCAAGGCAGTTAACAAAAATATGTACTGTACTGTACATAAATTGAAAGAAGATTTATTTGTTTCATTTACCATCCCCCTTGCACAAATCTGTTCAATATAAAATCTCCAATTACATCAATGTCTGGCATCATTTTTTTCATTTTGTAGTGTGTTTTCCCTTGCTTCCCTGTGGGGGAGGTAACAAATATGCAAATCCCATCAGATTTATAACCATCAGGGCCTTTCAATGTTCATGTGTTTCTGGGGTGTATTATTATTTTCAAGGGCTCTCAGCAGGAAGGTAGAACAGGGAGCATAAGTTTGTTTTCACCTGACAAAAACACTTTATTTTTCCTCTGTTTTAAAGATTGGACAAAGTAGTTGTAATGGCATTACTCATTATGATTCAAATGGATGACCGAGGACTGCATGATTTTGAGAGTTTGGTGTAAAGCAAAACATTTTGATTTAAAAAACTAAATTTTAAAAATAACCACATGCTATACCATGAGATTTCCTTCATCTAAAATTGGAAGCATATTACCTTTGAGGAGATAATCAGATTCTAGTTTATGAATCCATTTAACAATGTGACACTTGTTTCATTGACCTTCAGGAACAACAAAAAAACCTTTAAATGGACTAGTCCTTGATGTTGACATAATGCAGAATACATTGGAAAAGTTTTAAGAGTATGGATCATCCCATTCTGTAGTTATCTTGGAAGTTCCTGCTGAATAGTTTATGATACCTTTGTAAAAAAAATCCAAGCTAAGTCTGTGTAAAGCATTCCTACAAAAAAAGTTCTCATGAAGAGAACTCAGAAGACACTCTACCTGTTTGTAAAGCAAGACAGCAAATAGATGTGACATTTGTTACATGTGTCTTTTGTTACATTCTCCTGGGTCCTGGTAGTTTTCTAGAGTCTTTTGGAACCTCATGAAGATGCATGGTGTTACAGAGCTCTGATCTGTGCCATTGACAGGCCACCCTATCTACTAACAATTTAGTCTGCTGGACATGCTGGCTGGACTGTCACTTTTGATTTGCACGTGACCCTTAGCCAAAAAATGGGGGAGAAGTGGCGTAATGTAGAACTGAAAGCTTGCATTATTGCTCTGACAGCTTCACTCATTTGGAAGTAATGCAAGTATGCAATTCATATTTTTACCCTGTGACCTTGTGCTCAAACAGTGGATCTACTGTATCCACATTCAGGCTACCAATGCAGAAGCTGGAAAAGATGATACTTTAGCTGAAGGAATTTGAAAGAGGCAACCCATGCATTAGTATGTTCAACAGATTGATGCAAAAATGGGAGGGTGGGGCGCTGGTCCGCTCTAAGTTACAAAATTCTAGTTACATTTTAGTTACATGTTTAACTTTTTGGCAGGTATTCAATCTAACCTAGTGGTATGTTAACCAACACATGTAGCACCATCAGAATAGATAGACAAGAACAAATTTGACGAGCCAAACTCTGTGAATAAGCTGCAATCACTGGATGTGGAAGGACATCTGGTTTGTACCTTGGGTTTGGATGAACGTTCTTTCGGCCTACTTTATGTACATATAATACAACTCACTTTACTTATGCTAAAAGTCTTACTTTTGATCTCTTCACAATTCATATCAGTGTATCACATGATGTTCAGCAATACAATGTTCAGCAATTTAGAGCCAACTTAAAATCAGCATGGGACCAAATAGAATAAACTTGTCCGAGGGGGTAAAGATTTTTTTCTCTTCATAATCCACAGTCCTTGTCCCCTGCCTGCCCTTCTAATCCCCTGGCATGTGTTAGTGACATCACATGGCGGCTGGCTCCAAGTTCTCGTCTCCCTGCAACTGTCATTAACTCTGTGAACAAATGAAAAATGACTGGGAGACTCACTGGCTCCCACCACTGACCTTGCGTATTATTAGAGTGACCTTTCTTTGGCTTGACCAATTTTTTTTGTTTCGTTTGATATCATTGCTGGACGTACACACGAGGAATGATGGCCTGTCTGCCTGTGGGGGAAGAGAGCACCACACAAGAGGAGTTGAAGCAGGCAGACACCAGTGTTATGTAAACCGATACCTTGCTCCTATGGACGCTTCATGAATACTTCATTATGGAATATAACCTTAACTATTTGTCTCATAAGTTTCTTGACCTCCTTTACCAACAATGGACAATATTTAGGTTTAACATTGCAATAGGTTCAGATGAAAGGCCATACTGTAAAGAATTGTCAAAGTCCATTTGGGATTCATTTCAACATCACCACTGTGATGATATTTTCATTTTATCAGCTAGGTGTGGCAGTGGGAGGCTGCTACACACAATGCATGATGCCCTGATTTAACCAGCAGAAGACACACAGCTTGTTTGTAAACCTACTATTGCATGATCACAGCATAAGGGGAGTGCTACATCATGTTATCATCAGTAGGCTCAGCTGGGAGAAAACGTACACAGTTACACACACAGGGCATTAAGTGGAAGGTGGGTAAGGTTGGGTATGCTATGTTTAAGGACACATTTATATTTAAACATTCTCAGACTAAATAAAAAAACTAAAATAAAAAATCACATAGAGCACATTTTTTATATAAATTATAAAAATGTATATAGTTGGAAACATCAAGTGGGATAGTCTTAGCCTAATTGATTGGGATTCACGGATGATTACATGGGAACTTAATTATAAAATCCAACCACAGAGAGGGCATTCGAGAACTGTGAAGCTTCCTATACAAATATTATTATCAGGAACCAAAACATAAGACCATTCGAATACGCCGGATTCGTGTATTTGCAGGGGGTGTCTCCTGCTCTCCAACTCTCTGCGGGACAAGGCCATATCGTGTCAAGAGTATATAGTCACTATAACCAGAATAAAGACAAGATGCTTGCAACCAAGCTAAACCTTTATTCCTAGTTTATATAATTCAAGTAATCTACCTTAGTAAAAACGAAACACAAAAAGATGCAATCGTTTACATTTTGGGAATATGATGCCTGGAGCTGAATGTGTTAAAGGGGAGGAGTACCAAACCCCCGTGGTCCCGCGTTCTCCTCCTCTGTCAGTTTGACATGGATCTGATGCCCTTTGGACTCTCTCCCCACCCCAAAAAATAGGCAATTTTACGATTTCATCACAGGTTATGACACGCTGACGAGAGAAGACATGGGGTATATGGGAAATGACAAGTGGAATATAAATGCTCTAGATATTTAGGGAGCATGCCACGAGGAGTGGAGATTACCTGAGATGATAGGTAGAGGCGGAGAATCTCTGATGTAATCAGCGTTCGTGGACAGAGGGCTTTATATCATTACAATCTGTGGAAAATTGGGATAAAAGTCCACAGAATTGCCGCAAGCAACTCAGTCCCTACCAACACCCAATCTAAACTCCAGATATCGATCCCAGATATCCCGCCTGAATGTTAGAATGAATACTCTTGAGTGAGTGTAGGCTACTTGAATGATAGTTCAGGCAGGTAGGCCTATAGGCAAGGCTACACGTTGTGGCGCAAGTAAATACTTAAACACACGACAGCTGATTATAAATCGATAGGACCGGACACAAAAGGTATTTAATCTATGGCCTATTAGAATTGTGTTAGTTTCAAGTGGCACCTATAGCAGCAGGCGATCAATTAATCCGCTTGGGGGGAAAAGGTAGCGTATGCTACACACCTTTTACACCCTCAATATTTTGACAAGTAAAATAGGGTTCTTTTCTCTCCACAATTTACAGAATTGATACCATAGTGTAAATGTTAGCCATAGGCTACTTGTGGGGCAGAGAGTCTATGTGGGAAACCATTACGCAGGAACCAGCCAGTAGCTGCCATGGTACAGTTACCATGTCTGTTTCGATGTAACAGCCAATTAGTAGGATAGGTCATCTGCTGCCTTTCTCGTTAGACAGGTGAATATCACCTGACAACCCCTTCGAGATGGGGCGGCATGCCGATTCATACAAAGGATCAGTCCATGGGGATCATGTCAAAAACTGTCAGCAGTCTGAATAAATCCATCTTTGTGAAATGCAGCCTATGTCTTTCAGTTGTAGCTTTGGTTAAGATCTAGGCTACAACATGTAGTCCGCTGTTATTAGAAATAATAATTTTGCAATTTTGATGTAGGCCACAATTAGCCTGCAATTTTAATATTTCTAACACGAATAAAAAGTACACAAAAATCCTGAAGGTCTGCTTCTGTTCATCACCATGCAAAGACATTAGTTGTTTAAAGGGCAAACTGATCACAGCATCGATGTTATCCCACCTCTTTACCTCCCTCTCCCTTTTACTCCATGATTCCCAATTTGTCCTTTACTGAACCTTTGTCTCCACTGCATCTGCTCGCAGTTAATTAAAATTTGAAGGGTCACTGTTCTGACTCAGGCTGCTTGCAGGCGAATGAGGAGTGCGTTTTCTTCCGCAGCCTCCTCGCGGGCGAACTTCACAGGTGTAATACGGTGTCTACAGCAGCTGTTCGGGGACACTTTAACAGTTGAACAGCATTCGTTTTTTGTTGACCAAGAACAAGCGATTTCCTACTCTGTGTCTCTGTAACATGCGTATTGACAACTTTAATCATTTTGATATTTGTTTCGATTTGATTCGATTATCCTTGCTGTGAACAGATTCTTGTGATGGCATGAAACCGCTTGCGCTTTTGTTTTGCACAAGACATTGTACGCTTCAGTCTTGTCCCACTTGCAAATTCCACATACACGTAGGCCCCAGATTTACAACACTGGCAAACATAGCCTAATTTACAATAATGTAGGCTATTTCAAATTAGTCATATGTAAACAAACTTAGGCTACATACAAATTAGAATATTATTTATGTATATCTACATATCTATATCTATTTACGTTGATTTAAAATCATTGTAGAAAAATGGAACCAGAGTACAAAATTGATATAATCCAATAGTAAAAAAAACTGTTCATTTATGTTCAATATAAGCTATTTATTAAGAAAAATGCAGATCATTCGGAGACAATTTTTACTATCCTAAAGGAATTTATTTAAACGGCAGACTGCCTAGATATCTATTTGTCGTGTTATATAATGTAATTATTTTTGTTCGACAACTGTAAGAACCCCTCGAAATTATTATTATTAATTTGTTTGTGGCAGGCTATTTTGAATTTTTACGGCAAGTATTGCCTGCTATGTAGGCTATTTAACATGATTTTAATGTATGATTGCATAAGATAATTGATCTCAAATGTAATAATCCAACATGATTACCACCTAGCGCAAACTAATTATTTACCACTGAGCTAGAAAAAACATAGACTATGTCATTAATAGCTACTACAACGTCTACGAAACATTTTCACTGTCGGTAAAGTAGGAAATATACCAGAACGTTAAGACAGTGCTAGGCCTACTAATATTAATTGTAATTAATCTCGGTGTAATATATTTATAGCCTATAATATCTATATTAAAGGCCAATTTCTTCCATTCTAGATATCTGATCTGGTGGTCAAGGTGATAAAAATGTCCCCATCACTAGCAGTGCAGGGTTTGGTTGTAGGGTTTGGCTGTCTTGTCAAAAAGATGGTAATTGAACCAAATGTCCTGTTTTGTCCAGAGATGGCTTGGATGACAGAAGGAGTTCTGAAAGCCGAGGTGGATACTACTGTCTAAAATTTGACCCTCTATTAACACGGCTTTCCAGCATCTGTATCCTGTCTCCAGTTCCCAACATGGAGGGAGACAGCGCATGTCATTTTCAGAACACACCAAATCTCCCTCTAAGAAAATAACATCCCCATCATCACCTAAATGGACAGACGCAGAAAGCCAGAACCTCCTTCTAATTCTTTATCATTTTCCACAGGCCTCCAGTGGTACTTTTGTTTTGCAGTTATCTCCATTTAATCGTTCAAGGATTTAGCCAAAAATGCATGTTCTGAATTGTAGGCCTTGCTTACTGACATCTTGCCAAAATAATACTAAATAATGAACTTTTTAGGGGTTAACACTTCTTCACCGTGACCTAAAGGGTGTAGAGATTCAATAATTGGATTATGAAACAAACATATTTGCATGTAGAAAAGAGAGGTTTGGCTTTCTATGTCTGATAAGACGCAGGTTGGAGGGATGTTTTTTTGTAAGTTTCATGGGTAAAGGATGAACGCTAAGAAGCAGTCAATTTAACACAGAGACCAAGAGAGCAAGAGTGTTGCTAAGAGACAAGGATGCTGCACAAGTTCCATCAGGAGCTTGGCTCTGACATTACACATTATGCAAATAACATTCTATAGAATCGTTTGTGGGAAAATAGAAAAGACCAGTCATCAATTCCATCACCAAAAACTCAAATGATGAGGCTTTTCCTAACAATAAGAAAATACAGATTAAATGAAATATTCCAAACATAATAACATAGACAGAATTGGACAGTGCAAATATAGAAGGAAGTACATTTTAGTATAAACAAATGAACATTACATTTGTATGAAACATAGGACATCTGGAAACATGATTGGTTATAATTGAGCTCACTATCACAAAATATACTTCTAAGGAATGTATTCAACTAGTTAGATAGATTGAGCATGATCAAACAGCAATAAACTTGTAAAATGATTATGACATTCTCTTGACAGTGATAATCTCTAAGAGGAAGCAACATTGTCGTGTCACTTCTCTTCACATTTCAATAGAACAAATATCAAAAAGACATGTAAAAAAAAGAAAAATCCCATAAATAGAATGTTGTATTACGGTGGCCCAACATCACGGTCATGATAGTTCTACGACCAGTTTACTATGGTTTTATCACATTTAATCTTTTCATCCACTGGGTTTAAACAACAACGATGCTTAACTAGATCTGCACAAGTAACATTTATAGTATTCTTCTTCTTTCACCATGCGCAAACTAGCCTTTGAAACTAGGAAATAGGAAGCTTATGAATACTCATAAAGTTTGATATGAAGTCACAGAGAATCTGATAATGACCCACTGTGCAGGCATGTAAGCCTTCAGGTCAGTCTCTGGTCTCCCCTAGGGCATTGTTACATCAGTTCAGAGGACGTGCTTTCCAGCAGCTGAGGTTGAGGGGTTACCGGTAACCAAAGGCCCAACAACACTCCATCAAGACAACGGCAAGAGCCTCTTCACACTCCTATCTGTCCATTGAAGATAGCACCCAAGAGAAGGCTATAGGTGCCAGGGTGAGCGGGAATCTTGTTCATGAAGATACAACCTTACAAGTTACTTCTTGATATGTGTTATTTATATTGAATTACCTGACACACAAGCAGGTTTAATAAAGACAACTAGGGAAAGTGAGAGAGGACAGTGAGACAGATTGAAAGGGAGGGAGAGCGAGGGAGAGAGGTAAGAGAAAGAGAAATAAGGAGAGACCGGGCGGGGCTTGGGTGGAAGGGGCGGGACAGAGAGAGTAAAATAATGACGACCAGATAGGGTATGGGGGTGACAACCTCTGAAAAAGGCTGTATCGGGTTGTGGCAGGTTATCTGAAGTGGCTACTGATAATTGCCTTTCACACATGCCATGTTTGATCCCTTTCACCAGCTAAGGAAGTGAGTTAATCAATAATGTGAGTAGATCAGTGATATGAGGTTACTGTATGGCCAGCTTGTAAGAACTGAAACAAAATCAGTAAGCTGGTTAATTGACATTTATCATTTGACTGGGTCATCTTGAAAATAAGCATGTATTTATTAACAGATCTTTTTTTTTCATCAAATGAATAAGTAATCAACATGTAAGTAGAATAAGAATATACATCTAAGGAATGCCAATGAATGTATACATTTGCAAAGTACACTGTGCCATTAGCTAAAGATGTAAACAGACAGATGGATAGACAGACAGATAGATTATTAATATTGGTAATACATAATAGTCTTTTGCAATAGTCTTTTTCATGCAAATGCAATACACTTCACTGAATTGAGAGAGAGAGAGAGAGAGAGAGAGAGAGAGAGAGAGAGAGAAAGAGAGCATGAGAGAAAAGCATGAGAGAGAGAGCATGACAGAGTGAATATAGAGAGTGAAATAGAGAGAGAGAGAGAGAGAGAGAGAGAGAACCATCATCATGTTCAAAGCCAACCTTGTCAATAGTTATCACAGTGGGCTAGGGGAGTGTAATAGCACTTTCCTGATTCTACATTGATATCATATAATCCAGTATGCCCCGTTTCAGTATCATATTTATCTAACCTGCTGGGGGACAGAGCAGGGGGCAGTGTCCCTGCTGCTTGGAGCAGACACATTACACACTGGCCCGTGTATCCTTATTGATTACTGCCTTCTCACCGCCCATGACCATAATTTAACTCAGCAGGCTCTACAGTTAATACTGGAATTCAAACATTCCATCTACACTTCAAGAGAGAAAAAACAATTGACACTATAAAACGTGCAGCGCCTCTCTAAATGGAATCTGAAAGAAAAGGATTTCCATCTTCTGCTCTCTGATTGTTTTACTTGTTCATCCTATTAGTCTAGTTACCCATGTATGTTTATTCTGAAAAAAAGTTCTATGAGTGATTATGTATCAAACTGGGTTTATTTGATTGGTAAGTATGTTTGAGGATGTTTTTGCAGTGTTCTTTGGTTATTATTGGATACCATGATAGTGTGGGGATAGTAGATTGGTAGCAGACAGTGATATAATAATTTGCCTCTGCTCATAATCCCCCAAATGTCTATCATTATAACAAGAGACTGAGTGAAAGTTTGGTCCTGCTTATAAATCTCCAGCAGTGCTGAATGGTTCTAAACCATTAATGCCACTTTCAACCTCCTTCAGTCTTCTTTTCAGCTCCTAAGTCTGGAATCACAGCACTTGACAGGGATTGTAACATGGTCTACAACTTGCAACTTACAAAGTGGTCTCTGCCAGTAGGAACAGACGGCCAAATAGTAGTGATGATGAATGATATTGGGGGCTCGATAAGCTTTTTAAGAATTAACAAAGATATGCATTGAAAATGAAAAAAGTGAAACAATTCTGTCAATTAACCTTAGCTGCACAGTACAGTGTGTTTATTGTTTGACTTTACATTTCCAACAAACTGACCCTGCTGATTAGGCACGACCCTGAAGGCAGATACCCTTCAAATGTAAACTTTTAGGAACAGGATAGCTACGTTTTCATTGTGCTTTATTAACCAGACGCCTATGTCTTGTTGATCATTCACAGAATTCATATCAAGGAGATAAGCATGCAAGTGGGTATCCAGATCAGCACTTTAGCCTCCTTACTCTATCTCACTCCTTCTTTGAGATAGCCCTGGTCATGTTTGCCTACTGGCAGGTCTGTTTACTTCTGTGTGTCACCAGTAAGAATAATGTGTTGGCCAGGCAGAGGCAGTTCATGCCAGGAAACTGACAAGGGCATGCAGGATAACCCCTGACTCAAACAATCCCCCCATTCAGGGGAGGAGTATTGAAAGAAGTCAGGGGAGGAGTATTGAAAATTAAATACAATCCTATTTTAAAAATACCAATGCCAAACATATGGTTGTTTAATCAATTACTACAAGGTTGCCTGCTGACTTTCAAGAATACAAACCTTCATGAACCTCATCGAACATTCAATTATTGTTTTTATCCATTCAGTCAAAGAACAACAATTGATACTTTGAAGCTTGTAATACTAGGGCAGTGTTATTTTGCCACTTGTATCCATTGTTGAACCTATATTAGTAATCTTCACCAGGAGGACATGACTTCTCACATCATTGATGATGATGTCCGAGAAGAGTTAATATAATTAAAGCCCCTATTTAATTAACTAAGCTGAGATCATAGAACATTTTGCCAAATGTTTCAGATGTGTGTGGTGCCTACAGATTCAGGCAATGATCAAACTTGCATGTTTCAAATGAATGATTTGGAAGCCCATGCAGTCATGCTATGTTTTTCAGAAAGCCAAAATGAGCATCGGTGGGGATTATTATGCATTAATTAAATTGACTCAGTTTCCTTTAATGAGGGAGAAAGGATTTGATGTTAATGCCGGAGTTCTCAAGGAGGCTTCAATCCACCTAATTAACTAGTATTTCTCAACAGACCAAAGTAATCAATAAAAAGATGTTTCATTACTACTGGTTATCACTACCAGACAAAGAGATTCTAGGGGTGAGAATACGTTTTTTTCTCAATACAGACTTAGAGACGAGAAAGCCATTTCATTCCATATTTTCCATCTTTTTTTGTTATAAAAATGCAGCCAAAGGACAGGTGCAAGAATGCTGTTCACTAAACAAGAATGCACAACTCTCAGATCCAGGAATAGATAGTTTAGTAATGGAAGGGCAACATCAACATCAACTACTGATATTAACATACAGTGTCTAGCTTAGCTGTCAATTTTTGATTGTGTGACATTGTATAGCAAGGTATCTTGCTTGTGTATAATACCTTGTGGTAGTTGTTATACAGTACCAACACAGGAGCATAGATTAGCACTCTCTCTTCACCAAGAAACACATTATTTGTATTATATATTTTTTCCTTTAGTCACACATTTGAATGAGGTTTTGGAAGCTTGGCTGAGAAACACTGCACCTGTGTGCGGTCTAAAGACAGAAAGACTGTGAACGGCCAGGCAGCGGACTCCAGGGAATCCATCCATCTCAATCTGAGGCTGCAGCTGACACCTTACAAAGAGGTACAATTAATAAAGACATTATCCGGCGGTAGGCAACAATAGAGCCCTAACGCAGAGACACCAACCTTGGGACACTATGAGAGGTTAGGGAGAGTGTGTTTGTGACTGTGTTTATAAAGGGGGTGAGGTGAGATGGGGGTCCCCATTAGCGGGTTGATTGGAGGGTGTTTTTTGGAAAGTGTAATACCATCCTCAACAAGTATCCTGCGCTCGTTTTCAAACAGGGAAGCCATTTAGGTAAAATAGCATGTTTCAAGAGTGAGATACGTGACTTAAAACTACTCAACAGAGTAATACTGTAGTTTCCCCCAAAATATCCAATGTCCTTTTTCCTTTCGATGAAATAGTTTTGAAGTTGTAATAAAACTCATGTAAATGCAAGAGTATGTGAGACTGATACGAGGTAGACCTGGTAAACAGTAGTCTTATGAAAGAGTCCTGTTTGTGCAGGCTGAGTGGACCCCTATGGTTCAGAGGGGGGAGGTTGGAAACACCACTGCACTGACATTTACAGCAATCCAGGAGTTGTTTGTGGTCAGTGGACTGGAGACAAATGGTGAACCCTAAGGTTAGGGATCAGGGCTACATTTTGTCCACAGAAGAGGTCACTCAGTTGGAAAAGAAAAACAGAGAAGGGACCATCAGTGACCATTCTCCAGTGGGTCACATATGCACACTTTCGGACGTCAAGGAATTCAAGAGCTAGCACAGTTCACAACAACTGCATTGAATGAAACCTTTTAAATTCATCTACCTACACACAACGCTTTGCGCCTACAATATGTGGCACACTTACATGATTTTCTGGTCTGCTATTGGAAGCGAATGACACTTTGAAAGGATAAATGTAACAATGGTTTGGGAGTTCATTCTTAAATAATCAGTCCTAATCACTCATAACTCCCTTCCACTTATTTATAGAGTCAAGAGTTCCTCCCCAATGATCTTTTTTCTCTGCTCATTCCATGGGGAAGGGATGAGCTTGGTTATGGATTAACAGTGCGATCAATAACATGATAGGAGCCTCTAAGCTGAGGAAAATTAATTCGAAATGCAGTCAAACCCTTATCGACCCAAAGCCAGAGTTTTCTTTCATTGAAGGTGCTTGATAACCCACCAATATTGTGATGAGCAGCTAATCTCTCATTTTGAATATAACCTTCACCCCTCACATCCCACGTTAAGATTGCTCATCTTATTTGTTCTCCATACAGCTTTCACTCTATCCATTTCCTATTGTTTGCAACAGGGAATCAAAAAGTATTTCTGAGATGGAAAGAATATCTGATTTACACATGTTTTTGTTCGAGTTTGTAGACTTTATTGTTCATAGGAAAATTGACGCATACAAAAACTGATGTTTTTCAGTAGCACCATGGCCAAAAAACGACTAAAACACTTATTTCATCTTTATCTTTCTAATGAATGTAATGTGCAGACATAATTGTGTATTGTTCAGGACTTTTACTACTGTTTAAAGCTTGGTTGCCATATCTAACTTTGGCATACAACACACAATATGCAGACGATACACACCTTAGAAATATTCTGTTTAACTAACTGGTACACAGCTTTTATAAATGATATTCAAACATATGTAACCTGTCAGCTGTTTGGAATAGTATTACCAGTAATGTGCTCTTCCCTTCCCTTTCCTTATCTTCGCAATACTATTTCAACTGGAGGGTCTTGCATGAGTATAGGTCAATATCCTGAGGGTTGGGATACCAGAGAGGGTGATTGATCTCTCCATATCTATTGCTAATGCTTTGATTCAGGTCACGTGGTACAATGTATGGTTGCTAACCCTGTTATGTTCAAAAGACATCTCTGTCTACAAAGCACTGCCATTGGGCTCCTATCCAATCAAGTAATTGTTGCACCCACATCCAAAGTAGTTTTGTGTCACAAGCAGACGATTATGCTGCCTTTATACTTTCTTTGGCACCTAGAATCACATATTGTTCATAAACCTTGTCATTCAGTAGTAGAGGAAAGGCAATGTTATTCAAGGCTCTAATCAGAAGGAAAACAAATCAGGTTAATTGGTGATCAACAGAGAGTTTCTGACTTTAATGAGGCCCTGTTGCCCGTGGCAAGGCCCAGTTCAGGATAGGGGACTTTCTCCTGTGTACTGAGCCTCCTCTGATCTTGTTTGCTTTTCTACTGCTGAGTTTCTCATTGTTGTTTTTTAATTACTTCACCACCAAATGGTACAGATGAAAGATAGGTGTCTGTAATTAATAACATTTCCATAAATTAGAATCACTAACCAGTCTCATTAGTAGCTAGTGGCTTTTGTTTTGACTAAAGTCTGTGCCATCTTTTTTCAACTCCAACTATATTAAATCACTTGATATTCATCATATTTTCTCGTAATCAAATTTTACAGTGGGTAATTAAATACACTGAGTATTCCAATGATTGAGGTCAACCTGAAGAAAAATGCCAATTGCTGAATCAAGACATAATAAAACTGCTAAAACTATTCAATTAGTCAGTTCGGAGCAACACTTTGTAGCACTGAACATGCAGTTCTCACTCAAGTTCAAAGACTTGGGATTGTTGTTCAACTGTACTTTAGGTGTGTTTAATGAGGGTCAGGACCTTGTACTTAATCTATAGGCCATTAACTACACTTAATGTTTTCATAAATTGGTTGCAATTACACTTGGGAAGCCGTATCCCCAGTAATCTGATTGCTCCTGACCTTTAGTTAGCCTGAGTTTACCCAAAAGAAGTCAACCATTGAGTCAGTTATCATATTGACTCCAAACAGTATAGTTATACTTCTGTTAGCACTATATCTAACTAAAAAAGAAGCACACTCATCATAAATCACAATCTTACAATGAGAAGCACATTTTTTAAAAGTCAATCAATATATTTGCAAAAGGAATGACAATTTAATCTACTTGTAAATTTAGTATATAAATCTACTGTGTTTTGTAGCAGTGCTGTGATTGGCTCAAAGTCAATAACCAAATCTGATGGTCAAGGCCTATGTTGGAGGAGAGTACAGAAGGTCCCACATTAAATATTAGCATTAGTTGTACCAGTGACCACTGCTGCTGTGTTACTATGGTGATCCCTATAGCCTCAGTATAGTACTTGCAGATAAACAAAATACATTTTCAAGACTGATTAAATCATTTGATAAAATGGCCAGATAGATTTAAGAAGTTATGCGATACGTGTAAAAACGATTCTGATGAGCTTTACCATTAATGAAGCTATACTATTCAGAGTACAGGCTCAGTGAAGTACTTATCTGTATGTTCCCAGTAACTAAATAAACGCAACATAAGACTGAAAATACTGGACTGGCCCTTTAAATATCAGTTTCATGATAATGATGTAGACGAAGGCCACAAAAGTGGGAATGCGAACTATCTGAAAAGTTGGAATGAAACAACGCTCTCTGTATGGAATGCAAATATTGCTCTTTAGCACCAAAAGCAAATGCATTGTTTACCGGTCACCCTCCCATGCCAGCCTTCCAGCAGTTCAACTAATACTGACAATCACTACAGTATGAGGTCAATTTGGTACCACATGCGTACAAGTACATGGAGGTCACCTCTCTATGTAAAAGTTACAGCTCAAGAGTCAAACAGTAGTCTTCACAGAGTTTGCTTAGACATTTAGATAAAGAAGAACAGGAAAAATAATCTCTCATAACACAGGTGATGACAAATGAAACAAGAATGTTGGCATTCACTTTATTCATTTAACAATGTCCTATACACTTGTTATTAAAAAGGAGATATAGTCCCGAATAATAGTTGTCTGGCAATTCAACTTAATCAATAATTCACCACTTAGCACAAGAAAAATATGGTAATTTGAAATACAGTAGTTTGAGAACCATGACTCCTCCATCCTTCATCAGTGTAATTCATTGTGTTTACCTATAGAAATGAGGCTATTTACAATGATCACCAAGCAGGTCAGTGTGAGAGAGACTTTGCTCATTGTTGCTCTGCGACAGAGCCCTGTAATCTTCCAGGGGACAGCCTATCATTACCAGAGAACGTGGTAATAGACTGACACGGATGCTATGGGGAACAATTGGTTCTACACACCAATCAGTTGTGAAACTGAGCTTAATGATCAGTAGAAGTGGTTTGTTTTTGTCCTCCTCATCACCATAAATGACAGCTTAAAGACACAGTTATATTGCTATTCAAATCTGATACTGGCTGAAGGGGTGGTAACCTAAAGTACTGTTGAGGGGTCATCCGATGACTACTCTTTGCTGATAGATTTACATGTATCTCTGTTAGAATTATCTCCATAAATGTAGGTGATGGGGATAATACATGGACATGATATGATGGATGGAACGTGGGTGTTTATGATGTGAATGCATGATGACTAAAGTTGTGGATTTGTAAATCCAGAGAAAAGAATAGTTCTTAATCTTGCAACCAAACATTCAAGATCATAAATACTTTGCCAAATTGCATTTAGCCTTTGATTCACACAGTGTTCAATACAAATCCTGAAAGCTGTCACTTTATGCACATCTAATGTCTATTCTCTGTGTGTGTGAGTGAGTGTATCACCTACTTCTATAAATATTCCAACAGTGTCATTAAGTGGAGAGTGAACCTTCGGAAATAATTTCAATTAATTCCAGTTTCCAAACTACTTTACTAAAGTGATGATTTTTTAGGTGATTTTTTTGAGTAATACCACAACTCTCATAAAATATATAACTCCCATAACTTGACTTTTCTATAAATAAGTTTATATTAGTAATTTTGTTTCAACAAATGGTGTAATCCCTAGCTGAACATATTTTCAGCTCTGCTCTTTCCAAAGTCTTGTCGTACACAATAAATATAACAACATTAGAACAAGACCAATGAAAGCATATGCCAGAATTCATACAGTAGGTTGTTGCTGTCAAGGCTAATGCTAATTAGCTTTTTGTTGAAGAATATAGATTCAAGCATTTCGTTTTTTTCATGGTTTCTATTCGTCTGTTTGCACAAACGATTCTGTCAGAGTTGTAAAGATGTCTTATTCAGGCCTAAATTGAGAGGTCCCACCTGTTTTAAAAAGGCCAGGGGAAAGGCCTTAGCTGGCCAACAGCATAGGTCAAGGACGGACCAGGCTGTTCCACTCCCCCACCACATCATTTTTGTATGACAGCACCACCCCTAGGTTGAAGTTCACTTAGGCTTTTCATGAACACTCTGCTTAACGTCAAACAGAAGATTAAAGTGGGGTGGCGCATCTTGGCAGGCCCAAATGAAAATATCAACCGCTAAGCCCCCTTCTCCAAAGCCAGTGGACAGGTATATAATATTAGATAGAACACCTAGTTAGCAGAGACTGCTTGCTGCTTTCCAAGTTTTCAGTGGTGGTCAAAGGCCATGCTGGCTTTGGAGCTGCTTTATTGGTAAAATATATTACAGTAGAGGTCTGTGTAGCTGCCTTATTAAGAGGTTGGGGCATTGAAGAGAGGACCTCGCAACACATTTCTCCAGAACTGAGAACATATTCATATTATGGAATAAATTACAAACCAAGATATTGTTTTATTTGCAATTTAATAAAAAAGGTTACAAGACAAGCCAATAACACTTTTATTTAAATACACATCACTACTGTATTCATTTTCTAGCATGTTATTCAAAAACTTGTGAAAGCTACCTTTATTCACACACATGATTGTGTATTTGATATATACTGTATATAAACATTGATTAACTCTGAAATACTCAAAATGGTATGATACCTCCTGATACAGAAAGAGGATGCAACATCCCCTTACAACTCGAATGTTACATTAGGCCATTCAAGACAATAGACAGTAAATACTTCAATACTTTTATACCTTTGATGATAATACAGTGTTTATTTTAATATGCTTCTGCACTATTCAATAAAACACAAACTGTTACAAAGCATGTTACTTGTTTATACCCTCACAACAATATTTGGACTATTTGAAAGAAAGAAGCTCAGCAATGGATGTGTTTAATCATCCTTACTCTACAGCTCATTCTTTGTGTCAGATGTAGTTCCTATCTAGTATGGCATGTGCACCAGTTCCATTACCCAGCCCTTTGGTTGGATAACACAAAGCTTAGAGCTAGAGGCCATTTTGCCAAATAATATTCCAACATAGACAAGACCAAGAGAGAGAGAGAGAGAGAGAGAGATGTATCATACACAGTATATATGTATACATACACACCAGCTCTGATGAAGACCAGTTAAATGTAATTCGCATTATACATGGATAAGCATGAGAGACACACAGTTTATCATGCTCCAAAAGAACATCACCTCAGGCTTTCTGCTAACCATATTACTGGATCTTTTTTTTTCAAGTTTTGCTTGAAATATTTCAAACCAGTAAGAAGGGATTTTACAAGGCACTTAATGAGCCAAAAAGCCGAACTGTTCTCCACGTTGGTTAAATTATACTGTGTACTGCTTAGCGTTGGCCATCTCAAGGATAGAGGAGAGGAAAATAATTACAGTGTGTTCATGCTTGTGATGATAAAATGTCCTAGTATTGTAGTAGGTTGATGTGAATTGGCCAAACATTGCGACTGATTTGAAATAGAAGATGTGCACCTGAATGGAATAGAACCCAAATTTCCTGCTTTTCAACAATGGCATTTATCACTTCATCAAGATGACATCATAAAGGTACAAAGGCTTGCATTTGGGGTTCCACCTCTCAGACAGTGTTGGGTTATTATAGTAATATGGTTCCAAGCAACCTTTATTATTGTCCTTTCACAGTCTCCTCTGTGAGATCTCCTTCCCTGACAAGACAGTAAAACAAACAGACGCCGAAAGCTAATCACTACAGCCAGGTCTAACATTGGCAATTATATCACCAAGAGGACATCTTCATGATCTAAGAGCTTTCAATTGTACATGTTTAGTAGCAAACAGGGCAACCTCATTAGAAGAATGTGGTTCCAAAATGGGCCCCCAGAATCACAGGTTAGACAATGTTTTTTCTTTTTTTTCAAGGGATGTTACCAAGTCAATCATGAAACTTAACATCACTGAGTATTTACAAACATGCAATGCCCTTAGACATCAAGCGCTCAGGGCGAGTGAGCACATCAACAATACGGCAGAGACTGCTGTCATCATGACAAATCACCTGTATCCAGTATAATACATATTCAAATCACACCAACTGGAATAAAACACCCTATTGTTCCCACAAAGCCTCATTGCTTCAAATAGATTAACTCTCCAAGCTCACCTAAAAACATGCATACTAGTCTGGTTTTGTGGTGTATGTGCTTGGATGTAAAGGGACTGTCCAAAAAGGAAGCCATTTTGGAGCACAAAGATGACTTGCTTTCTTTTTCCTTCTATATAGCAACAGAAGCTGGTGCTTCAGACCTTTAAGAGGCTTGGAAAGCATAAAAGAGGCTTAGCTGCCCTTCTCATCTCCTCACCCCCACATATTGATGGGAAATGGGTAGAAGAGGAACTGCAGCGAGAGAAACTAAAGTATGAGGTATTTTCTTTGAGCATAGCGTAGTGTGGAACCAATGGATCAGACACAAGGTTCTGAAATATGATGCAAATTGACACATTCTTATTTTTGTACTAGAATCACACAGAGGGTATGAAGGATTTTACATGTTTTTATATAAGCTTTATGTCAATAGAATTGTCAATTTATTACAACAATCTGGGGGGGGAAAAGAACATAAAAAAATATTGCTGAAGATTCTGACTACTACAAGTACCTATAAACTGTGCAATTGAAAAATCATTATTTTAATGTAGGTGTCTTAATATATAACACACTTGTTCACGTTTTGTGGCTGGGGGTGGGGGGGCATCACTGTTAAAAACAACACTGCACAGAGTGGTATGTAGTGGTTGGAGGAGAGAATTGGTGAAGGAGGATGTCCTTGTAATCTATCCTTCCTTGTTCTACTGAACCAAACCTTAACAACTCAAAGTTGCATTCGAAGCCCTAGCTCCGACCTTCAAGACGATATGCAGTAGAGATTGAGAGAAATGTGTTACTTTTTGAAACTCATATTATGATCAGTAGTAATGGACTTCTTTTGTAAAGATATACTACAAACACAATTCTAAAGTGCAAAGTATGCTATACAAATGCATTAACATGTTGTGAATGAGCCCTGCCTTAGAGACTTTTCTCCTATTCCTGAGAAATTTACTATTTTGTAACACATAACTATTTATGATAAAAAATAAAAAATAAACTCCAGTAAGACATGAGGCTGATCTTTGAGGCTTTACTATAATCCCTCCCTGGAAGCAGTCTTAACTGGAAGGCTAGTTTGTGATGGGCTCACCCAGCAGCACAATGTTGCATTGGGATACTACATTCAGGCTAAGCCAACTTATCAACTACATTCAAAGCACATCCATTGAGCTATGTGGACAGACTTTTTGCAGATCTATTAAAAATACTCTTATCTGTATTTAGCATATGCTGTGTATGTCAGTGTTGGCAGCTTTAGACGGATTTACACTCGAAACACCTCAAGCCATTCTTGAGCTGAAACTACTGATAATATTCTAAAACTTCCTTAGACAAGCAGGTTTCCCATATAGATAAATTCATCCTGTTGTGTCATTTTATTGACTTATTGTCATTTTAGTATCAACAGTGCAGGGTTTTTGAATGCCATTTTGTGTTCTTTGTGGCTTCTCCAAATACAACACATTCATTTTCAGAGCACATTAAACTACTGGATACATGGAAATAATGTGGAACTAGCTGAAATGCTACTGCATTTGGACACACACAGTGCCTTGAATAGCTAGACCATATCTTAGACAGTGAAAGGACACACTTGTTATTACATTTTTGTTCATGGTATTCTTCAGTTACATTGCATACAGCTGATGAGCCTGCAAATTATTTATACAATCAGTGTATTTTTTACATAGATGAAAACTGATGTCATCAGTATATATGAACTCATTATATATTTAAATCAGAGAGGTAAAAGACTGCTCTAAGCAAAAGGGAACTACTAATTTTACTGTGCTACTCATCAAGAACTGAAACACATCCCCACTACAGAATCTGGATGGGGTCCAAGAACAAGGCAGCCTGTGCACCATAGTGGAAATCATTCTGAGTGAGATGTGTTCCAGCTGAAGTGCTAGGTTTGGAAGTTTAAAATGCTGAATGCCCCTCACAGTCGTTGCTCTCTCTCAAGATCAACCTGCTATCACTAACAATTATCACAGTTTGAGCTACAACTGCATAATCAAGACTTACCTAATTGACAGAAATCTTATTTATTTCGTCCTACTTTGAGCTATTTGACATTTTAATACATTACTATCTCTAAATATCATCCAAGACTCCAAACACAGAGTAACTATTCTTAAGTTTTTGCAACAAATCACTTATAAGGTAGTTTTGTAAATGTTCCTTGTAGTGAAACACAATTAGTTTGCACAGCCAAAGATGGATTGGTTGTTGGCGCAATGTATGACGGGACAGCAAATTTGACAATTGTCTAGTAAACCTTTATTTAACTTTGCTCTTAACATTATATTAGCATAGAGGCTTTGCCTCTGTAGCGAGTGAGAAAGAGCTCAGTGTTATTTCTGCAGTATTCAGCTGAGCACTGAGACTCAGAAAAACAGCAGAATCCTCTCATACCTGTTGAGAAGTCTTTCATCCTTAATGGGCTCATTAGCCACATTGTTAATTGAGTGCTATTCAGGGCAACATCAAAGCAAATAATAAGTGTGTTCAGTTCCTTTTTTTCTTTATTTTCTTTTAGCCAAAATAAAGACCCAACATTGTAATGTTGCTTTCATAGGAGTGTATTCTTGAGGAGGCTTATCAGTTTGCGTTTATTTTGTGTCATTACAGTGAGAGCATTGTGACACTATAAGCAGCATCTCTTTTCGACAACTTCACACCAATCTTTGTTCCCTTTCCACTTACAGAGACTTTTGAAAAGGACTCCAAAGCTTTTCAATACAGCCTTTTTGTATTACATAGAACTGCATGCCTCTATATATGAAATGTTGGTGACTTAAAATATTGTGATTCATATAATAATATCAACAACAACAACAACAATACTACTACTACTACTATAAATAATAAACAATAATGCTAAGAAGTATAATATTATAATGAATACAACCGTTACGGTTACTGCTAATCAGAATTATTACATCATGATATGTATTATTCCAACAACACTTTAATTTTCTTGTTAGTATTATTGCTATTACTATCATTATCCCTGTTCTTGTTGTATCTATTACTCTAAATACTAATAGTATTTTAAGGATAGTACAATCAGTCATCTTCCAAAATAGGTCTTGTCTGTCGCCTGTTCATTATATTTTATATACATTAATACTTTTTTTTTGCTTTGGTATTCTATATTGAGTTGAGTTTTATGCTCCCATGATGCAATATAAGCAGGTAATAGGATTCGAAAATTGAAGCTAACTCATTGGAATTAAATTTATCAGTATGTGCTCTGAGGTAATAAGCTGTCAGTTATGAAACGAAGATTTGTATTTAGATATATGATCGGGAAGAATAATGAGTAGGCAAAATAGATGAAGCTGTTTCACAACTAAATTAGTTATTAGGCACCAACACACCACAAAAAGAATCATGATAATGATAATGATTATTTTATTACAGATAAAAATTACGGGTATTGAGGTGAAGATGGCAAATATGAAATAATGTTGCTGTGCAGACCCTAAAGGAGTTTTAACAAGAAGGAATATTGCATGTGCATACATTTTTATATTTTATTTGAAGAAACCAAATCTAATGGAATTATCAAACTTTTAATGAAGGAATCCTAATTAGGATAAAGGGGGGCTTCCCCACATAGAGCATTGATCAAACCAAGACCCTATGAACTGCTGTCTCTGGGGCTGGTAGTAGGGGTGGGAGAAATCTTAGGTGCTCAAACTGAGTTTGAAAGCAAAAGGTCAATTCGACAAAGCATATTCTATTTTTGCATGATTACAATTGTAAGTCTTATTTGTATTTTTATTATTATCTATACAGTCCATATCATAATTGTCATTACATATATCACAACAGATAGTAAAACAAAACAAAAATGACAAAAATAATATTTCAGTTATTGACCAACCTTTCTGGTTACTGTGATATAACATTGTATTAAAAGCATTCTTTGGGGAAGTTTTTCAGCAGTATTTGTTCCGATACTCAACATTGTTGAGGAGTAGAATATACGTGGGATATTGACATGAATATGAATGATAAGTGGCAGGTGTTTGGTGTTGTTTTTGCTAAGCTTCAGAGTAGCTTTAAAGCAATCACATTTCACTTAATTTAGAATCCCTGAAGGATGAATTCTTTTTTTTTCTTTACGTATGACACTAAATACAAAACATTTCAAAGTATATTATCCCTGTTGGGTGACTGAATTCACAAATTGTGACAGGTAGCACATAACAAAATCAGATGAGAGGGGAACACATTGCTGGAAGATACAAGACAATTCAAGCATGTCAAAATCATAACTTTAACAACCATTGATGGTAAGTGTCCAGAATATTCCTCTCTTTCAAAGCCACCTCATTAAAATAAAGTGTTATGGCGATGTCCTTATTTGTCACAAATCTCCCACATCCTGTTTAAAGTAAAGAATGTAACTTGTAAAAACAAAAATATATTGTGAGATGGAATTCTAATTGAAATGACATATTTTTCCCTACATAGATTTGTTTGTTCTGTTTGATAATATGACTAAAATGAATGAAAACACGAAACGACATTGGTAGCACATCAGTTTCCATTTGAGTTTTAATTCATTTGTGTTCATTCTCATCAATAACAATCATTAAAAACGTATTTGGAATGTTTTTAAGGATGTTTAGGAATATTTTGCCTACAGTTGAAAAAGGGGATAGTCTATCATGAGTAGGAGCCGTGTAATACTGACATCACAGAGGTGGAAAGCTGAGTTTTAATATATATATATCATTCACTCAGAAAGGGAGATGGCAGCAGATATGTCTTTCCCTCTGACCTGATCGCTGTAAACAGGCAAAGACATGAAGAAAAGTTTATTAAAAAATCCCCAGTGTCTTCAGGACTGGCGTTTGATGCCTGTCAAATCATTAAAAAGGAGAGGTGCCGTTATCAATTGCAGTGGATCAGCGATTGTGGTGCCACATTGCTGTGATGGGGTATGTCTTCCATGGGGGCACTCTGGGGGCCTTTTGTGAATTTATAAAGTGAGATAAAATCGGCTTCATATTTCTCCACCAAATCGCCTGATGAAAGCAGCCTGAGAGAGAATTACATGGCGGGAGTTTTGTCACAAGCCCCATAGGCATTATAGGTTGGGAATGGAAAAGGTAATGAGAAAAGCCATGCAGCCAGTTGCCTGTATTTAATAAGTCATCTCACCACTATCAATTGTTACTTGCAGAGACTACTAAAATCGTGACAGCCTCATACTTCAGTTTAACTTTAAACTGTCAAACCTATAAATAGATATTATATCTCAAACCCATTTTAGCAACCAACCAGGTATCCTTGTCTTTCCTTGAGGACACCATTACACAAAGTTCTGTGATATTAATATACAGAACAAAGCAAATGGAATGAGTCTGTTCTGTGGTTCTCTCTCATCTGAAGAATGTGATCGCAATTAAGATTGTAGTCTGAGCAAAATGAAAATGGTTAAATACGGGACATTGTAATTATTTACAGAACTTGCAAGCACATGTGTTCGCTGTATCACACGTGTGGAACCACAGACACAAGCACACACACACACACACACACACAGGAAAGTCTAATTCTCAAACATCCAGCAGACAGCAAGATAAAGCTAAATTGTCCTGTCCTCGGGATACACTGAATGATATTTGGCACCAGTAGTTTTTTCTAGCTTTTTAAATGGGTTCATCTCATAACTCATCAAGCAATTCCCTCCATCTCAGTGAGTGCTTTATTCTTTTCCCTGGTTGTATTCTCTGTGTAAACCCAATACATACGGAAATTTTCCAGCCTGGAGGAAAAGGGTTTTCAATGTGAGTAGATGATGAATGGGAAAACTGAATCTCTGGCGGTAGTTAAAGCTTTGTAAAGACACTTGGCACAAATTTGATGAAAGCTGTTAAAACAAAGAAAAAAAGAAAGAAAGGAAAACTAAAAACAAACTTAAAGTAGTACCTTTGACAGTTTACATGGCTGACACACACATAGGTACCCACATGTTTAGATCTGACAGTAAAAAGCAGACCTATTAACCATCAGCAGTAATTTGCTTGCTGCGTGAAAAAATACTAATGCCAATGTGTTTTCATCATTCAAACTCTTAGCCTGAATAGTATCTATTTAGAGTACTAGATTTCCATCCACTTACATGAGCAGGCCTGTTTTTATAGACAGGCAAGTCACATGCTATGATCAACCATCCTTGCTAAGAGGGAAATTTAGACCACATGGAGTTTTTAACATGGAAATTGGCTTTGAACCCCATCTGCACAGGTCGGTACATCTTTGGGTGAGGCACTGCTACTGCTGACAGGGAAAATGAACCATCAATTCCTTATAATGTGGCCTGATTATCATCCTACTTACCCCCTGCAAATTCAAACTTAAAGCATTTCAACACCATCTCGGAAATCAAGTAACCTCAGAGAATATGAAGCCACGTGCCAATCTCTCTGGCCAAATCCAAAACAAATATCCAATATAAAATATGTTAAAATAATAGAGAAATTACATTGTTTGAAACATGATCAAGGATATGATCAGATAATATATGTTATATGATTAATTTTAAAGTCTATTAAATGCTCCATCATTAGCAAACCACATCTACAGAACACCTAATAGACACCACCAACAAACAAAAAGGAGATTTACAAAACATTTCAAATTGGCTAATGCCAATTCTGAAATGAAAGCCTTACTGACCAACAATTACTACTATGTAACCAACAGTTGATACTAAGACCTTTTAGTTATTTTTGGGATGAAAATAAATCAATATCAAGCCTGACTTATTAGTATAGTAAAAGTTAGAATGTGTTTCCTACCTTTGTAGACCTGTTGTTTTCATCAAAGTAGCTACAGTTTGTTTTGTTATGTTACCAAAGACGATATGAAAAAGAACAACCACAAATCTATAAATCTGACCATTAGATTACTATGTTAAATTGATGTATGACACATATCAGACCAAAGAGCAAGGTTTCAGTGTGGGAGATGTGTGTTCAGCAACTTTGGGTTTGAATCTGTAGACGTCCAATGTGGGATGTCTTTATTTGACACGATTGGTTTTGTTATTTCCTTGAGCCTGTCCAGCCCGCTGGTGTCCCTTTCACCTTTTAAGGCAGCTGGGGCCTGACCCTGTAGCACTGGCCCTCAAAGCAGGGCTCTTTTCAGTCCAAACCAGGGACCCTCCCTATCCCCTCCCACCAGCAACATCCCATTCACTCTTAGAGATAACTTTATTCATCTTGTGCATCATTGTATCCAGTTGAATGCATTGACTATGCAGACACTCGAGTGAATTGAACTAGTGTGCATGTGTTCGACAGAGAGTAGACGGTGTTATGTCTTCATTTAGATTGGGGAGGGTGGGTGGCATGCCGAATTGCACTGACACAACTGTTCTTACTTGTTATCTTACATTGTTTGCACTGAACTTATTAACATCATGCAAGCAATATTTGTGAACATTTAGGCTTATAGTAATTTTTTTCCAATAACTCACCATGTTGCCTTTGCGCTGATTGTCAATGTTTGTTGTAGTAGCCAGCAATAACATAATGACAATGTGAGGATTTGGTTAGGCGTAGCTTCATGTAGCTCTTTTCCTGATGAAACTCCAATCTCAGTGTTTGATTTGCCTGCTGAGCAGCTGGGAGGGACAGTTGGGTTTATTTTCACCTGCCTCCTACCAGCAGAGACCACCCTGCTCTTCTCTCATCATTCATATTCAAGCCAGGGCCTCTTGACAAGTCTGCTGATCTCACTCAATGTTTTGTGATATGGACAATACGTTTTCATTCGGCAGAAAAAAAGTGTTGAGCCCATCACACTTCTTGAGGCCTGTCTTGTGAGATTCAACTGAGGCAAAGCAGTGGATTACTCCCCTTCTGTGAAGGTCTTGCTAACCACAGCGTATTGGTCACCCTAAACCCAGTCAAAGACAGTCTAATGATGCAGACTGATAGAATGTAATAACCTCCCCAGTGATTCTTAAAATTATGTATTTTAAGACATTGTATGGTGCTGATATTGAGAGGATGTTACCCATTTATAGGTGTGTATTGAAGATGGATGTCACAAATGTCAACTAATATCTTCCAAAGTTAAAATTAATAATAGTTCAACATTCATAAGGGTGTTAATTTTATTTCTGCATATTCAGACACTTAAGGTTTGAGAGGAAAGCGGCAGAAAGACATACCAGGATATTGGAAGGATTTAAATAAACACATATTATATATGTCTATGTTTTTTGCTACATTCAAGCATTCTTATCAGATCAAAACCAAGAGGAGATCTCTTGGATCAGGTATGTTAGTATTGAAAGGGTAGCACTCAGAAACTCTACATTATATTACATTTATGAGTCATCATATGAGAAAGTGAATGTTTGCATGGTAACCATTGGCAACATCATTTGGGGGATTTGAGATATCTAAAAGAGATAAGTTTATACATTAGCACTGTAGTTGCAAAACACTGTTGATATTCAAATGATTATTGTGCAAAATCTGGGATAAGCTTCTGTGTGAGAGCCCTTCTAAGTGCCTACAACTATTGCTAATTCCCCTTACTATTGTGGGTTGCACAAAGGCCTTAATCCCATTTCACTTTTGCAGAAAGCTGGGGCTATTTTCCCTCTCATAAACCAACAACACTCCCCCTGGCCAGAGCTGAGAGGCTCTGAGAAAGGGGCCAGTGTGTGTATACTTCAAGGCTTTTTTGTCTTACTTGGCCAGTGCTCTGCATAAACTTTTAAGTGGTCCCAGTAGGCCTCAAACACCTTTTGGCAGAAAAATAAGCCACCACGGACTGTAAAAAGGAAACCAAACACTCTCTTAACCTAGTCAATCCGAAAGAAAATATATGAGGGCTTTTATAACTCAGATTGGGTTTGGACTGCAAAGAGTTAACATGTCTTCTTTTTCATGCACTAGTAAAGGAACTTTCATTCTTTTGAAAAGCAGCCCTCTTTCTCTGCATTGTAAATCCTTTAATACATTATTTATAACTTGGTGGTCCACTATCAAAGCAACTGAAGTAGAACAGGATTCAATCCCCCTGCTTTGTAGTTTGGCTTTGGCTCGCAATGGAAAAATAAGACCCTCTCCTTTCTTACTTAACATAATATTTTTCTGCACAACTCTATGTCCAACTTTTAAATATGCAGTTTAATTTAGAAAGTAGATTTTCAAGGTCAGTTCTTTACACATTTCTTTGGCAATTTAAAATGTTTATAGAGAATGTGAACAATTGAATGTAGTTCTTTTGATCTTCTTGAAAAATATTTAAAAACTTAAATTATTTATTTTTCTTGCACATTTCCAAGGAGAACCACCGTATTCTGAGAATCAATAACAACAGTATGCGCTGTTTAACACCCAGAAAAGTGTAAATACATTTTTGGACATGACAATAGTTGCCAAAGATCTATGTCCGATACGCTGTCTCCAGTGTGGTTATGGAATTGAAAAGCTCCCTGGTCTCTTTCTAAGACTATTCAATAGACTGCTATGCCACGCTGTGACAAGTCCATTTTTAATACGTAAGTGATGGCTTTATTCACTGGCTGTGTCATGCGGTGCATATGAACACACAGCAGCATGTGGCCTGTGTTGGCTCATGTTACAGGTGTGTGGACTGAGGCTCTACTACTACCTTCATTTAAATGAAGGACCATATTGGTCAGTAAACATCAGCTGGAAATTGAACACTATTGTTGAAACTATTATAGGCTAACAGCTAAAGGTTCTGATCATCAAAACCCCTAGAAAACCACTGAGTGGAAACTGTACATTTCTTATCAAGGTGTTTTAACCTCACTTGAAATTTACGAAATACTTGAATCAGACTTTTAGCAAGTGAGAACAATACAATAACAAAAGACACAACATGCTACCAAGTTAAGCATTCATATTGGTCCATGAGTCAGTACAAAAGTAAACCGTGGCCAAGGCTTTCCCACAAAGAACATGATTATTTGGTAGTGTGACAGAATACAACTTTTCTAGCTGGCATTGAACTTCAGATGGAAATTGATTACTTTTTAGTTTCCCCACCAACAGGGCAAAAGGTACAATAGATCTCCAAAGAAGTAAAACATCTACTTGTCACAAATTTACCAAACAAATTATATTACTTATTTGTGATTGACATTAGTACAGTTAAAAAAAACATTCTAGTCATTATACAGCAGGAACTGTTGAATGTACATCAATTACTATGTGTAATTGCTGGTGCAACTAATCAAAGGCATGAAGACAACAACATGTTAAATGTCGGTTAGTATACTTTAAAATGAGTCTTGAATGTAGGCGATCACAGATTGCAATTGTCTTTAGACATTGTCTTTAGAAATTGAACTAGATAAAAGTATTTAAAAAGTGACAAAGGTGACCACTTTTTTCTTTGTTCATAACATTGAACATATAGTCCTAACATAATATCTTAATTAAATTAAGATTTAAAATGACTTTTTTGAGCTAGTGCAAGCCTATGTCTCTTACAGGATGAACATGTATGCAAGCAAAGTGTTTAAATGAACTCAACCTCCTTTCAGCAATTCCTCTACAAAAGGTCTTGTAGAGCTCTGGCACCAGAGTGAACATAGGAGTACTCAAACATGGATCTCCAGCAGGTAGGACAGGTGCAAGGTCACTGAACAAAAGCACAGACTACATATTGAATAACTCATACAAGTATTGAGGTCTCAGACAGGCTTTCTCGTTACAAGTGTGGTCTCAAAACCCCCTCCATCACACAATGTCAAATTCATGTACTGTATTTTTCAATGGTCTGGGTTTCTAGAAGGAAGGCATTTCCAAAACATTGAAGTATTTCAACATTTGATAGATTCACTTGAGAGTCTGCAAAAATAGCACAGCATCAGTGATAACATGCTTCATCAGTCAACCTGTCTTCTCCTAAGCACTGTGATACTCAGTGGACTTGTGAATCATCACCACAGCTCTCTTTGTTTCAACCCTCATAAACTGAAGGCATATCCCCACCGGTCTTCAATTTGATGGTCAACCAGAGGTGGACCACACGCAGGTAATTCATTTTAGGGGTACTAAGTAATTGAATCAGTTAATATGATTATCAACATTTTAACTCATGATTCAGGTGCTCACCTCCCTGCTAGTCACCTGGTGTACCATGTACCTTAAAAATTGTGTTGGTTCCAATTGTGCTATGAGGAATTATTCTTGCAATATCCTCCATCAAAACAACCCTTTGTATAGTCTTGATTATGAACAGACCAAAGGAGTTAAATATTATGTGGAAATCATGTATTGACCAGTAAAATGCAGCAGTGTCTTCTTATTATGCTAATATGAAACATTCAGCCCTGGGAATAAACCAAATCCACAAGCAGTGCTAAACCCCGCTAACTTATTAGTCTTATTAAGGTCTTTACTGGCAAGATAAGTGTAACACCCAGGTAGCCATTAAACCGATTCTCTTATCAGGTGTACACTCCAAAAGAAATTAAGCTGGTGATGTGGTTAAGAACTTATTCATTTCAGAGTTTAATTAATATTAAGAGTAGTGGAGACAATAGCCCAAATAGACCTGCTGCATTTGGAATCTTAACCCCATGAACCCTCATTTGGAACGGTCAGCCTATCTCTACACTGCACCAGTCTAATCGCGGGCGTGTCAGTGTGACCAGGTGAAGAGTGCTGTTAATTCCATATTGGAGCCGGCCATGTGTTGAGAGCAACGCAGACAGGTAGAGCATGTCATGGGAGTCAGCTTGTGACCTGACAGGGATTGGCAGGCAGGGTGTTAATTGGGAAGGTGCACCAGTCCATTGGTGTTGAATGTACCGTTGCACAAGAAATTGTACCTCCTTGTTGACTCCCTTGATAAGCTACTGTATTTGGCTTAGGCTCATTATGTGGCTAAGGTTAGCATTTGCGCTTAGCTAGTTATGTTGCTGTTAGTGGACACATCTATATTGTCTCTGTATCTCAGTTTGTGTGTGTCTGTCTGTGTCTGTCTGTGTGTCTCTGTGTGTGTCTGTGTGTCAACAGCTCTCCTGACGAGTTCTGTCCATTTGATTTAGTATAAAACTGACATAATGTTCTGTCCTCGTCTTATTGAATAACATTGGACCAATTACTAAATGTATACAACTCTGTTTGTTGTTTCAGGCAGTACATTAATATTTTGAAGTGGTTTTAGATGCTACAATTTTTTCTGGACTATGATACGGTATTATTACAAAGCAATTATTGTGAAGTCACTTATCTACCTACAATAGCCCCATGCCAGATACAGTAATATAATTGAGGAGGAACGAAAAGATTGATTATTAGGTACAATACAAATGTAAAGTTATATAATTACATTGATGTTACACTGCTGTCATGTATATATTTGGGAACTGTACTTTTAGTTTTGTACTTTGCTACACATTGTTGCAGACAAGCATATTTTCGAGGATGCCATGCTGTCTGTTTTCATTTGAATATGAATACTCAGCTTACCAATACAGCAAAGGCTGTTCTCTACAGAATTCACACAACCTTCAATTTAACCTCAACCATTATGTTCAATGGGAGCTACCCTTTCTATTGTTAAAGATGCAGCATCCTATTTTTTCATGGAAATGATTTAATTAAACCCAATGCATTCCAAAAGAAACAGTAATTTTGGAACACAATCATACAAAATGTGCCCAGAAAAGATAATTCTACTTAATAGCAGCATTTGAATAAGTTGGCTTCAGGTTGTACTGGACTTTAGATAATATATCATGCAATTCATATGTAGTTGTAGATTATCTATATAAATGTGTTACATAATGAGGCAAATAAGTAAAAAGAAATTGTGTTCCCAATGGAAAATCTGTTAATGAATCCCAAAACAAAATTAGCAGGACAACAAACTAATGTATCAAACCATTTCTTACTATGCATTTAAATATCAGGGTTTATAGTAACAATTGTGGATAGCATGCTGATATATTCAGAAACTGCTTCTTAATGCAAGTAATTGCAGTGTGAAATTAAACTTATTTTAATTTTATAATGTTGTATGTGTCTTATCACATGATGTTTTGTTTAGGTTGTTTGTTTCAACATTGTAAAATAATAACGCAAATGGAAGTCTACCAAAGTTGTCTCAGCTGGAAGGAGGGCTGGTCTGAGCTGTCAAATCTACTGGTGATATCTTAATCGAGGGACGTAGGAAAAACTATTGTTACTGGGGGCGTAAGAGAGTATTTTCAAGCTGCACCCTGCAAAATAGGAGCAAGGATGTGTTTGGTCAGCCTGAACAGCAAAGAAAGACTTTGGGGAGGACGCCTCCATTGTGACATGTGCAGCGTAGACATAATGAATTATATTATAATTACAATGCATGTCTGTAAAAGGGACAAAACAGATATTTGACCAGGGGGTGGAGTGTGCTGCTCCATAGAGACTCTGGCCACTCAAGAGCACAGACTGCATTTCTATTCAGATCACTTTAACTTATACAAATCTCAATAAGAATGCACACAGCAGAGATCTCTAATCAATGGTGCTTTGTTAGTGAAGTAAAACATTTGATAGAGGCCCCCATGTCTTCTCATACTCATTTTTGCAGTCACATGTGGATCATTGTCACAGTATGCATGTCACAGTATGATGCTAGTTTATTTCTGTCCACATTTTTTATTTGAGTTATCATGACAATTGTTCAGCACTAATTCATACATACAACAAGCTGCAGTCTTGCTCTAAAATTTTAATTCCCAGTCAAGTTAATAGACAATGAACAATGCAATGAGCGTGGAAAAATGTGTGTACTAGTCTGTGTGTATATATGCATATGTTTGTGGTTATGTGTGTGTGTGTTTGTGTGTTGAGCTGTGCCCAGGTTGGAGGGCTGCACTTGTGTCTGGTGATGGTGTAGGGATTGTGCTTGTAAAGGCATGTGGGGGAGGACTGAGTGAAACAGCAGAGAGAAAGAGAAAAGCAAAGGGGAGGGAAGCTGGCAGTGACTGAGAAGATGAGGATTTGACAGTGAGGTGATGGAGAGTTCAAACAAAATGAGGCTTGTAGATTATCAGCGCTCCCCCCAGTGACAGGTGTCATCTCATGGGGCAGTCTGTCACTCTGCCTGCTGCCACTCTTTATATAATACCAGGAGGGAGACGAGGAGAGAGAAGCTGCAGCACCAGTCGCACCTCACCCGGCACGTCCAACCAGAGTCTCCCTGCCAGTCACCAAGATTAAAGCCCCAGTGGCAGAGGGAAGCACCAGGACAAACAGAAGCCAAGCGAACTGGAGTGAAAAAAAATCCAGCAACGCAATGTCCCTTTCTCCTACGTGCAAAAGCAGTTTGCATCCGTTTAGTATCTGAAGGATAAATGGTTTGGGTCGTATTGAGAACATAACTACTGTATGATAACATTTCAACTGTATTTTCTCATATTTATTTGATCTGCATTTTAAGACTATGGAAACTGAGGCAAGGATAATATCAATGCTTTGACAAGCTGAAAACCTTCTTATCAAGTCATAGTGTGATGAAACCAGAGCCTTAGAGAGAAAGACTGAAAGAGAAAGACAGACAAAGAATGCCCCATGATATGACATCATGTCTCTATGGCTCTGTATGAAATATCTCAACTGTAAGTCATAGCCATAGTTATAGTCATAATGTATAGACAACAAAACATCAATTAATCTTGATATTATAGTGTTTTGGTGTG
The DNA here is from genome assembly GCA_903064625.1 of Mallotus villosus. Classification (NCBI taxonomy): domain Eukaryota; kingdom Metazoa; phylum Chordata; class Actinopteri; order Osmeriformes; family Salangidae; genus Mallotus; species Mallotus villosus. Next base: position 289,974 of record CAEFZP010005496.1, on the reverse strand, counting down.
TATTTTTAATACCACACTTTGTGTCATGCAATCATGCTTCTTTCTCCATAATTAACTGCAGGGACATCTAAAATAAAATAATTATCTAGATTATAATCTATATAATACATCCACATTTAAGCACTTCCAGAAGATATCTTGCAGTATAATTACAAACACGGCTGATCAGAGATTGTGTTTGTTTTAAGAAGCTGAGGAAACAGTGACTCCCCAGTCCTTTAACCAGGGCCCTGATACTGGAGGAAGGTATTAACTAAAGCTTGGAGGGAGTCCACACAAACACACACACATCTTCCTGGTGACACACAAGGTGAGACCTGCTGCTCTCTGCCCAGGACTCCAACCATCTGGTCCACAGATTGCAGCGAAATACACCCAGCGAGCACTGCTGCACCCCCCCCCCACACACACACACACACACACACACATACACCCCTGGGTTACAGCCTCACAAAGGGGTCAGCTACTGTATTTCTCCAGTAGTTTGCCAAAGCTGCTTTCGTACATTTTGCATTACGTGGCTGCAATTGACTTTGATTCCATGAGTAGTTGTTTGTGTCATCTTTCTACACTGATTACATAGCAGCAAAATCCATTTAGCTCAGACAAGAGAAGTGACAAAGGAAACACCTAGACAATCATGAGGAGAGTATGGAAGATGAGACGCAAATATGAGTCAAAGAATTATTCTGATGTTTGTCTTTTTGACAGATGAGGGATGCCCCCTATTGACTCTGTCAGGAAAGCCAGTACCGAGGGGATGAGGGAGTTAAAGCAGTCTTCACCGCTGCCTGCAAATTGGGTTGTAAGCCATGCCAAGTCCCAACATTACTGGCATTGCAGTACCAACCCTGATAGTAGAGAACAGATCCCTAAGATAATGTGGACAATGGAGCGACTGTATTATAGCTCACGTTGAATTTCAGATGGCCAATATACATTAGGGTTTTAAAATATTCATTGCACAGGTTGGAGGGGAGAGAAGGTTATGTATGTATTTTGCACTCTCCCGATTGGAAAAAATCTCTCTGCATAATAATTGGGTGGTAGTCCAAAACATAATGAAAACGAAAATGAGCAGAGGCTTGTGCTGCATACAGTAACTTTCAACTGCCTTCGTAAAGATGTGTTGGATTTGTATATTCAGTAGCATTCTGTATTACACGTTGTCCAAAATATCAACCCAAATTTGTCATTGAAAAGCTAGTTTCACTTAAAATAAAGTCAACTTCATTAAAACTTTCATTTTCTTTTCTTTTTTTCTGAAAGAAATAAAGAACGTCCTGCAAAAAGGTTCTTACAAAGTAGCACAGTAACAATAGCAGGGCTCCTGTGCCATGGACATTTAAAAACAAGTTATATGCCTTATACTCTTCACACTGGAGCTCTCGGCCCATGAGCAACCATTGGGGAAACAGGCCACCCTCTGCACTGTTGTGAGTAATGAGACAGGCTTTCCGTGGTGCTATTAGAGGCTCCCATTAAAAACCCTGCTCCAGGGTATTCTCTCAGTGTTGTGAGGATGGAAATGGGATCTGATAACGGCATGTATAATTTGTTGCCGCATCAAAGTCACACTTATTGGCTTTATTTTCTATCAGTGTTACATCTACCTCCTGGTAGATTTAAAGTCAAATTCACTCAGATACAAAGAAGATAGTGATACATCGTCTGCCACAGTATACTGTAACTAGCCAGAGAAAAAGTTAACACTTTACTTTACACCTTGATTGATTAGATCACACAGGGAGAAATTACTACAGCAGTCACCTGAATTGTAGTTCCATGTTAACAAGTAATATTCATTGAATCGTTTTTCATCACAGTTAAATATATCAGCAGGGGAGATAGCTAAGAAGCTATTTTCATTTCAAATCTGATATTTTGTGGTATTTAAATTAAATTAAATGTTCATATTTTTTATTTTGATTTCCTTTCATTGAACTTCTTTTTGACCCCTTTTTCTATGCCATTTACTGTCTTTTATCTGAGCCTAAGACTGTCATGCACAAAAAGTTAGTATATATACACATCTGAAACCTATAGCAACATAAACATCCCAATACAGAAGAAAAGTTTCTGAAATTATTGTTTTAATGCACACGCACACACACACACGCACACACAGTAAGACAGGGAGAGACGGACAAAAACAGAGACGGAAGGAGACGCACACACTCACACACCTTTTTTCCCCATTTAGCTCACAGCTATCCTGAAGAACAGGATTATTTTGAATTTGTGAGGCAGCCTTCTTCGTGTCTTTGGCTCTTTAAATTGGGATATCGTTGGATAGGCTTCTATCAGAGCAGATTTATTTTCCCAACTCCAACAGAGAGAAGTGAACAGTGCAGGGCTGTATTTTACCATTGCATTTGGTAGATGTACAGCATTATAACTCATGAGTGGCACCTCATTTCACACAGCCTAATGGCTTGACACAGGGAGCATACCCAGCTCAGGCAGGGAGACTCCCCTGTATATTTTGGACCGGGGAATGGGAGAGATGGGGAGTGGAGAGCTGATTAGTAGGCAGAGTGAACTATTTCTACTAGCACAGAACATAGCATATGGTGAAAAATAAAAATGAAATATCGGTGACCAAATTCATTTATTGATAATTGGCATGGTTGCTTTAAAGAATGATGTTTCAGATAGAAGTCGGAACACATGCATTCCCACTGTACTAAATGAGACAGGAACTGGTTGTCTCTTTCTCTTATTTACTGGTTAAGCATTCGAGCGGCAAGTCTATTGTGTGATGTTTGATGACATTAAATAGAGAGTAGCAGATGGAGAGAGCAAAATGTGTTCTGTGCTCAACTTGCATAGTCTGGCTGTATGACAGACACTGCCGCCCTCCAGCTTCCTTGTCCTACAACAGGAGCCTGCCAGAGCGAGGCAGGTAACATGATTGTATAATTGTGTCATGACACTGTGAACCCGCTGGAGATACATAACCATGTTAATTTTCTGATAGCACAAGGCCAGCCGTTAGAATCAGAGTTGTGATAGGTATAATTTGTGCCTCCTACACCACAGTGAAAGTAGCAGGTCATCAGCAGGATAAATACAAATTACAATTGATGCACTTTCAGTTCCGCCGGGCCAGTTTGTGTGACAAGGCTGTACAGAGGCAGGGCTGTCGAGCTTATCATCTCTCATTTCACATCTGAGCCCTAAAGGCAAAAAATCTGATCAAATGTTGCCTGTGAGTTACGTTAGATATCATTGACCTTCTTTTAATCTAAAATTGTTTGACATGAGGCTACCTATGAAATGGATTCTTACACGGCTTCATATGGCAAGAGAGTATTTGATGGTGACATGAAATTATCCTACAAATCCGACGAGTAGACACCTAGGTAATGCGAGACACATATATGGGAAAGTTGTGTTCAGGCATTGTAGCAAAGAAACATTTTGGCATGGGTGTGTTTGAATGTACGTATGGTTTATGTGGATGTACAGTTTGAGTGTGTTTGTGCGTTTGTGTGTGTTTGAGAGGATCCTTCCTGGAACCCTGTCATGGCGTGTCAAACAGGCAGCTGAAGAGCTCTTCATTAGAGGCCCTCTGTGTCTGAGGGAAAGAAAACAATGCGCTCAGCCCAGAACCTGTAACCTTTCCATTTAATCAGGAGTTCAAACTGCACTGTCTCCCACTAGAGCAGGATTCCTCCTCTGGGGTTTGGGAGCAACTTTGCGGCAAATGGTTTCATATCAAAATAAGCAGAAATGCCTATCACCTTATAACACTCGGTAGCACTGTAACAGGTAACCGTCATAGCTGAACTTACTGCATATACTCTATCTCTCTTTTTCATTCAAATGTACCATACATCTGTTTTGCCTCCTTGAAATCATTTGATGTAAATGTATTTTTTAGAGCACAGGGAAATCTAAAAGTGTAGCCAGAATGGATCCCCAGATAAGCCCTTCCTGGACACCCTCCACAGTTACTGTAGAACAACCACAACCAGCTTGTGTTACTTCACAGGGAAAAACATACACTGTAAGTGCTAGAGGGGAATTTGAGGAGTGGTCACAGTTTTCAAACATATGACTTACCTCTATAACAATTCACACTTTCCTTCCCCACTAAAAAAGACAGCTTATGTGACACATACCGTACATAACAAACTGAAGAAAATTACATAATTTCTGTTATTTTCACCACACACAAGACAATGATCACGATGAATACAGTTAGAATAAAGGCTTCACAATTTCAAGCGTAAAAAAAACCGACAAAACAATAACAACAACAAAACGACAGCACACGTTTAAATACATCATACTGATGGCTAGCCAGTAGCCTTCAAAGTGACAAGTGATTTCAAGGAAAAGCCATGCTTTCTATTTACTATACTGCGTTGATATGAGATAGAGACTTGTCAGGAACGTATATAATAACAACACCGTGTCCGCTTTTTAGCAGAGAGGTTGATTATTGTTCCTGCGAGCTTACACAGTTAATTGTACTATGTAAATGAGAGCAATTACAAAGCTTTTAGGTGAAGAGATGACAGCTGAGGTTGGGTTTATTATCAGCTTCACCCAAACAGTTGTCATGGAAACAATGTAGAATAACCCTCCTGTCAAATAATGATATAGCGCAATGTGGAGTGGAAATCTCAACCCTGTTGGTGTTCATACCCAGAACGGACAAGATGACTGATGTAAACTTTGTATCATGTAGAAACCATGATGAAGAGTATAATCAACACACCAATACATCATATTTCAGCTTTAGGGCTATTATCATTGTCATTATCTTTGCCGTCATATTCACCATCGGGAGCAGCAGTAAAAGCATTCTTATAGGTTATGTTATTTTTAGTAAAATAATATGTTTTTTGCCGCAATATGGTTGTGGTTTGAATAAAAATAAATACTATTTCATGAAATACCTTAATGAAAAACAGAATACAAATCTAACATATTCTCTATTCTTTTTGTTGTTAGTGTCAAATTAAAGGTAATAACAATGAATACATTGAGAATACAGAATACAAATTTAAGTCACAAATTGATATTTTCTACGGCAATTTATATTACAATTACTCTTGTGGGGGCCTTCATGAATTAAATATGAGTTCTGTCTCAGAATTAGATGTTATAAAGGTAAATTACAAGAGGCAGCCTGTAATTGAGGTGGTGGCAATGTGGGCCTACGAAGCTAATCTCTGGCTGGGTCATGTGATGCCCTGTCCTCCAATGGCAAGACTTCTTTTTTGCCACAAAGCCAGGGCAGCTGAGAAAATTGATTTCTCATCTGAGCAGTATTTGATAGCTTTTGAAATCAGAAATTGAAATTAACTAACCTATGCCCCGTCATTACAAAAGAGCATATTAAAATGCAAGTGTTTCCTACCAGTACAGCAAGGTTGCCAAGGTATATTTTGAAATGGATTTTCCTTCTCTCTTTCTATACAGTCTACTACTTACAATTGTGCTTTATATTTTCCTGACTCCAGCACATCTTCAAATTAAGGTGAATGTTGGATTTTCCTTTGTCATCCTGTTCTTGCAAGGACCGTATCCTTTGTCGAGGATAATGATACTTAATGTATCTCTAAAAGCGTTTAGAGAAGCCGACATACTGTTTGTGGAATATCAGGAATATTTCCCATGTACAACAACTTTACGAAATGCTTGTGAAAGTGATAAAGCGCAAGGTAGTTGGTGTATGTGACAAAAGACATGTTAAAACAGATGTTAGTGCAGGTGGACATGAAGATCAATAGATGGCGGAGAGCAGATAGATAGTTACCTGAGATGGAGAAACTTGAAGCAGATGTTAAACAGACTGATGCCCAGCTAGGCAGATCAATGGACAGGAGGCAGATGGAGGAGAACATGCCTGAGTGTGGGGAGGCGCTGACAGAGACATGAAAAAATGGGAGTCACATTTGATATGCAGATGGGCTCCTGTCCACAACAGTGAACTATCAAGAAGCAGGGAAACAATAGATTGCAACTTCGGAAACTTTTCATGCCAACACCCTCCCCCGCCTCCTCTGACTTCAGTGTCATCCCAATTACTGGTGTCTCTAACCCGTCACTGTCAAGACCATGTAGAAATAATATTACATTCAATTTTATCATTCCAGCCATGGAGTTCACCGTTATATCCGTTATTAGGCCTGCTTATTGTAAGACTCAGCAATTTTCTGGGGCTTTCAAACTTAGCTAATTAGCCCTGCAACTAGGTAGCGTCAAGCTGAGAATTAACGCACCATAACCTTTGCCTCCCATTAGTGACTTACTGTATATGCACAATGCATTTCTGAGAATTATCTTGCCAGGACTAGCTTCATGACCATGACCATGCCTGTCATTTATTATTCTACTGGACACGTGGTTGGGAAAAAAGTCCTTGCCACCTAACTGGACAAAGATAATGTTTCAATACAATATTCAGTAAGCAGATCATCTATTTGTATAAGTGTGTGTACTTTAAAAGCAGTACTATGTTGTGTAGTAATAGGTCTTATTTGCATCAATGTCAGTCATATCTCAAAGATGAACTGTAGCATTTGTATGGTGATATGTACATGGCTATGACAGAAGGGACAATCTTTGCCATATTGAACTCTTAACACACAGTAACATGTATTCACTGACCATCCCACTCATATCTCTCTCTCTCCCACATACACACACATATATAAACCCATACACATATACACCCACACACACATCTTCTGACATCCCTTGTCCCAGTGGCCTTGCTGTCCGAGAAGCAACTTGAACTAGGCGATAACCTGATAGACTTTATCTTGTCTTCCCTAGGTCTTACGAAAGCCTGAAGAAGACACTTCAACTGCAAGGCATCCCCCCAGAGTCCTAACCTTCCCCTCATCTCCCATCGCCAGCCTCAGCGCCTGAGAGCTGTCAGCGGCCTGTTGCTTATTGATGTTTCTGCATGTTTTATGTCTTTCGGAGATATGACGGCCCTGACACAGTGCTGATTTCAATCAGCCTGCCTCACACCACCGAGAGTGACAGCTGGAAAAAGTAGGTGGGGGGGGAAAAAAAGAACGAGAAAAAAAGAAATGGTGGGGATGTCATTGGCTCAGATGAGGTTCGGCCTTGTCTCTGACCGGGAGAAGGGATTCTCCTCCCTTCTAATGAAAATGTTTCATTCACATCTCATGCCTCCCTCGCTGATGAATTCAATAGAAGAAAAAAGAGAAACGAATAGGGAGGAAAATAAATTCAGCTTTTGTCAGATTGGGTAGGCAAGAAGAGAGGATGACCTCAGAGCCAAAGGTTCTGACACTGCATCAATCCCTTTAGGGGTGAGGCCTGCTGGACCAGTGCTGGCTGAAGATTACTTCAGCACATCTGAGGGATGACTGCTCTATCTATTCCACATGCTCTATGCAGAGAACCGCCTTGTATGGTTTATACTCTGAGCTGCCCACTAAATTAGGTCTGAGATCATTCCATGGAATGAGGGGAGCAATTGAGCTGCAAACCATTGACAGGGAGCCTACTGAATCCCTGAGAAAGGAGAAGTATCTGTCTCTTGTTTTCTTTATCATGCCAACTGGAATGTACCATGGGTAATCCCAATAAGGCTCTTTACTTGCAAATTGAAGTTTATGCACACATCTGCCGATAAGACGCTCCCACGCAACTTTCTCACATACACATTTCCAGTGTGCTATCACATAGATTTAAATCTCCTTGTGATTGTGTCTGTAAAAAAATACAATCTGATTCTCATTATTAATTAATAGTCACCAGTACTGCATGTCAGAGGTATTGCATGTTGCACATTTCAGGCAAATGCACAAAATAATGAAGAATTGCTTTATCTGTGTTTCTCTAAATCTGAGTATATCGACAGTCCATTAATTAGTTTGCAAAATATATATGTATACACATATACTGGAGAGAGAAAGAGAGAGAGAGAGATTGTTTTTAGTATTTTTTCTGATTCATATAATGTATGATTATAGTAGACTGCAAATACTAATACTGTTATTATTATCAAGGGCTTCTATGTCAGATCATACAACAAAAAGTGTATTAATCAGTGTATAAAATATATTGATTACAAACAATATCAGCTTGACATAACTGTTTGTTTCAGAAACAGCTGAATGGATAAAACTGAGTCACAAAGTCCATCATATAAGTTTAACTACAATGCATATTTCTAAAGGCATTTCCGTTCCTGTGCTTTCCAGTACCTACTATGTACCTTGTAATGAGATTGCAGCAAACAAAGAATAAATTAGCTGTCACAAAATTATTTCAATTTCCTCATTCTAATAGAAGATTGTGACAGGTGTTGTAGTTCCCCTGTTTGGCTTCACAACATGTTAGAATGGATAATTGATCCATCATAAAACATCAAGTAGTGGCAGTAACCGCCTTGAGACTACAACACTGAACATGCGGAAAATCAAACTTAACTCTATGTTGACTAAAACACTCCCTTGCTCTGTCGATCAAGCATGTCCCTCCTTGACAGCTCTGTTCGTATGTTGTTAAATAATCTAAAAGGGGGAAAAAAAAGAAACATGAAAGAAAAGGGAGTCTCAGAGGAACTGTCACAAAGAAAAGAAAATGCCACGGGGGGCGAAGAATGCCTTCAGTCGCACAGCTTTTCAGATTTTAATTTCAGTCTGTAGGACTGACTCCTGGGATCGCCTGAGTGAGCGGGTCCTGGGAGTCAGGGCTGTCGCTGACCCCTGTGCATAGACAGGCCCAGAGAGATGTCAGCTGGGAGCTCGCTAGGATCACCAGGCTGCCAAGCGCTTTGAAAGCTGCTGCCAATTCAGACTAAGTTTCAGCTGAATGGCTGCCACAGAGAAGGAGAGCGACAGCAATAAAAACAGGTTGCAAAAGGAAGAGAATTCGCTTTCAAAATGTATTTGGCCTTTGACCTTGCATCCTACCCCTTGGCCTCTGTCTTTGAAGCTGAGCATATTTTTTGAGGCACATTGAAAGAAGGGAGGGTTCTGGGGGAGGACTTGGGGCCTGTCAGTTTAAATATATTAATAATCTGACAGCTTCATCTGCTTTTGAGGACCAACCGTGACAGCTGCACAATGGATCACGCTGTAGCCCTCCTCGTACATGTGTAGCTTTTCTGTCTGAACAACACAGAGAGTTTATTAAGACATCACACTCCTGTGAAGTATTGATTTAACACCAGTCCCTGTCACTTTCCATATTACCCAAATCAAAACTTCGCAAATGATCAATGATGGCTAAGCATGCAAACTGCTACTTGTACATATAAGGTTGAGGTTTTACTTTTTTATTTGATCAAACTTTTTATATTTATATTGTAGAACCTATTCCATTTGAATGACAATTTTATAAAATAAACATAGTTTACTGGAATTTTGAATGATTTTATACGTATTATAAACGAAATACATATGAAGTCAGTTTATAATGACAAAAAGGAAAAAAAGGATGGTGTCTTGAACAAAGTCGGTGGACGGGAAGCTGGTTGTCTTTGAATATCAGCTCCGCCCCTCAGACAGTGGATCTGTCCATGGAGAGACAGAGAGAGAGAGAGCGGGGTCAGGCAGAGCGCAGGTAATTGAGGTGTCCCCTCCCCTTCCCTTTTTTTCCGGAGCTTCTCACCCCTTACTCTCACCCGCCGCCCTATCCACACAGCGGGCACAATTACGTTCCCCATCACCCCTCCAGCTGGCCCCCATGATCCCGCACTTCTCACTAAACGCGACTCTGCCGGCCCTCTCCCTCTTAACCTCCCAGCACCCGCTCCGGGGAATGAGGGAGGGTGCACACCAAACAGGGAGATGGAACTCTGCAGTGCTTGGCGAAAAAGACAGAAGTTAAGTTAAATTGGAGGTTGTGCATCCGAGTAAAGGATAATTGGTGTGCTGACGGTGAAGCCGAATTATGTTTGTTAGCTCACACCGTGCATATGCACCATGAATGCCCCACGCAACGGTCCAACCGCTCGTTCGTATCTACACAAAGTCAAACCAAGTCCTCGAACCTTCAAATGTGAAGGAGGGAATTCACAGTTGATTATAATGACCCTGTGTGACATTGCTGTGTGACATTGTAACTTCCTAAATTGATTCATATGTCTGATCATAATATTTCACCTTCCATGGTCATATAACTTACAAATCTGCATTTCAAATATATCTATTATACCTGGCCTTTTCAGTCTTGTTCTCATCATAATTGTGCAGTAACAGCTATCAACATCTATGGTAATTGAGAGACTGGAAATAGATTTCAACACCCAAGTGTCAGTCCGTTCCTATTTCCACAACACTCTCTAGGTGTCTCTAGATAGACTGGGTTTTCACTCCATCCCATCACATTAATGAGAGGGGAGACTCTCCTGTGCGTTATTACCTGAAATAATACCATATGGTCAAATGTAAACAACATCTGCATATTCATGTCTTAACTTCATCTGTTTAATTAGTTCCAGCAAAGCAGTTTACCCTCTGAGGCCCCCCCTGTCAGAGCAGTGATGGTGGAGCCATGGCCTGCTGTCGTCCCTGACAGTCCTCCATTGTTCAGCTGACGCCCATGCCCTGCCTGGTTAATGCCAGGTGCGTCTGTACAGGCCGTGGATCAGGTGAAGGGAGTTAAGGGGGTTCTTTCACACTGTTCTTTCACACTGATGTCAAATCTGACAGGTCCTCTTCATTAGGGAGATCCACCATTGAGTTCCTGATATTTCATTACACAGTATTTAACATGGCTTCGATAAAAGCCAGTGTTTTACCAGAATGACAACATGCTGACCCGCCTCATCTATCACGAAAAAGTATCAGCAGAAGTACATTAATTTTATTTTCATGCCATCAATATGCACACCAATGTTAAAGAGATCAACAACACCAATGAATATCTATTTTTATTTTTTGATAGACAAATGTATTTAGAGTATGTACATATAATTATTATTGTTATCACAATTAATTCCCGCATGGTTTAGGTAACCTCAAATCAAAATGAATACCATCTTTATTTGTTACAACCCACACACATACTGTATGCACAATTATTCAAGCTTCTATGAATAAATCAAAGGCTGAGGTTCTTTGTACAAATTTCTTTGTGAAATAACAAACTAAAATATACGTAACAACATCTGTCTTAAAGTACCTGGGACACAGAGAGTAGTACTATATCTACTCCTGTACAGTCATCCTGCTGGCAATTACATACTTGTTAGTATGGTAACAGCCCAAGGTAGCACAGAAGGCTTGAAGGCTTGCTGGGCATTCTTTCTAATTAAATTCCCCTTCATCAGGCACTCGTTTGTGCACAAGCATTAATACTTTTGACCCCATGTTGCCCAAACACTAACGTGCCTGGGGAAGGAAAAAGAGGAGGGAAATGGAAGAAAAAACATGAAGGAATATCTTATTAGAGGAGTCAGACATGTTTTAGCCTTCGTTTCTTGATGGCTGCTCCTGGTGTCGCGACCTACTGGCGTCTAGCTAATACAACAGTGAGCGCCACGCCATTGTTCTCAATCAATAACTAATTATCAAAGTACTGGCTCTGACTGCTATTGTCCTCTTTGCTTGGAGCCCGTTGTTGTGAAATGAAAAACAAAAAGGGGAAGAAAGGGGAAAGAAGGGTGGCTTTTGGCTGCACAGTGATGCTGCCGCCACAACATCCTAGCAAGCCTTTCAAGATACGCTGGGCCATCAGTTTGAATTAACATCCCCTTACTAATTGATATGAATTAGAACAGAAGAATTCTTGTTACTGGTGAATGTCATAATGATATCCTCAAAGTAATCATGGGAGACAAAAAGAATTCACCACCAAACACACATGCAGACCACAAAATAATAGGCAAATTACTTTGACTCCTGCTGAGGACTTTGTGAACAAATCTCACAAACAAAGACAAACTAGATTGCTGCCAAACTGTATGTTTCATTATTTTAACCTTTTGAGTGATGATGACCAGAATTATTTTAAGATGAGGGAGCTTCTTCCCAATATGTTTATATATTGTCCAAGTACCATTGGAAGGATTTCGCCAGATTTAAAATAGAGCACTTTATTCACTGATGCAGTACTATGTCCACTTAGCACCTAACCATTGTTGGGTGCTTTAACAAATGAGCTAACAAAAATAGAAGAGGCCAGTAATTCAAAATTGGCAACCCAGGGGAGATTCTGTGTTGGTGCCTGCCTGTCTGTGTGCTTCCCAAAGCATAGCCGCGTCTCCTGTCATCTCGCGTGGTCACACAGTTCACTAGTCCCCAGTCCTGTTGGTGCCAGTGGCACCGGGCTCAGGGGCCGAGGCCCTCTGCAGCCCGGGGGGGTGGCTGCTGCTCTCGTGGCAGGCCGGGGTCAGCCTAGTAAAAGTGCTGCCCTCTGGACGGTGAGTATAATTCCTCAGCGAGACCAAGGCAGCTGGAGCAGGGCGGCCGGCCCCGTGTAATCATATCGCTTGCACTGGAGCTGATGTCTGACCTCATTACCAGAGTTTAATTGCGTTGTTACAGAGTTTCACTTTTTTCTTTTCTCCAGCCTCTTTCTCTTTCTGACAGCTCTCCAAAAGAATTCCTGGTTTGCTGCAAAATGAAATTAATTACTTTTATATTTGTGTCCCTTTTGGTACACATGCAAAAATGTCGTTATCACCTTATTAATGTGAAATATAGCTACTTCCAATGCTAGTGCCATTTTGATATGGCTTTCAGGTGCAAGTGCAAACATTTTAGATTGTAGTCTAGTCAAGATGGACATATCATTAAACCCAATATGTGTTTCAGAAATTGGTCATGATGTCAGCTTTTTGGTAAGTGCTTATTTCCTTTCCTTTATTGCACAAGACACACATCAACTTTTTGAGAGGTAATAAAACCACAAATCAAATACACCTCCCTTTTAGTTCCTGAAGCTATTGATATGGAAATGATTTGAAAAGGAATAGAGCATTAAATCAACACTTCATTAACACCTCTTTTAAAATGTACCTGTTCTTGAGCAAGCTCTGTTTGTCAGACACAACTGTGTTTGGAGCTCAGTACACGCTGGTGTTGTTCACACTTATAATGAAATCAAATTGCTTTACATTAAATTGGAATTAAAACGATTGATTTACAGTTGATGAATCCACGTAGTGTATTTCAGTATTTGAAATGTAATCACCTCAACACAACAGCAAATGTGAGGACTTCCATGTTATTCTTATTCTACTATTTGCAGATAGGGTGTTTTGTTGCTTTTGAAGCAATCAAAACGTTCTACTTGTATTGAGCCTTTTGACCTAAGCACATCCACTGCCTGGCTGGAACTGTAAGGTCTATGCAAGGAAATAACTGTCTTTCATGCCATGAAACCACATGAAACACGAGTAATGAAAAGTACCTGTGCCGACGTGCAAATAGAAAGCGTGAGTGGGGCTCAGGGCTGCGGGCTTTGCTGCCTTCAGAGTGTTAGCCTGCTATTCTCCACAAACACATCCTCCCACCCAGCTCAAGAGTCAAAGTCATCTGTTTTTCCTGCTTCGCACCCCAGCTGCACCGCTAAGTAACCCGCACACCCCAGCGCAACCGTGACGAGGTCACAGGCAATGGGCTACCTCGAAAACTAAAGTTGCTCTTTCAAAACATCCATAAACTAAAATAAATTGATTTCTCGTTTGTATATCAACCACAGATCAACTTTTAGTATGTGTACCTTAGAGTTGAAAGGTTAGATTCAAAAAGAGGCTGGTATTTGTGTGTATTTGTGAGTGTATGTGTGTTTGTGTGCAAAGAAAGTCTCATGATTTGCTGTATATGAGATAGACAACTATTCTTTAGCTTGGAATCACATTGTATCATGCCCTTGAAAACAGTTCCCAATTAAATCTGTGCATTGTGTATGCACTGCAGATAGATTTTTCCTATTTCCCAATCTTGAAAGAGCAATTATAATTCCATGATTCATACACACACTCCATTTGAAGCGCCCATCCTATCCCATTGTCAGTTGTCAGAGTAGAGGATAAACCATGAAAAGCCCTAATCCTGAGCTGGACTGCCGGCTTTAATGAGGAGCCAGTCTCAGGCAGAGCCATGTGACGCCCAGGCTGGGGCCGGAGTGGTGCGGAGCTGAGGTCACCTCCTAATGGAGGGGTCCATGGCTTCCCCTCCGGAGAAGGGAGGAGCCCACTTACTTTGACCCATTAAGTCAAGTTGCTCTCCTCTGACCCTCCCAAAGATGCTGGTTGTGGAAGAGCATCACAGGAGGACAGCCAGGCCTGCTGCCTGCAGGCAACAGGGCTAGAAAAGAATAGAAGGATACAAATAAAAAAAACTGAGAGGGACTGGGGCTTGTGAAAGATGTAAATTCAAAGTAAAAGGGGCAGAACTTTAACCTATGGGCTGTTATGCAGCAAATGGAACAGAACTGCCGCTTGAAATTAGAGGACAATGGGGAGTTCAGCCCAGGGGCGCTCAACCAACGCACATCTAGTGTATCAGATCCCAATCTTAGTGACATCGCTGACCATCGCTTTGCAAATGTTCTGATCCCTGGTGGCACCAAGACAGGGTTGGGGGCAATAGCGGAACAGTACGAAAAAGAGGGAATAACATATGGAAGTGAGTGCAGCTAAAAAATATGGGACAATAGGGAAATGGAGAGGGAAATAGAGAAAGTTTAGAGAAGTGGACTGGGAGTACATTAATGCTGGACTTCCCAGTGAGGCAGAGAAGAGTAAAGCTGTGCAAATAGTCGCAGGATCGCACTGTCAATAATACGTGCAATCTGCAGAGACAGAAAGCTATAATCAACAAAAATCCATATTGAGGGTGAATGCCAGAGTTTTTCAAAATGTCAGCCCAGTGTGTTTGCAGAAGGGCAGGGATGACAGATGAGGAGCAGGGGGGTGAGCAGGCAGGACAGCGCAGACATGGGTGATAGGCACTCTCTGTGCTGATGAGGTCCTGGACATGGAGGCCAGTTAGAGAGCAACGACAGGCCAGGGGAACACTGTACCTCTGCCTCAGTCTGGTCCTGTCTGATAAGCCCACATGAGTCCTCTGAGCTCTTGTGCCGTGTGAAAGCCTTCCACACCCACTACTAAATCAAACCCAAGGTGGTCAGGATCTCAGCTGATTTTTGTATTTTTGCTTTAACATCAGTGTTATTTTTATAGGTACATTTACATTTTCATGAAACACTAGTTGGAGGTTTGAAGGACACTTGAAGAGCAAGAGCAGCAGATAACTTAGTCCTCGAAAAGTGGCACATTTCTGGCACATATCTGAACACTTAAGTTTAGTGTTGCGATATAGACATCTTTTCCATCTTAACTTTGACATAAGTGCAATGAAATTGAGGTGGGTTTTTTTTTGTGTTCGATTTCTTTGTCATCCACCCTTTTGAAAGGCTATGTCTATTCTTCTTCTGAGGTCTTTTAAGTCATTATAAATGATTTTTTCTCTGTCTCTTTATCTTTTTGGCTTAGTCTCGTTGGAAAAAATACGTGCAGATTTGCTGGAAATCAGTGGCTTTTGTGTGCGGCTGCAGGAGCATGGTGAAATGTTTGGACACTAATACCCATTCATTTCGGTCGCTCCATAAATAAAAGCTGCCAGCTATGCGGCTGCCGTGAAGTGGTATTGTTTGGTGCTCAGCGGGATGTCCTGTTCACATTAGCACAGCAGGGGAAACTGGCCGGAACAGCCAGACAACTAAATCAAGACATTTTCAACTTCTGACAAAATTGCTATAGGGGGAGAAGCAGTTTTACGAGGGGATGTGTCTATGCTCTGTGTGTGTGTTTATGTGTTTGCGTGTGTCAGTTGGTGGGAGTGAGGGTGGAAGGGAGGTAGGGAGAGAGGGAAGGGGGTGCATGGGGTTGAGATGAAATATTTTCAAAATGCTGTATATTGTGAATAATACATTAAAGGGAACTCCATGGGGTTGACATAAATGAGGAAGTGTCTCTCTAATGGACGGTGCAATAGTCAGATCAGACAACAACCCACAACTGTCATTGTGCTCATATCCTCATCCGATTTTCAAACCACAAGTTATGATCATTTGTGACTATTTATTTTTACAGGCAAAAAAAACTATTTTTTTTACTAAAACTAAACATGAAGAACATTTACAAGACACTTTCATTCAGTGTTTTAGAAATCATAGTGGGATAAATGCATTTTTGCATAAAAAGTCTAAATTTAAAAATAATATTTTTCATGAACATACTGTTACTGTAAAGACCATACTTCCGACATTCAGACTGAATTCAGTATGGATTTGTCAAACATTCTTTATTGTTCTTGAGGGACGTGGCAAAGAACGAAACATCCGTCATGTGCTTGTACGCATAAACGTTACTAATCCCAACCAAAAAAGGATCAGAGGAAAATTGCCAAACATTCGGGCTAAATATACAGAAGGTCACAGAGAACAGCACATGTGGTGGTAGAATGTCACAAAGCAGACTCTTTTAACCAAGCCCCAGCCCTGGGCTACATTTGCAGGTGGTCGATTGCCTCATCTTCACAGAGGTTAACTCTTAGGGAGTGCTAAAAGCTCCAGGTCTGAAAGGGAGGCCTATCATCAGAGGAGGCTGCCTTAGTGCCAACAAGACCCAGATAATGACAATCCTGACCTCAGTTAAGTACATAACACAGCAAGGGCTCTTGGATGTGCTGCCCAGAACAATGTAGGGGGAGAAGGCACCAACCACACCAGGGCCACAGCTGGGATTTACCATGCCAACGAGGCTGCCATCTTGATTAGGGGCAAGTTAACCTCTCAACTTAACTGAAAGTGAAAATAAAGGTTTGAGGTTTTTGCTTCTTTGGCAAATCATACTTGAATGCAAGTCATTGCATTGGAGAAATGAACCAATACTGTGCATGTCACAGCCCCGAATGCCTAACATATATTATCGGAAGGAGAATAGAAGAAAATGAGGTTTGGCAGTGCCACCATGAGGTTGCGGCTGGATTTTGTTTATCTTGAGGCAATCTGGACCCCATCCAGACTTTCCCTCTTTTGGAGTTCTGTGAACTGGAGATGAGAGGAGTACTCCCTCTTTCTGTGGGCTCTGCTTCTTAGTCTTTGCTGCAGGGTTCAGTGGACCTTGAGAAAACACCAGTGAATCCGTCACCATCCAACCCCCCCCAGGGACAAAGTTGGCCGGCCACTTCTGAAGCTTCACTGACCCAAGGCCTGAACCCTGCTGCTCTCTATTCCCTGCCCTACGCAGCCTCTGGGAATCTCTGACCCCGGGTGCATCAGGAATCACAGACTCGCATGGCAGCATCAAACACACTGGCAGGTAGTCTTATGTAAGTAAAGTACATTGGCCTTAAAACGACCAAGTTCAAATAAACAAAACCACACAAAATCTTCCAAATTAAACCCCAAACTGATTCCATTCGAATCTACTAAACAGACAGTATTTTTTTCACAAAAAACTAAAAAATCCACCGTTGGTATTTCAAGTTGTACATCTATTCCAGAACCTTATACAACTAGAAATGATTTGGTCATATTTATCCAATTGCATCCCAAGCCCAGATGGCCCTTAATTGGTTGGCAAAGGGAGCAAGGGGGTCTTCTTTGAGGCGTGAGTGTGTGATTGTTGCCGTTGAATTGCCGCTGTGAAAGACTGGCTGCGTGATGTGGAGATGGAACAGTGTGAGAACAGGTCACACAAAGGAACCACCAGCATTGCACAGGAGGGGCTAGCCCTGTAGTGAGACAGCTAAGACACTAGCCTCAACTAAAATCATGACAAAAAATGAACACCTCATGTGTGTGGGAATTTATCCTTACAAGGTTGGAGGTGGTAAGAAGTATAACTCCCGCATTGCCGCTGACTATGTCATGCATGGTCAGCTCCTGTTTGAAATGATAGAGAATGGAAAATGATTACGCTGTCTGTTTGATATGCATGTGCATCCGGCAAAGTGTCTGAAATAAGATCCATGATACATAACTGGATGCGAACATTGAGCTCTTTTTAGTAATACCAATACTGCTATTAGTTCGACTGCAGCTACTACTGTTCAACAGCTCTTGCTCCCAACTGTAGACTGAGCTTTTATACACAGTGTCGGTTACTATAATTACAATGTCTTACTTTAAAATTATCAGCGGGATGATTCGACCAACTGTAATAGTCTTGACAGTATTTGCTATTGTCGGTATTAAGATCTCCGTAGATCTACACAGAACTTTCTTGTAGCCACAGCTCCACCCAGCCCCATTGTCACAAGCACGCACGTGCTCTTCGTTCAGTTGAGTTGTCTCGGCTTAGTACAACACTGCCCTACCCTGAGAGACGTGACGGGAGACGATAAAGACTTACACTCGTGCAACACTTGCAAGAAGATGTCCTTATGAGAATAAGGCAGTATTAAGCCATGTCAGTTTAGTAGGCCATGGAAGAGGTTGAGCAGGCCATCAAATCAATGGCAGTCCAATGCAGGATCCCATTATTAGTGACACAATGTGTGCCCGGGCCGAAAGTCTTCAGCTCCAGAGAAGTTCAGGTGTTGCTTGATTCATTAGACCCTCTGTCTCAGACAAGGTGATGGATCCCGTGTTGTCCTCAGAGGGGTGAGAACTGGAATGTCTTTTATCCTTGCCAACACTATGTCACTTTTATTTCTTTCTTTTTTTGACACAGTCTTGACACCTGGTAAAGGTTTGAGAGAGGGGGCTAGAGAGGGATCATAGCAGATGCCTATTTAAAGGGAGTGGTTGACACTGCTGACATTTCTTCCTCCCCCTTTTCAGCCTCAACATCCTCTCCTTATTAAAATGGAAAAAGATGTGTCACATTAAATGAAGAAATTGTGAACATTGTTTGAAAGAGCAGATAATGATCAGTCATAACTCAGTGTTCTTTAACAATTTTGGTCAGGCTCTGACAGTATCACCTGCATGTTTGAAACTGATCACAGCTGGCCACAAAAAATGATTGTGGATATTAAAATATTCCTTCAATAATTAAAATGAAAGATCCAATCTTAGGTACTTTATCCGTGACTAAACCAGGAAGCCAAGTTCTCTATGAGCTTTAACATTCAAAGACGAGAACAACAGCAAAAAACATGTGTGTTCTCAGATTGTTTTAGCATGATGTTTGCATCAGTGTATTGAACTAGGAAGAGAGGATCAACTGATAGAATATGATAGTTGTCAATGGCTGAGCACTGTTAATAATGTAATATGGCTCTCCCTTGGGGAGCTGATCTCCTCAGCTGGGTCACAGGGAGTATTAAAAGGGTTAAGGGTGCACAGTAAATTTATTGTGGGTCTTCCAGCACCAACGGGCTGGAGCACTAATGGATGACCTTGGGGTTTGGCTGCTCCAGACTTGGGGAGATCATGTCTCACCACTCTTCAACCAGCAGAATGACCTCGTTCCTCTCTGCCCCTGGCCTCAACCTTTAACTCACTGATCTTTGACCAATTATTAAGTAGACACCTGCTTTCCGGTGTTTGGCCAGAGGGGGAGATGGAGTAGTATTGTCTACTCTAATTTGACGCAAATGCGTAGTGTGACAGTATCTATCTCTCCAAAGACATCCCATCTGTTTGTCTTTCCACCAGTATCGGTTTCACTGCCTAATGCAAAATGTTATTATTTTATGGGATTTTCACATGAAACTTCTTAATACACTTCACATCAATATAGTTTCATATAATCAAAATATGTTTAATTACAAAAAGTATCCGCAACTGTTGCTTACAGCATGTGCAATACTACAGTATACTACTTGTTTGCATGTGCAAGCAACCAGAAGTAGAACGGTTGCACAAATCAGTATTATACATAGTCCTAGAGACGCTCTCTTACAGAGCAGAGTTCAGCGTTATTGGTTTGGACAGGAACACTAAGGAAGGGACAGGTATTTGCCAGAGATAAACTGTGTCCCCATGGCAGTTGGCTCCAAGGACATTATTTCCTTCTCTGCCTAATATGCTGTGAAAGGCAAGTTAGCTTTCTGAAGTGGACTCTCAGGTGTTCATCTTGGGGGCAAATACAATATGCACACTGTTAGAGCAGCTCCTAGTGGCTCCTAACTGAAGTAGGTAAACAATTGTGATGCATCCTCCTTACCACATTTGCATCCTAATTTGTTCAAATCAAATCAACATGTTATTCAAAGCATACAAGGAGTAAACATTGTTTATACTTTATATGTTTTAATGTTACTAGATACATTACATACATGCCCACCATCACTAGACAGCTATCCTTGCAAGATAGACAGCATTATTGTTTTTGTGAATGTCTTTTCAAGGTAATTTTACAAACATGGATATGTTAAACAAGTCACTGGATTTATGGTGACCATATAAAAAGCATAGGCTACAAAACAAGACCCAGTTGGTAACTGTATTATTATATCCACTGAAAAATGTGGACCTCTGTCAAGGGCACAAAGGTAGAAGCAGAGACCCTGAAAACCCTGTGGACCTCAGGGATTCACGGAAGTCAAACTTCTCAAAAAAGGAGAGGAAAAAAAACTGCCATTAAGGTATAGCTTGGGAATGACACTGACCTAGGTCTGCCATCTTGCATTGTCCCACCATCTGCACAAACGTGAACTTTGCCTTTAAATCCTGCCTTCTCAATTAACATGTCCAGCTGGGTGGAGAATTCCGTCAGCTCCCTAATATCATTACTGCCACACCAGACCGGGATATAAATATTAAAAAAGTGCCCAGAGCTCTTTTTCTTGCTATGGGAGAGCTTCTGATTCTTGTGTCATATAATGAGGTGAACACAGACAGCAGGGTAACTCTAGAGCCAATGGTCTTATTAGGGTCCAGGCAGGCCACAACAGAGGAGTATACTAATGTTTTGGGCTCTCTGTGAGTTCTTACTCTCCTCCCCTACTGGCTTGTCAACTTACACATGAAAGCAACAGCTATATGGCAGCTGGATCCTTCACAAGGTATCTTCTAATGCTCTACGATATTGAGTCTCAAGCCTCTTTCGAGATATTCTAGTATCCAAAGACAAAGAGGGCTTTGAATGTTCTCAGTCTTCTTCCAAAAGCCAAGCTGTGTGGTCTTTGTGATAGAGCCATTACAGCATGAAGGACACTTACTTTTGCTTGTCTGTTTATTCCTGTGTCTGTCTGTGTTTGCCTGTGTGGATCTTAAGAGAAAGTCTTTGAATGTAGGACAGTGTCGCTGTACCGGTTAATCTCCCCCCACGGCTTGCAGGCAGCAGTGGATTTACAAGTTGGCATCATAACTGACCAGCGCTGTTTGATTAGATAACAGGGGCGCTACTGCAGGCATCAATGGTCCACCATGCTGAAACGAAACAGTTTGCACAACGGTCCCCATCCATTCTGCTTAGAACACCATGGGGGTGACTGTTCAACAGTCTGACGCCATAGGCTGCCAAGCAGCGTTCGCCATGGTAATACCACGGAAGGCACCAGCTTGCACCAGATGCTGGGAATTAGCTGTCCCTATGACGATCATGGGTTGTGTTAGACAGCTCTGCTCGATACAGACCGTGTCGCATACTAGGTGCTGCTAGAATGCCCAAAACGCCATAACTAGTAGAGTTGGAAGAACCTACAGTAAATCAAAGTAAATATGCTTAATTCGTCGTTAGTCTGTTATAGATATAGTTCATCATCAATGTTATCAATGTTAATGATCTTAGTTACTGTGCCTTATAGCACGCTGGGCAGAGACCATGAGTTTTTGGCTTTGTAGACATAGTCGCTGGGTGGCCAAAGGATGCAGACTGGCTCATTATGCTTGGTTAACATGCTGACCAGATGAAGACCCTTTTGTCTTAGCTTGTTGCCAAAAGACGTCCAGCTACATATGGAGGGGCACCAAGCAGGCAGATCACAGGGCAGGAAGCCCAGGTTTATCACCAAATACATACAGTATACCAAAGACCCTTATGGGTAGAATGTAGTTTTACTTTTGGTATCAGGCATTATGTTGACTGCAGAGTGGTTTTAACTTTTGTCTGTTTGCTTGGATGGAACCGTGTGTGAATGTTGCCACTGCCGTATTCTAGCAACAATCCCACACATAGGCAGATGTGTTAACAAGGTGTTCAAGATTATGGTCATGCATTTCTAATAATGAAGTGTTTTTTACTTTGTTGTAGAAAATAATCACTTTTGTTAATGCCTTCTCTCAATTAAATTCAAAAGTGTCATTCATTGAGCGGCCTCCAGTGAAGCCCTTTCTATTTCTGTTGCATTGTTGTGGAACTTTAGGTGGGGGTCATTATATGAAATGGTGTATTATATGAAATCCTTTCCAACACGTTGAAACCAAAGTATTGTGAGAATGGATCCAAGCATGGGTTCTGAGTGACTAGTTAAGCTTGGCTGAGGCGACATTGTGGTTGTTGGTCTTTGTCTGTCACAAGGGATTGCACTCTGAGTGCGTGGGGGTGGTCACTCTAGATACACATACATTTAGAGTCTGCATGAGGGGAAATAATGTACAACAATGATATCTTTGATCATTGCAAGAACTCCCCAACACAGGAACTGAGTTGAGCGTGGTTATCATCAACCCATTTTCTTCACCCCCCAGCACAAATCATTTCATAGCTCCTCTATCCCAAGCACCAGGGCTGGGCTTCAAAAGCAATTTCAGCTGAAAAATAAGGTGCTTTTCTTCAATTTTCAAGCCATTTGTATCGGGGTTAGTGTTGTTTACCTAGCTAGTACACTGGTATTTACATACCTCTTTAAAGAAAAAAATGCTTGGTATGATTTATGGACTGCAGCGAGAGCGCAATTTTCCATGTTGTGAACCTAATCTGAGAGGGTATGGAGAAAGGTCACATTGGCCATACAAATACCATGGTTCTCCCACAGAGACCAGGTGGATATTCATTCTCCTTAAAACATGTCAGGTGAGTCTGCATTGGAAAATCCTTATAATATGCCAAGATCACAGGGTTTCGAAACACCTTTGATTCTGTGCTATTGGACAAAAGTTTTGAATCATTCATAATATAAAACTGATGTTTTAATATCTGTTTTATTACTGTAAAACAATTGAATAGCAATCATTGGTTGATAGTTCCAGTTAAAAACATGTTGCTAGATATTCCACTCTTGTGCAAACATAATACATAACATTATGTTGCATAATGATTCAAAGGGGTCTTTAGTAATACAGTTGGATGGTAATACTGAAAGAACACAATGCAAGTGATACTTACATTGCAGATGTATAAGGATGTGTGTGTGTGTTATATGGAGAGAGAGAGAGAGAGTGAGAGAGAGAGAGAGAGAGAGAGAGAGAGAGAGAGAGAGAGAGAGAGAGAGAGAGAGAGAGAGAGAGAGAGAGAGAGAGAGAGATGCTGTCAGGTGTTAGGATCAATCCCATGTTTCAGAGTTGTAACCTTTACCCTGTCCCTTGACTTCAGAGAGATATGATACCAGGGGTTTGAAATAGAGATGGAAAATACATTTAAAAGTACTTAGAGAACATGATCCTGCTTTGGGCCTTTCTGTCTATTCCTTCATTTCCCAAACACATTGTGTGTGAAACCTATCTTTCTTCTATTCTACTCTGGCTTGAACTTGATCTGCATGATGAGGGTAAGAAAAGCCATGCTCAATCTTCTATGATTCATCCAATCATCATAGGATACAAAAATGGCATCCTGCCTGAGGTGATTGTCATTGAACATGCACAGTTAACAATCAATGAGAATACTATAATGCATTATCCATTAAAGGCTGACATTGTCTATGTACCCTCATTAATAACTTTGTCTTCCTACTCTGTGGTCTAATCATGTAGCATGGACTTCGGTTTCTGCTAGACAGAAAAATGGAGCAAAGTCTTGAAAAGGTTACACAAATCACAGAACTGCAGAAACACTAGGCAAAATAATAAAGGGCATCACAATCAAGCTATCATATCAGGACAAGCCACGGGTGTTGAAATGACAGTGCACCCAATGTATTGTTCGCCTGACACAATGTACGCATTTTTCTAAATGAGAAGCATTGTTTGCTGGGAGGTACAGTTCATAGTTTTAATTGCAAAGTGGACATGACAAAGAGAATGATTGTTGGACATTTGTATTTTATGTACTGTATATGACATATTGTATTTAGCAAACTGTCTAAAACTCATATCAACACTGTATCTATCTATATAACAAGGTTGAAACTAAATAAACCACTTGTTTCCAAAGCAAGAAACTATGCGATTACTTTCTGATGGTAAATGAGATTTAGGTTAAATACAGCATGCCAGCTCTATTTATTATAGAAATATTAAAAAGACAAAGATAGATATTGCATGGGAAGTATAAAGTGTCAAGGTTAACATTGAATTTCATGTTTTGCATTTCCGATGTGCTCATTATTTACAATGTATGCAATCCCTTTAGCATGAGTAGACCAATTTATGGGGAAGAAGAGGATCAAGTTCAGTCCTAATGACAACCCTTTGCTGACCTCTCTAGAGAAAACAAATGGAACCCCAAGGTGATGTTTCAATTTCACTAACCACTTGGGTGTCCTGGGGAGAGGAACAGATGTAGCCCTGAGGATGAGGACAGGGTGAGGTGCAGGTCAAGGTCACCATACGCCAAGGTTAGGGTCAGATAAGCACTGCTGCCTCGAGGTCTTCAGATGCCCAAAGGCCATGAAGGGGAGGGGGTTGGAGAAAGGCTCAGGAGTATGGATCAAGTGTTCTGCTGAGGGACTGGGGAGTGGGTGAGGACAGGGCCCCCCGACTTCACCACTGTCATCTGTTTGGGTTCTACAGTTGCCCAAGGAGTAATCATCTGCTTTAGCCAGTTGCTATAATACTTACTAAATGACTATTGTGTATTAATGGGGTTACCATAAACTTTGAAGTTACATCAACACACATCAATAAACAGACCATGTTTAGTAAGATATGATTTCATATAATGATTTTATCTGGTAAAGAAAGTTTTACTAATTTCTAAACTTCCAACAGTTTTGCTTATTCATTTAATACAATAAACATTACTTGATATACCTTTGATTGTTACATTTAATTGTTAATAAGTTATATATATTTATATATATATGACTAATTTAGTAACAAAAAGCTATGTTATTACTGAACTCACTTCTGTCTAATTGCAAAATTAAAATGAATTAGCAGAAGTTAACAGTGAAATGTCAGAGTAAGCCATTAGTTGCAGAAGGAGATCCCAGGGTATTTCGAGAGAATAAATTAGCTCTGGCACACTTATTTTGACTTAATTAATAAGATAACCTAAATGATTTATTTGATTCCCAAGACTGTAAGATACAATAATAACCTACAGTAATGGAGGAAAAGTGCAAAATGTGTTCAACTACAGAAAGACAACAGCGCCAGAGTGAGACTGCAATTACTGTCATATTCATGGGGAGGAGGATAGTAATAGGGAGAGTCTTTGCTGCAGATCAAATCAAATGTAAATGTATCCTGGTGGGCTGTGGTTCCCTTAATTAGAATGGGCTAGAGTAGTTTGATAAACTCTTTCAGATTCTCAGTACCTGGCTGTCCTAGTTGTCAGCTCATCGGTAACACACTTTCTCATTATGCTGCTGTAGGGGGATCTACATTATTAGCATAGTATGTTATGGTCCAGTTATTTTTTACGTTTGAATTAGAATTAGGAAATGATACAATTACTATATGTGTACAATGTCGACTGGCTAGAAAAGCCAAGAAAGGATCGTATACCTCTATTCATCAACTAAACTCATTGGAAAAGTGAGATACGGTTTTAGAAGAATGTTGATCCTGTATTCATCCATTATTTAGTTTTCAAGAGACAAACAATGACTGACCTCCATATAATGCACAGAAGATTAAAGGGGGATCTAGACAGAATGAAACTAAATCAGTTTCACACATCAAAAAAACATACCAGACAAAGAACTCGACAGATTAAGGCATCCACTTTTGTTATCTAAGATAAAAGTGCAAATCACATTTGGTAACTTATAGGACTGATGCTAATATAAACACAGCAAAACAACTGAATATTTAATGAAAGAGATGATACTGGATTCCTATCTGATGTCATGTCTCCGGAACATTGTCAGCAGAACACACAATATTGAGTCTACAGTGCATATAGATACAACCCTCTAATGGGAACGAGAGCAAATAACACAAATGTGGTGTTTGTGGGATGTGAAACACCTGAAATCCATCCAGCATCATCATGGATACACAACTTTACATTACATCATATTAATTCATTGTGATTTGTGAAACACAAACACAGCCTTAGCTGCTGTGATGTGCTATTTTACTAAGATTTGGAAATGCTGATGTTACTGTAACTTGAATCAAGTTTGGCACTGTGCCTTTCTGCCACAGCACAGCAGCCAGGGACATGGGGTGACCAGGCTCACTGCTTTTCTGCTGGTCCTCTTTGTTATTGTGCTCATTTTGATCAGATTGTTCACAGAAAGCCTGTTTGGTAAGTGAGCACATTAGCTGAATCATCAGCTTAGTAAAACCACACATTAGGGCAATACATGTCAATGGTGTCACCTTCAAAAACCTAGATCACGCTTCTGGTGCCAATTGTAACAGGGAACTTCACATCATGTCCATATAAAGGAAGTGGTGTTGTGGTGCTTCCCCCTCTATTCTAAGAATGTTGTGGCGAATGTGTAGGGCTCATTAAAAAATGACAGTGGTAGTATATGAAGAAAAGCAATGGATAGTGAGAAAGGGGGACAAACGTGTATGTGTAAGAGAGCGAGATAGAGGGTGAGAGAGCGCGAGAGAGAGAGAGAGAGAGGAGAGAGAGAGAGAGAGAGAGAGAGAGAGGGAGGGAGAGAGAGAGAGAGAGAGAGAGAGGGGACAGAGACGTGCCTCCACAAAGGTCACTCCTTCTTTGTAGTCAATAATTGACATTTAAACGTGCATTTCAAACGTCACTGATAATGTTACGCGAGATAATGGAGAGAGACCTGCCTCCACTGGCATGCAATTATGAGTATAATGAGATGCAAAAATGCAAATGTCTTTGTGCATGCTCCAGCCGCCTTTTGTGGGGTGCCGTGGCGTCTGTGGAGGATGATAGATGCCACGCTGGCGGTGGCAGACAGAATGGTGACATGTGGGAGTGGGAGCAAGCAGGGAACAGAATTGGGGCAAATATGCCACATACCCTCGGAAAACCAAATCCCACAACTGCCTCAGCTAATGCTTTCCTGAATGCTTTCCAAACCACCACTTAACTGGTGATTAATTGTTACAGACAGACAGCTCTTTTAGTCAATCTATGACCAATAAAACTGTGTGTCGTCGTGTCCGTTTCTTTTTCAGTACAACGTGAGCATGATTCGTGTTCTTGTCAAAACACAGTTCTCAAACATGACACAATATTGCCAGGCATATCTGAGAAATCCCCACCGTATCGCAGAGCTGCAGTTTTGTGCTTTGCGAGGTCAGAAAGCAATGTATGCAGTATATACCTAACCTCTGAGTGCTAACAGAAAACCTGTGTCAGAGTAGCTCAGCCTGGTCACTCTAATTAAAATCCAGGCCTACTTAGGATGAGGGCCAGAGTGACAACCAGTGTGAGGCATGCAAATGCAATCTCGTATTGGCTTAGAAATACATCTGGTCTCGATCATTTATTGATCAGTAGCCGGAAATATGGCATTTGGCAATTTTTTCATGGAGAATAACACCAAGACCTTTTGATACATCTTTTGTCATTAGCTTTGATCAAATGCATGTAAAACATATTGCCAGGAACTCTTGTCCACCCCTTCCAGACCTTGCCTCCGCCCTCCATCTTGGGTGGGTGATAGAGTGGCACACTAAACTTGTGAGCAGTCATGCTGTTTGTTAGAAGCAATTAATTTCTCTGGGGCCTTCAGTCCATTCAGAGTAAGCTTTTGTGCTTTAAATCCCACCATTCTAAGCTTCTCTTGTGCCATGTAGAGGAAGGAGAGGAGAAAGGAGGGTGAGAAGGGAGAGAGAACAGGGAGGGGGGAGAAGCATAGACAGAACGCTTTGGTTGACAGATTATCTTGGGCCAGTTAAGCATGTAATTGCTCAAATGAGTTAAAATCCCTTCAAATATCTGTCTATGCACCTCATCACTCCACTTCATAGACTCAAATATTTGACAATTGACAAAGATGAACTTAAAAGGGATCTTCATTAGTTGCCAACCACCATGACAAGATTCTCTCAGCTGAAGGAATACATTCACCGGATTTCTAAAAGCTTACAGAAATAAATTGTGAATTGCTGTCATCGGTAAAATTTCACATTTTGAAAGTTGGACTAAAGAGTTTTCTATTTATATGTCAGTGACATCCTCATCAATCCTTCTATATGTCTGACTCCTACATCACTTCACCAGTGGTTCTATAGTGTGGCCAAATTTACAATGCACACACACACATACACACACTCATCATTAGGTTTAAATTGGGTTCAAATGGTCTTTTTCATTATTCATTATTTTCCACTTCCTTTCCTTGACTAAAGACAGTCTCGGTATGTATGCTATTAGTGTGAGATGGACAGATTGTGTAGAAAAAAACTGAGCAGTACAGTGGTAAGTGTTAAAGATCATGTAACAGAATGGATATGTCTTAAGTCATAAGACAGAGGGATTGTTTCGAAGAGTGACAGACACAGCAGTCCACAATCAGATCTGGATAAAATGTGCCTTTCTCTTGCCAAGCCTTTTCACATAGCCACTCAGGCCTAGGCTGATGGATCCATGCCTTGAACTGAATGCCTCCTTCATGCCAGTTTGTCTGATGGCCTTGCAATTCAAAGGATTGTTCCCATGGAAATATGTGAATATATTTGCCTTCAGTCATTCATTCTCAATACCTGCATTATACATGTATACTATATATCCATAGACACAAGTTTTGAAAGACCTCTGTACAGAAGGAATATACATATAAATATGTCTTTACAGAGATCTTTCACAACTTATGATTCCAAAGCCTTACAGTAATGTTACATCGCCTATGGTGACAGAACTAAATTCCACCTTGACAGCATTAGAGCTTAATTATCACTTCTAAACCACTCCTACTAATGTGTAGAAATGAGATCCATCTGTATAAGTGTCAACCATGGAGCTTTAAGCTTGTTTAATTATTTTTATACCATATTAGAACAACATTTCACAGCTCATGATGGACGAACAGGAGTTGGTCAAAAACAAAACATGGTGAATTTGATGAACTGGGGCGAGGCAAAGAGTTTTGCCAGGTGTATTTAGGCCCTGCCAAATGCCACCCTCAGAGTAAAGAGGGTGTGCTGCTTTGCTTCCCTGAATGAATGCTAATGAGGGCGTGTGTGTATGTCTGAGTGTTATTCACACCACATCAAACTGGGCCTGCAAAGAGGTGCAAAACTGGGGCTGGCAGGCTACCAAACCAAAACACCCTGGAAGAATGTCAGAACATTATATGTGCTTAGCACATACATGAGTGGAAACTGTGTGTACCACAATGGAAAGTACAGGGGTCGTTTTAACAGTGGCTAACCAGTCAATAATACAAATTAAATAAAAAAGTAAATACACAAAATTGGAAGAAATTGAAAACTCATAACTCCAAAAGCTTTTTTTTTAAACACATTATTTTGTATTATTGTTAGGAATGCCAAATGCCATGAAGGAAAGCCAAACAAACCAAGCAAGGAATGGGGCAAACTATCACACCTCACATTTCAAATGTAACATATTGGCTTTATCTCACACACCTCTTTAGCAGCACTTGGAAAAATGTTTTTTGGAAGTTGACTTTCGCAGTAAAAGAGGGGATTTATCTTGTTTAAAGTGCAGCTAAATAGTTATTTGCATAATTCGACATGAATTCACAGCGATGATGGTTTGAGTTGAGCCCGAGAGCCCCGCTGTGACTGCTCTTGGGGATGGCACGGTGCTGAGAAGGTATATAATAGCTCTCGTAAATGTTAAGCTGAACCGAACGCGTACTGTATGTAAATCCCTAGATATACGCAGTTTTACAAAAAGTCTACTTGCTCGGGAAAACAAGTTTCAAAGATGTAACTAAGATGTTTTCTGTGTTTCTTTCCCTCAGACCTATTTTCTTAAATGTAGAAAAATACAGTATGTATGTATGTATGTATCGAGGTGACAAAGTGCAAAGGGAGCACATACTGTTTTTCATTAATTTCTCCAAAGCAAGTTACAGTGAGAGCAAAATGTAGGCCCATGTAGGACAACTGTCATAGCATGGCTTTACCTGCTAAACACCACAGAAACACAGAGTGAATATAACAAATAAATAAATATTATTCAGCAGGGTGATAGAAATATGAGCCCGATTTTCAAACAAACTTTACCTACCATACTGTACTTGAACCTCCAATTCAAGGATACCATGAATTCAAGTTTGTTGTTTAACTTGACCAATACAACATAAAAGCCATAACAAAAGCATCAAAGTCAGATTTTATAAGATATAGTGCTAAGGTAAGATACCCAGAATAGCTTTACCATTCGCTGACAGCTGACAGCCTGACAAGGTCATTGGATGTACAAGCTCTCATTTAAAACATAGACATGAGAGCAGGACTGGGGTTAGTTGGGTCTATCAGAGCTGTCAATCAATTAATGACAATTATTGAGCAAGGACACCCGTGGGATGCAAGAGAGGGAATGAGAATGACCGTGGAGGAACAACATGGGGAACAGGATAAATTAAGAAGATTGGAAAATAATAAGGAAACCTGAATGATATTACCAGCCCACACAAGTAGCCTTCTCACTTTAGAGCTTGTGCCAAATGAGAAGAGTGACTACTGTGGGTTCCTCACAACTACTGACTCCATGATCTGGAAGTTAGCATTTCATAAACTGGAAAAAATGACTTTTATTGTCTTTTCGAAAATAAATACATTCAACAGTCTTAACAAATTAGTTTTGTTGACTATAAAATACAATACACAATGCTCAACACAATACAGTCAATAATCGATAACTGTAAGACCCACAGCCAGAAACATGTACAATCTCGGCTAACCAGTATTTGCATGCTACTCTGAATAAACACTCTGAAGTAACCATTGAAGAAGCATTTACTACAATAACATGCATTTGTCATCAATGAAGTAGTTTATGCAATGCATAAGGGATCATGCGTGACTGAATGAAATACATACTCTTTGATTCAGGACAGCGGCTAGCATGGAAACCAGGTTGGCACATTTTATTTATAAGAGATGATACCAAGGAGACAGTTTGTGGGTGGACCAGACAGTGGGCGAGTACAGCACTGTGAACATGTATACAAATAGGGGATGGAGTACTTCTCATTCTCAAATAGAAGAGGAGAAAGGCAATGAAAGAGGAGGGAGAGAAAATGTTTTGAAATTCTCCAGCTGGCAGGCTTTAATTTTCCACCATTCTAATTAAAATGCAAATTAAATTTATAATTAGCAACCACAGTATCCGAGAAACCACCTTGTGTGCAACCCAAACATATGGGGCAACCAGTGGTGGGCAGCACTGTCTCTGTGAGGCAGTGGGGGTGGGTGACTGGAAGGGTAGGTGGGTGGAGGGCCGTGTCGCTGATCACGGGCTGGGCTGGACTGGTGACACTGGAGCAGCTCAGTGGGTTAACCTGCGCTGCTCAGCTGCAGACCCTCTGAGCTCCACATGGGAGGCCTGGCAGGGGAGCATGGCCCAGTTTACTCTGCTGTCACTGGCCATGTCACAGGTCACTGCCTGTGTCACCTCAGCCTGGCTGAAAGCAGTAGCCACTCCTATTGGGGTCAGCTCCTCTAGATCGAAAGGTCCAGGACCAAAATTAGCCTCTGCTGACTCTCAAATAATACATTTTTCATTGATGGGTGTTCATCTTTAATAAAGCAGTAGGCGTCTCCATAACTATCACCTGTTATCTATGGGAGAGCAAAATATGCGGTTGCTTTACAGCTGCTCATATTAAGAACAATAATAATAAAACATGGCAAACAATTTTTTCTTCTTCAATCAGTTAACAACATATTGTTATTAATATTGACCCATAATTCTTGCCAAAAAGATTTATTCAGACTATATGCAATTGTGCACTTAAAGCAGAAAGCTATTTTACCATGAACAATCTACAGCCAAAGCTGCAGCACAAGGCAGTTATCATTAGCTGACATGATAACGTTTGCAAACTGTAGTTGTCATGACTATCTTTTATAGTCCCGCTCAAAACAAGTCACATGGGTCGCTATGGGTCAACATGCTATTCTCTTTAAGGTGACTGGTTCTACACTGACACTGCTGAGGCGGCACCATCAATCACCCATCAACTGTCAGAACCTGAAGCCGAGGTCACAGCCAATCCATGTCAAAGGACAGGCCACATCTCCACACGTCTTGTCCCTCTGGATGGTCTGCTGACACAGTGCCTGGGGACAGATCCCTTGGTCTACAGGCATGCTATGTGATGGATTTAGGCAGCAAGAAGGTCTCGTATGACCTCTTCAACGCCTGCATCCCTTTGTCACTTGAGTTGGACCCTTGCTCCTGTTGCCCAGTAAGTGTCTTGCCTAAAAGCTGGACTTATCTGGGAACCTGTCAGGTAAGTTAACAAGCAGGTCAAAAGCTTTGTGTAGACACTTTGATGTAGCCCTGTGTCATGGGTGACAATGTTTCCTCTCTCAGGTTGCTCTCTGAGTGCCATTCATCGTTGCTCAGAGGCAAGCGGTGACACTTTGTCTTGGGTAACGATAGCTACAGGAAGCCACATTTCTTGAATTGTTCAGTGGAATTCAAAAAATGGAAAGAATTAAATGGATATAGACTGTTGGAAAAGTAATATATATTCTCTCTGGACAGTTCACATTCTCCATTTCCCCAAATCTTAGACTGATAAATAGTAATTTTCTTTAATGAGCAGCCATGGTTATATATATAAAAAGATATTCCAATTGCAACATCCTACCTTTTGAATGTATGATGCACCATACTCATCTAAGTTGACAAGCTGGACACTATTAAGATGATTAATGAATGTGACTCCTGTTTATGCATCATTCTATAGAGAACCTTAAAAGAAACCTTTCCGCATATAGTAGCAGTGATATCCAGACTGCAGTGGCATACAAAAAAGTCAAGATGATGTATGGCTGAACTAAAGTGGGAGCCATTGTAGGACAAAACCTAGCTACTAAATGTAATCCTTTGCATTGTTTGCCTCTCTCTGTGAAATGTTCTTCGTCGATGCTTGGTTGTGCCACCTGTTGCCTTGTTAATCATGCTGAGAAGATACTCATAAATCATAACATTCCGCAATTAATCAAGCTGTCAACTCCCAGATCAGAGGTCATGTGTGGAAGAGACAAAGGTCATCTTATGGTGTGAAAGGGTCATGGTTGTGTGGCATCTCTTATTCTTGGGAGGTGTCAGGAGAGGAGCCAATAGAACAAAGGAGAAATCAAAGT
Source organism: Mallotus villosus (assembly GCA_903064625.1). Classification (NCBI taxonomy): domain Eukaryota; kingdom Metazoa; phylum Chordata; class Actinopteri; order Osmeriformes; family Salangidae; genus Mallotus; species Mallotus villosus. The sequence continues at coordinate 256,563 of CAEFZP010005496.1, read as the reverse complement.
CCAGGGAAAGAGAGGAAGGGGGTGGGTGATGGTTGGGGGGGCAAGCACACCAGACCCCGAGAAAAGAAGCAGGGTCCGGAGCACAAAGCCAGTCAAATTGACCTGTCATTACATCAAGAGTATCTTGCCAGACTGCCTCACTATCAGACTCTACCATACCCTTTCAAATGACAGAGTTCCCGCAACCTACCAGCTCCCTGCTCTACACCATTTACATAATTAACAACTCATTTCTCTTCGTTCATTTCACTTCCAATCATTTCCAGAAAACTCAAGATGCTTTGCATACACCTTATCAAGCATCATCAATATGTTAAAGAGCCAGATGATGCATCTGTTCTTGACTCATGAAATATTTAAATGTTTGTGTATATGAACACAATTGTTTTCTGTGTCACAATTGCAACGAGGCATTCATGGAGTCATACCAATTATGACTATTCTCTGAGAGTGGATGCATGGTCCATGTGTGTCAACCTGTATGTACTGTTGTGTCTACAGCCTATTTGAAACACTTGATGTTGACTTACCTACCACCATTTCAACCCTGGCAGACTGATCTGTTATCTGGCACAGACATTGGACCAGGACTGCTTGCTTGCAGATGGTGGCTTTGGCGTAGCTGTCAGTGAAATTAGCCCATATCACAAATCCAGCATGCCATTTTGCAGAGCTGGCATTTCCCTTGGCTTTAGTCACATAGTTAAAGCTCTGTCGCTGAGCAGAGTTCACGGAGGCCTTAAGATGCACCCTTCCCCCCAAATTTCAGAGATTATGCCAGGCCTGCTTCTACCTGTGCTGTTCTTGCTCACATTAACATCAACAGACAAGGCTGAAGTTAGCCTGGCCCAGTCATACGGGTCTGATGCAGTCCAAACAGGTGTGCGGCCCATAAAGAACCGACGGGGCGTGACAAGGCAGAATAAGGGCTGCTGACTTACTTCCCCTATGTCACAGAATAGTGACTGCTCTGGGTGCAAAAGAGCATTAGTGTGTATCCATACAGAAAGTTGTGAAGTGATCCTTTCAAACTAAAAGAATAGCTAGAAAAGGTGTGGCTTCGCCATCTCAGCATCTGCACAACCACATTGTACTATAAGACACTCCTGACTAGATTTCAGAGATAAACGTACATTTTCTTCCTCACTAAAGCAGTTATGTAAAAGTAAGATATATTTTGTATTATTTGTCCGTATTCTCTGAAAAGTACAGTAGAATACTTTAAAATGGTCTGATATCCCATTGCATCACATAAAGGGAGGCTTCATTCATTGCTGTTAATTATAACGTCCATAAAATCTCAAACTTAATGTACTATACATTAGATTATTGAACTTTACCCAGCTCAGCACATCAATCAATCTGCACTATGTATTTGCTTTTGCATTTGTGGTCTTGAATGACATTTAAGACTTTTAAATGTTGTTGCTAGCCTTTTAGTGCCCACTTATGCACCATTCCAGAATTGCCATGTGATTTAGTAATTGATTGGCAAGTATCTCACAAAAGTGTATCTTGGCAAATGTAAGATTTCAGTTCACTCCTACTAAGGCCAATTATGTCATTTTTTGTGTCTCTTTTCAAATTACAAAAAGGGCATTGTGCTTGGAATTTTCCAAGGAATGAGCATTTATTTTATAATGACATTTATATTTAAGAACCTATTCTTTTTTACTCTATTCCATTTGCATAAAATACGTTTTTTATACGTTTATACTAACAAGCATAAAGCAGAGAGAAAGACAAAGGTTCGAAATACTGAACATTTCTACCTTGGAGCCACATAAACTGTATGCACCACTGCCAATAGCGTCTGTTTAACAGTTTGATTAAATGCTTTAATCAATCACTTTCCCGGCCTGTTTATTAATCACTTTATCAAGCAGTTGATGCATTGCTGCTTTTAATGGGCTCCATTTATTTTGATTTCTCCCCTCTTCATCTTATCGAGGGGGCTCTCCGAATGTGGACAGATAAAAGAGGGATGTGAGAATGTCTGGGGGTAGTGGTGAGAGCACAGGCAGCCCACTTCCCTTAACTACATTAAGATCACTGTACTCAGACTTAACCAATTTATTAGTGGCAATATGTACCCTGAGCGATGGCTAGGTAAACCACACAGTCTCAGATAAACAGACACTCATTCGTTTGTCTCCTAACCTGACACCACAGTGATATATGATCCTAATAAGATTAATATCCCCTTCTTTATTCCCTCTCAGTCCCGGTGGGCAGATTTTAATGTTCCTCCTCACCAATCTCAGCCTGCTGCACAGTTTCTATGTTAAGGAAAATGCTTTCACGTCTAAAAAAACAAACTTTTATTCCGTTTATTTATGTTGGCCTGGTGGTGTTTGCAAATGTACCCCATTGCATTATTAGATTTCCCTGAATCACACGATTTCATTAGCAAACCAATGGCGTTACTCATCACCTTATCATCACACTTCGAAAATAAACTCCATTGTCTTCTTCCATTTAGCAGGACTGAAAACAAAATTTCTTAGCTGAAAGCCTCCCCCAGAATTTCATTGTGCCAACTCTTTTTTCAATTGAGAAAGCTTTAAAGTAGTCCTTGAACTTGCCATGTTCTGGTCAGAATTGGCCACAATTAGCAAACAATCCATCCCCTTTTTAGCCTGCCCCCCACCAACCTCCCCACTCAGCAACCCCCACACCACACACATTCACATTCACACAGAGACCCTCAGTCTCATCCATATTTCCCCACCGTCTGCCCTTCAGATTCTCCTCATCTTTTCGTTGTGTGCTAAAAAGCTATTGTCTGCGTCATCTGAAACTCTGTCCGCTCTTACCCGTCACCAATGGAAAAAAACGAGAGTGCACAGGTTTGGAACAGTGAATAGAAAATTGCACTTAAGTGGTCTTCTCTTGCCCATCACCCCTACCCTCCACCCCTCCTTCTCATGAGAAGGGCTGCCGGGGTGGGCTGCGAGGGGAAGCCGGCGGGGCAATGGCAAACTTGAAAGCAGCCAACATTTGCAGCACTCTCGAAAAAAAAACAAGCATTTCACACCTGAAGCCTTTCACACAGGGCCTCGAGGCATCCCCTTCAAGGCATTTAATTGGCTATTGCTTCAGAGCTCGTTGAGCGCACCCATTATGGTGAGGCGACAAGCAGCCAAGTATGTCGAATGAAAAGGGTCCTTCTCCCAGATGGGCCCAGTGGCATTAAAAACTGCCTGATCACTTCTTTCTGTTGACTGGCATAGGCTAGGGCCAGTTCAGATGTATACACCTAATACTTCTGATGGGTAGGTACATTGGCAGGAATGGGAGGAGGCAATACTAATGCCCGTAGGATAGGAAAGGTTTGTGAAGCTTTTGTTTTTCTGGGAAATAGTGTTTGTCACACTCCTGCAAGACTGTAAAGACCACAGAGGCTTAGGGATGCAGGGGATGCTCAACTGAGACAGGACACACTGAGCATGATCCTGTCTTCCTGTTCACATGCAGAGAACCTTGGAACTAAACAACAGTTAATTAACATATTGTTGTTAGCCCTAAACACATAACTCTACAAAAAAAGACGAAAAATGCTCATTCTGCGCCACCACACTTGCTGGCAATAAGTTCAGGTCATCAACTTTTTTTGTCTTTCTGTCATTTTATATTTGGATGTGCTTTAATACTATCTCTAGGAAGCAGTGTTCTACTTTTGTTTGGCAGTTCCACCTTAAAGATATGCTCTTTTTTTCTCTTCTGTGCCATCTGCCATCTGAAGTTTCACCCATATCAGCCTGAGGCACTGGAGCTCTCGATGGCAATGTTTTTGAGGGCACACTGACTCCACGGACAGCCCTGGGGGGACCAAAGAAAGTAGGTGCTAACTCTCTGGGCTGCTGATGAGGAGGGGATTGGCTTTGAGCTGGGTTGGGGCTCATGGGAAATCTGGCTTGCAAACTAATTATGTTGTGCTGCCAAACTGCCCGTGATTACAAAATGGGGAGGGGGCAGGGGTGGAGCTTAACATTTCTTAATTTACCCTCAATTTTTATTTAAAAGAAAATAAATCTGTTATTCCAAAAGGTTATATCAAAGAGATGAGTTTTAAAAAAAAATAATTAGCTCTATGAAGATGTAGTGATTTTACTAAGATTTAATAGTAACCACCAAAAGTAGAAGGTTTTCATAGGCAAACCCATAACTTGAGAAGGGATCTGAGTAGTCTAATCTCTGAGGCATCATGGCATATCCTCTGAAATACCCATCCTCAAGTCATAAATCCTCAGACCAGTCTTGTACATCGGGGGGTGTGACAGCAAATATCTAATTATTCCTTCCATGTTTCCCCACCTGCCAGTCACACTTTTTGGAATGGATGCTTAAAACAGGTTACCTCACAAATGATCTGCTATATTTGTATTAACACCTCAGCTGGTGGCACAGACAGCCCCTGAAGGTAAGAAAACCATTAGAGGTAGTCTACTAGTTTACTACCCCAATAATGGAACGCAATCTAGTTTCTTGTCCACAATTACAGCTGGAGTCTCTAATTTTGTATACACAAAACATGCTAAAATGCAAATGACTGCAGTTACATTACGTTCATGATTATGGAATTGTGGAAATTCAGAAAAAGTACACATCAGTGTAATAATGTGAACCTTGGAACAAAGAATCTAACCAGATATTTTTTGTTGTTTTGCTTAAAAAGAAAGAAGCACGTGAGAGGTTGTAATAAAGGATTAAACATCTGATTACAATTTCAGATAAATCATATTTGTCGGTCCTATTCTTTTTATTACATTTGGTTCCATTACATGCAAATGTGCTTAACAGATGTCTTCATGCATTGTGACATGCATAACTTATGTTTTAGCACATGATCCATTTACCGTGGAACATGTCACAAGTTCAGATGAAACACATTTGTCAAGGGTGGAATGACACCAAACACACAACACTAGAAAAAACAATATAATTCCTTAAAATAACTACCTTGGCAACCTATGGCAAAATCCTCAGCATCTCGAGAGTTAAAGAATGGATCTGATTTTATAAGGGAATTGGAGGCACAGTCATGGATCTAATCGTGAGGGAAGGGATGCCGGTAACATCAGTCATTGACATGGAGCAACATGATATCAGACACGGAATAGATCACTGTCTGTGTGGTATCCATAGCCCCACTCTTCCTGAGACCTCATTCTTCAAAGGGGCAGACTGGTTGTGGTTAGGGAACTGAACTTGGGACTACAGGGCTGCAGGTTCAATCTCTCCGGTGAGACACTGAGCGAACGTACTTAACCTGAGCTGCTTCAATGAACATCCCGCTTAATAAATAGATGGCATGTAAAATGTCAGCACAGTGTGGCGAGCTAGTAATGCTCTGAAGATATATGTACGAGGACTGTAGCGATGCTCAGCTGCAGGTTCTTTCTGCAATATGTGACAGCTGACCATTCGTAGCAGTGTTGTGGAATAAAATAGTATGTTTAACTGTGTAGGATCCAGTACACAGCCAGATATTGAGCATTAGCAGAAACACAGGCCAAAGAATGTAAACTGTCTGCTCGCTGGCTGTGTGGACAGAGCCCCCAGGGCAAAGTACAGGGGCCGGTGTCTGCCCTCTTTTTGGCACCTCAGTTCTCGAGTTTCTGTCCCAGGTTCTCTGAGCAAGGAAAAAAAATCAATAAACCAACAAGACAGCTAGTCTCAATGGACTTCACTCTGGATTAGGTATTGGTTAGAAAAAAAGAAATACTGAATGCAATGGTAAGATTGCATTATGACATTATTATCAAAATCCACATTGATTATTGAAGTGTAAAAAATAAAGGGTAATCCTTCAAGTAGTAATTGAACCTAAATCCAGCAGATCACTGTTCGTCCAGCAATGATAGCCAATGACATGACATTAAGCAATAAGACAGGGGCCAGTGGTTTAAGTGATCTGGCAGGCAGTATGATACCCTTCCTGTCAGGATCGATCAGGCCTGGTGAAATTAAGAGAGCGTCTCTAAATTGGTCCTAATGTTGTGTTTCATCCTCAGTCTCCTCCACACATTGCCTGAGCACTGGTGTCCTTCATCACGCTGGGTCCCTTCCCTCCCCTCCCCTCCTTTCATTCTGTGCACACGGCTGATCTCTGCTCTCTGAAGGAAGGGAGCATACTGGGCCGGGGGCCAGGCAGCACCCACAACCTCACATGGCTGTCATCCCACCACTGGCAGACAGCAAGAATTAGACAGACAATAATGCTGGGGCTTCCCCTACCTACCTGTCAGAATAAAACAATTCCAAAATATGCTCAATATACGATGCAAAAACCCTATTTCAACCCAAAACACTTATTTTTTAATACACCTAATTACTCACTACAAGAGACTGCTGTTGAGTGGAACATTTCACCTTAGAAAGAGTGTGTTTGTTATTTCACTGGCCCTGTAAAATGGATATGGACTTTAGTCATAAAAGGGTCCTAAACACCCCTATATGCCCCTCTCCCACTTTGTTGGAAAGTAATCTGCTTACATCATTAGGCTAAGCTTGCTGAAACTAATTACCAGATGTTGTGTTCCTTATTCTCTCCTCTTTTTTGTCATCATGTTAAAATACCCACCACCATATTCCGTGCTAGTGTCCCCTCCTTCTCTGACACTTATACACAATAAATCCATTTGCAAATAACAACAATTGGAAAAAAGAGAACTCCCCTCCTGCTATTCAGAAGATCTATCTTGGGCTGTTCACCTCCTTCCTATTTCAAACTATGCAGTCATGTAGAGGCTAATAACCTGAACTAAGAAAAAGAAAATACCAGAAAAAAATGAAAGCAGAATGAACCGAAGCAATTGAGGTCCCCCCAGCCGCGTTTGCACTTGGTAGGATTTTTGAGGGTCTAGTTTAGCTTATCACATTATTACCCATTTTGAGATAAAGAAATGCCCCGGTGCTTATTATGGTATGGTAGCATGCTGAGCGTGCAAACATATTACAATCCTCTTCTATTAAGATATTTCTCAGCGAGAGAGGAGCAAATCAAATGAACAATATTATCAAATAATATTTCGGAGATTAACTCTGGAAGTAAAGGTTAAGGTAGATTTAAAATGTCTTTGTGAAGTGTATTTTTATCAAGTACCTTTTTTTTCCATGTTGAATTTCCAGAGCTTATAATTAAACATGCATTTAATGTTCCTCCCAACTAATACACTGCCAAATGAGTACTAAATTATATAAATAAGAGCAGAATTAGTGCACTATAGTATTTTCAATTATTATAATTAATAATAATAATGATAACAACATTGACAACAATTAGATGGTTATTTATATACTATTGTTAGCATTATTTTACTCTTCATCAACATATTCAATAACCAAAAACTTTATTTGGTACCTCACACAGAAGAAAATGTATTTCACTATGATTTTGATATGGGTAGATCAATCTATCTGCTATCTGAGCAGCAAATATAAATACTGTATTTGTGTCAACAAATTCATGTCTGTCCAAATATGTTCCAAAGGACTTCTTTGCAGGATTTAAAAATGGTGGGAAACGACAAAAAAATATAAATACATTGTAAAAAACATCACTGTTTTAGATTGTATTTACTTGTAACAAAACTCCATTCTCCAACTAAACAGCTACACTGCCCATCTGGCTCTAACCTTATTTCCTCAAAAGAGTGAATAAATAGACAAACACTTTTAAAACCCAGTAGCTTGTGTATTTCCTTCTTATCAACAGTCCAGCAGCAATTGTGATTCATAGCAGTCATTTAAGTGATAATACACTCATTCACTCAACTAACAAACGCGTACCTCCTGGTTATCTGTGTGGCAGAGTCGCTGCAACGCTAGCCGCCAAACAGGAGGCAGAAACTCAAGATGGTGTTGATTGATAAATTGACAAGTTAATTTTCGGATGGATAATGAGAGTAAGTAAGACTGTATAAAAAGTCTCAGGCCCTTTGCTCTACCTTGGCTGCAGTGCCATCTATCTATTACCAGTAGAACCGCAAGTTGAAACAGGTAGACTGAATGTCAAGCCCTTGCCAGTTGTTATGACTCTCAAGGTAAAGCATGATCTCTACTATAATATATTTATCATAATGCTGCTTTTGGATAGCATATTTAGAGAACAGTAAAATAATGTTAGAAAAGTACGATTTCTTCTATGGGGAATATTTCTGCGTTATATTTCATTACATTTTTTAGGTTTCAAACTACAGGACAACTCAGAAATATTTAGATATCAGCTGTTTGTAGTCCCAATATTTAGTGCTATTCCATGAAATGTGTATATAGTAGAATGCAAAAAGTTATACCTATCTATGTAATATTCTCACTTTTTGCTATTTTTTTTTACAGAATAGAACATGGTCACATTTAATAATAACATATAAAATTGTGTGGAAGACTAAAACATTGTGTGGTTATACTAAAAACTACTTTTGGATCTGAGTTAGGAAGGTAATGTCAGTTTTGACTGGGTGCAATTAGCATAATTTCACTTCTATGAATGTTATTACAAAGTAGGTAGAATTCCAGTATAAGGCTTAATTAGGGACCAAATCCTTAGAATGGAAGAAAGGTTTTACGAGAGGTTAGAAAGGTTTCTAATCCTGACACACATGCTTTTGCTGCTTGTCAGTGCAAGGTGCCGAGTCTGCATGTCACTCTAATTAACTCACCACAACTGTTATTCTTCCTCTATGAATCAGCATACAATGTAATGCTAACCAAGTATCCTTTATGTTATGTATGCATTCCTGTGTCTGTCATAAAAATAAAAAATAAAAAAATAACATTTTATACTCTAGGAATAGGAATACTCTTGCTGGTAGAAGAGAAAAAGTATGGTAATGAAGTGATCATTTACTATTCGTGTTTTTTCTATTTAATACACTTTTTCATATCTACATTATGAACACAGTCACCGGTGTTTAAAAAGTAAGGAAATCTAACCCAATTAAAGTTCTTCTCTGGAGCTTGTTTGTTGTACAGCTCGAAGAGACCTCAATCCCTTTGGGTTTGTCTGAATTGAATTTGCTGGCTTGTAGTTAGCTTTGCCTTTCTCCCAATAGTATCGTATTTGGCTTGGAAACAAGGTTTACCACTTTGAACCAGCTAGAAATATCAGTTTGAAGACAATGCACCGTTTTATGCTTTTAAAAAGACACATTTAAAATATTTATTTGTAAGATACTGTGTTTTTTTTACATATGTTTGTGATAAATGTACTGTGGGTTTCATATGACAACCCAATAATGTGCTGTTACTTGCAAATTAGTAAATTCACTGACAATTTAATTAGCTTGTGTCAATGATATTCTGTCAAAACTGTCCCTTCACTTTGTAATGTGTTCAATAGTATTTATTTCCTTGAAACCATCATCTTATGCCCACGGGGAAATACATGCATTTGAGTAATTTGGCATCATTACAAAGCCCAGCTACCTGCAAAGCTTGTATGCTCGTTCAGACACGAGCCATGTTATGTAGGAACAGTTTGTGTTGATAAGACAATGGAAGGTGACAGTCCCCTCTGAATAGAAATCTCACTGGGTTTAGAAGACTGGGAGTAGTCAAACTTTTTGGTAAAAAACAATAGGGAATAGGGAACCATTGGTACCTTTGCTTATTTTTCTAAAAGAGTTCTATAGAACTTTCTATAGAAAATTCTATATCCTTTATATGATTATTGGCTCTTGTTCTAAAAGGAAATAAAAAGGTATACAGTGTTATAGTTCTTGCTTTTTGAAAGTAACAAAAATATAATCAAAGTACCAAACTCTTGACATGGACATGTAGAATGACATACCTGTTTTCCATTGTACAAAAACTTGAATAAAACATAACGGCTATAATTGACAAAATGTCCTACGTAAACATACGGTATGTTTACATTTCTATAAAAACCTTTGGTTAAAAATATCGTTCAAGACTCAAGGCTAACAGAAGGACAGTTTGAGGTGCTACCATATTGGTGTTAATACTCTTGTTCATCAAGAACAGCATGGCAACACCTAGGGGTGCCTCACCCCTCCCATTCACCAGAGCACTACCCTGAGGTCTGACAGACAGACAACAGAACAACGAGAGCCATTGACGGTGCTGTGGTAAAGGAAGGGTGGAGAGGACACATCTTGGGGGATTCACCCCGTCCCAGCCTCCAAAGCACCCAGCAGCTTGATCCTGTGTCACTCGGAGGGCATGGCTAGGCACTCCCTTGATTTGCCTTTGAAATCTAAACGTTTAATTGTGACTGATAAAACAGGTTCAAGCAAGAGATGGGATGAATAATGTGGAAGGAGGGAGGGGCTTTTTCAGGGAGTCAGGCTGTAAAATGATGTACATAAAAAAGCGAAGGGAAAAAATCAAGAGGGAATAATGAAATTAGAGATGGGGCGAGAGAGAAAGAGAAAGCGAGGGCTGGAAAACTTGAAGCGCTGACCCCTATCGTCCGTGGTGAAAAGCAGGAGATTAGAAAGTGTTTCATGCTAATTTCCATGGAGATTTCTGTAATTTCTCAAAAATTACTTCTTCTCGCTTTGATTTGTCCGTCCTGCCCGCCCCCCCGCTAGTGTCGTCAGGGTGGTCTGCCCCATCATGCCGCTGCTCTCGTGGGCCCCAAGACGGACCCTTGCTGAGCCCAGGCGTCGTGAGATTACTGAAGCGGTGCTGACGTCTCTATCAGCTCGCGCCACCACCATGCCCTCTCCCAAACCCCCCCGGCCTAGCCCCCCCTCCCCTACCCAACCGCCACCCACCCTCATTGCAAACTCTCATAGATCTGTCAGATGATGGCTTCATTGGTGCGCGTTGCTCCCTGCAAACTCCTACCAGTCTCTTTGCACTCCCCCATCCCATCATCTCATCCCTCCCAGAAACCCGCTCCGCAAGAATCACCCCCTTTCATTGCAGACTGTTTCACCTTTTGCTATCCCTCTGCCTCCTCTCTCCCTGCTTCAGCCTGGTTTGTGCTTCTAGCTGCCACATCAAAGGAGAACCAGGGGTCATTGAGCCACAGGCATGGAATATAAATGCAGCCAACTGCGTGGCTGTATGGGAAATCAATCCTCTAAAGATAGCTCTATCCACTTCATGAACCCATCATCATCCTTTATCACATAAAGTATTACATAGGAATTCTTGTGTGCGTGGTAATACGCATTATAGTGAGATGTTTGTTACCCACAGAACTGGGCCAATAGTTGTACTGTCAAAATATTTGTTTTCTAACTACAGTCATTTTTATTGGACTTCTGTACATATTAACTGTATTAGCAGTGATTTTCTTTGGTCAAATAATGTGCTTGCATGAATTATCAGAGGGGCATTCAAATGTGTTAATATTCACTGTCTATACAGTAAAACAGCTGCTGTTTGAGCATGTTCATCAGATGTTTGTGATAATGAATTGAGGAGTAATAATTTCAACTTCCGATTCACATCTCATATCTCAGAGGGTTGTAAACGGACAACATTTGTAAATAATCTGACAAAAAATTAAAAATGATACAGCAAGAAAGTATGCTGAAATTAAAAAAATCTCTCTATTCATCAAACTGACTTAAGTGTCCCATTCTCCTGTCTCCGGGGCACGCCTTTATGTCGTTTCTAAATTATGGGAAGAGTTTCAAAGATGGAGCAAAACTACTAGATACATACATAAACAGTCCTTGTTGTAAGCCCCCACCTAAATACTCATGCTCTACTTCTATTTAAACACCTGTGAAATATTCTTGCAGGTTTTACCAATCTGTTTGACCCTCTGCATATCCATGATACGGTACCGCCATATTTTCGTAAGTACAAATCACTAGATAATGTGTCATCAAGCTACTAAAACACATTCAAAACACTAAAACAACGTTGTATCCTTACTACCAAGTGATGAAAGATACATGTCATGAACAGAATATGTCTGTCTCCAGTTGTCAGATGCTCTTGTTTAGAGCTGAATGTGATGCCTCCATGTGGTGGCTATTGGCTCCAGTTGCTCGGTGTTAGCATTAGATGAACGCGCTGCCGGAAGATGTCAATGTCTCCATTAATGCCAAGCCTGCCACACAGGCTGAGCTTGAATGACACAGGGTTTTGTGGTGTGTGACAGGGTTGCAAATGTTAACTCTCTCTGGCTAGTTCCCCGAGTCTAGTGGACCCATATCTCTCCTGGTGACTCCTGGGAATGGAAGACCCGAAAGACACAAATTCTTAGTGAACATGGACAGATGTTGTTCAATTTACAAGTACCGTATGAATGATACAGTTTAGGGTGTTAAGTGGGTGACGGGACAAAAACATTGACTGTATTCACAAGTGTTGATAGATAAAAAAAATGGTCTAACACATTTTTTCTTACATATACATAAAATGTATGCAAACCAATGTATATCATTATCAAAATCAAATAAATGCTAAATTACAAGTGCAAGTGCTTGATTTTGACACATAGGACAACGGTATGGTATTAGTATTAGGGGATGGTTTATATCTTGGCCCATTACTTGATGCCACCCTTGTTCTGAGAAGATTATCCTCATGCAGTGGTGTGGCAACCCCAAAAGGCTTTTCCAAGATCCTCACAAACCACAAAATTAAAGCTGTACATTCAGCACAAATGTGGTGCACTTAAAGGAGCACACCAGGCAGCACAATAAGCAGGATATGGGTTTTCCATTCTTTGACAAAGCAGACAGAGGAGTCTTCCAGTCAGATGTGGTATCTAGGGATGATACATTTTGGTGCAGTGAAGACATTTTTGTAAATCAAATCTCAGTTAATATCTTGACATACTGTACTTTGGAAAAGACATAGACCGGAAGGTGGAAAGGTTCCTGGTCCTGTCTGAGGAGATGTGACAGAGGGTAAATAAAGGAGTTGTATGGATTTCAGAAAAATATAAAAGCCCCCCCCAAAAAAACATCCTTAAGGTTATTTATTATAAATAAAGTATACACACTGCATGAAGAAAAGGAAGATTCATGTTAGAATAATGTTAGGAAAAAAATATGGAATATGTTGCAAATAGAAAAGCTTCCAAATATGCGTGATAAATTCTTCTCCATCTAGAAATGCAGCAAAAGGAATTGTGGGAATGTTTCCATTCCGACTAAAGCGCCTTGAGCTCGATAATCCTGTCTGTCTAAGAGCTGCTCTGTTGTGTTGTAGGCTGGAGGGCTGGACAGAGTAGTGCACTCTCCCCCCTAATGCCCTGTCCATTGATCTTTCCCGTAACTACAGCTCCCCACAGAAACCCACACAATCTGGGCAGAGGAGTGCTCCTGGGCACCCCCCACTTCAAAGGTGCATATTTACTGTTAGAAATTTAGAGAAAGTGCAGCTGTGGATGCATCCTCCAACCTCAATCAATGATGGGGCTGGTCCTCCTGACCCCCTCTGCTGGCTAATAAAGTGCTTCTTGGGCTTGGTGGTAGCACTGTTAGCCTTATGAGGTTGGCTGAAACTAGCACTTAGGTTTGTTTCCATTGCCTCTTCTCGTAAATTGATTTTGGAACAATCTTGTTGTTCTACAAAGTTCAAGGAAAGCAAACTTTTTTTTTGTATTATATATCGAAATATTTTAAAACAACGGATTTTTGAAAAAAATATGATATCTGGTGAATTAATTTGATTTAATTAAGACTCGGTTGTTCAATCAGCAATAACAGAAATCTTGAAAAATAATGCCCCAATTTAAAAAAAATACAGATGTCTCAGTAAAATAGAAATGAGGAATCTGCAGATGATGCGGATGTAAAAGTTTCATATTCATATTGTTGTGGTAAATGGCTAACTTACAATGCCTTTAATTTTGTTTTTTTTAAGGATCTAGATGAGTATGATGTCTACTTAGCAAGTCTCTGTTTCTTGTCTTCAACATAAAAGTTTCATGCTGGGATGCAGATTATCATAATTGTCTTCCCCACTCTTCTAAAACAAATGTGTATTAAGACAGTGGATAGAATGGGCCTTCCACTGATGCGAAAATGAGACAATCAGAATCTTTTGTAATTACGTTCAGTGATATCCTAATTACTGATGATTTAAAGTACTCTGTGCTGCTTCCTTCTTCCTTTGCTACAATTAGAAAAAATATGTCACATGTATTTTTGTCTATCATTTCATTTAAATGGAAGTCTCCAAAGTGGAACAGTTGGATATGCATTTGAAACAATGAGATTATAATGCTCATTGAGGAGAAGTGCATGCATCTTCTGCACAGCATGTACGTTTAGGTAATAAAAGAACAGGTCAGTGCAGATTAGATCAGCATATTCATGAAGTGATGAAACTAGTTTTTGTCTTCCAATGTAGCGTCCTGCCTTGACAATTGTCACAAAATTATTACTGTGGGTTCTGTCAATGTGACCTACATGCCAGCTACACTTTAAGAACAAAACAAACCAACCTAAGGGTCTGCCAACTGCTTCAACACTTGTTGTGTGAAGATGGTCAGACCTCAACCTGATGTCCATACTTTGTAACTGATTGTTGGGAGTCTGTGCCTAAGTGGATCCAGATGGCTGGTCACTCTTTTATTAATAATTAATGTATACTTTTTAACACTTTTCAATGCAAAAAGATAAAAGTGATTTTGGACCCCCAATCCTACAGTTATTCTGAAAATTGTCAATTTAAGTTGAGGTGGCTTTATTCATTTTGGTATTTTAATTAGAACCCATTAAGACACATGCTCAGATATGGCACAATTTGTAACATTTTAACCTAACACTAAATCTATCTTTCTAAAGCGGCACTCTGACTCTGGTTGATTGCCAAGGGTGATTCTCCATGTTGATTTGGCCAGATAGTAAGTCGGATAACTCTAGCTCATCTCCAATGTTGGCCAACTAGGTATTTATAGGGTTGCAATGTTTTGGGCATTTCTAGCTTTAAAGCTAACATATTTCATTGAGACAATGAGATGTATTATACTAGACCAGCTCCCTCAGTAACTTTCAGATTTAATTCTGCCTGTCTACCAAAGCTGTGACAGAAGTGAAAACAGCACAGACTTATCTCAGTGTCATTAATTGTAACTGACTAGTTGGACTTCCTCAAAGAGCACCTCTCTATCTAAAGCACACACACACACACACACACACACACACACACAAACACTTTATTTCACTCCCTCTCTGCCTTGCTAACATGTTGACAGCCGTTTGTTAATAGGTATCAGTTTTCAGCGTGCAGGATGAGAGGGATGTGGTAATCATCTTTATCTCCGGCCGCTTGGCAGTGGTTCCCCTCGGTATGCTGGCAGACACTTGCCATTGAGCGCCTGTCAGGCAGAAAAGGTGTGGGATGTTGGCTCAGGCTACACAGGTCACGGTCATTTCTCTCCAAAAGCCACTGAAGCTAAAACCTTAAGTGGCATTTGAGCTACCTGCACTGTCAGTCTTGACACACACAGCACTAACAAGGAGACCACCAGTACGGAAGCCAACTCTGTTATACCACCCTGGTGGCTTTTCTTTAACATAACAACTGGCTCCTTGTTCCTGTCAGGATCCATGTACATGCATGCTATACATGCATGTGTTGACAAGACTTTCTGCGCTCCAATATTTCGATACAAAAATAAACATATTTATGCAGTGGTTACAAAAACACACCTGCTGAACACGCTTAATAAATGTGATTACATTTTTTCTTCCAAAACAGTTTCCTTTACTAATTGACAAGGGGAAACTGGTTGACAGCGCTACCCCTAGCAAACATGCTGGGATGAGAATCATCTCACATTACCTAAACCTCAAACATTTGCTTCTAGTTTTCTTCTTTTTTTCCAGTCGGGGCGGCCCTGCCTGAGGGTGGTTTTCATTGAGAGTCCTTCAAGCAGCACATCTCAGACATGCAGTGACGCCGCCGTTGATGGGCGGTGAGTAAGCTGTTCTACAGCACAATTGGAAACCACTCTGCTCTTGTTCTCTCTTTTGCAGCAGTGCTGGACGTGCTGTTGAATAGGTATTGGATTTGGTTAAACACACATCATTGACAGATATACAGCTACTGGTCAGTGGGGTTTACTTAGGTCCAGTAATGGTCCAGGAGTTTGTTTTGTGTTGCATTCGATGTAACGCCAATTTGGTAATAAGGGCTGGACAGTTCAAAGCCTCTATTTAATAGCATGAAATGTGACTTGTTTTGTTTTGATGCAACACCATGCATTGACATCCATCTGGTACTTTGTTATCCCAAATGAGGCAAACAAAATGACAAAAGGGGCAACTTGATTTTTTTTTGCTCATCAAAGGTGTAAAAAGTACAGAACTTTCATATTTATTTTCTTGACGCATTACTTAAAAGGAAAGCCAGAGAGTATTTCATTTCACTAGTTTTGACCTTGTAGATCACAGTCAGAACAACCAGTGAGTAAGAATGGATATGGTGTTGATTCGGGGCCAGGTGGGAACAGATTCAAAGTGTTTTCTAAAACCTTGTGAATCATAAGTCACCACTGTTTTCAAAAAGGTCATTGACTGTGACTGCACTCATAAAGCTAAGAACAAAGATGCTTTTTCGAGTCATGCTCTTTTCCATAACAATTATTCTACATTAATTCAAGTTTTTTGCTAGTTCAAAAAGCACAGCCCTTATACTTCATGCAGTTATTTGGAAACAGAAATAATTAGCAATCAAAATCTCCAGTTGCACAAAAAGGTTATGTCCCTGAACTAAACTGCATGAGAAAAAGAACTCTGGCAAGTATGGATGTGAATTGGATCCTGCTCGATAAGTTACAGGCTCCCGTAACCTGGACCTGTTATCTTTTGAGGGATACCCTCAAGTTCACGCCAACAAATGCTCTCAATCACTCAGGGAGATGCTGTGTCTCTCTGTTGGCCAATTATTGTTTTAAAAAAGCCTGGGGCATCAAGGAAACTTTGACTCCTGGAAATAAAGACCAATCTCAGAAAGAAACAGAGCTACTATTAAAATCTTTATAATTCTGTAAATCACAAGTGATTTGTTTTGCCCTATGGCTTGTTCAGATACATCCTTGCTGCTATTGCAAGGGGCAAAAGGTGACTACAATTGAGAAGAGCTAGCTTATTTTTACAACTGGGCCTGAAAGAAAAAGGTTTTGTTTTTTTTGGGGGGGGGGAGCAACAGCCAAAGATCTCCTCTGTGTCATAATTGCCTGAAGTGAGTTAGCAAAGGCCCTGGACGAGGGGTTTGGAGTCAGAACTTCTTTAAAAGACCAGCCCCTCCAGAGGATTAGGCTCTCTGTTGTTTATGTAATGAAATATTTTTGAAAAAAGAATGTTTGTTTGTGTTGTTTGTACTGTTATTCTTTCACTTTTGTTGACAGATACTGCGATTGTTGTTGCTGTTTGTATCAAACAAGTAACCAACTTGTGCAGCATTAAACCATTGCAAATTGTTTTACTTTTTGCATAGCAGTATTAAGGGCTATACTGATTAATTTTGAAGAAGAATTAGCCAGCCTATTTAAACAAAGTGGGAGCCAAAAGTGGTAGAGAGGATCATGCAATTATGACTAAAATCACTCCAATTAAACATTACCATGTTAACTTTTGGAGAGCTCACACTCCACATAATATACTGTAATTACAAATCAGGGGGGATGGGGAAAGAAATATAAAACTCCCAAAATCATGGAATGACATTAACAGTGTATGGATACAAAAAAAGAAGCTCTTCCAGCCCCTGGTGCTCGGGGTTAAGAATGGCACTCTTACTCTGGCTGCCACCCATCCCTAACCACCCCCTCCCTATTCAGTAGTGATAGGCCCTCCGGTACTAGACAAGGGCCCTGACTGAGGACGCTTTGATACTCCAGCCTCTAATCACCAGAGTGTCCCCAGTGCCCAGCTGATGGACCACATGGGTCGCAGGGAGGATGTCCCAACCATAAATCAGACTACAGGGGTGACAGCACACAAAATAGGTGGATTGTCCTTGGTTTCCCAGCACTGACGGCAACCCTTGTGTCCCCGAGTCCCACCACCCTTTTTTTATTATTTGGGGGCGAGTCAAACGGATGCCTTACCAGCTACTCTGCCCTCCCCCATCTGCTTCTCCTCCACACTCCAAGCCTGGACCCAGCTATGAACTGTTTCCAGAGTCAGTTACCGGTGTAATTGAAAGTGCTTTGTCATCGCTTTCAACCAAACACTGATGGATGTGAAGCTGAATGAGGTTTGGGTTTTAGTTATATAGGGGGAGTCTGTGTGAGATTTATCACATGAGGCTTCAGAGGGTACAAGAGGCCTTTTAAGTAAAAACCCCTGCACCCCTCTATGATCTGTTAAGTATTACTCATTAAACTAGCACACCTTAAATAAGTCCAGTTTATCTATGACTTGAAAGTTACGTCTGTACATGTGTATGCTGAGTCAAAGGACTTGCGTCCAATCAGGAATTATGTTCAAAAGGTTAATCATATAAACACATAACTAAGCAGAAACAAAATATATTTTTTTTGCAGTGAAAGTGGCCCTGAAAAACCACCAATCCAAAATAACACTGTAAACACACTTCCATTAAATTTGATAAGAGTAGAGGGTCATGAAGCTGTGAATGCTGATATGTACAGTAATTAAACCAGCCCACCAATACTATATGTTGTTATTGTATACTAGCAAAAATCTCCTGGCGGAAGGCCTTGCTTCATTAATTTATGAATGTGAAAATTAGATTGTAAACCATCATGAAACAAAAAGCCCCTCAGTCTGAGCACTCTGAGCTGCATGTGTCTTACACACACACGTAACAACAAAAAAATACAAATAAAAAAGATCTATGGAACCATTGAATTCAGAACTCAAATTCAACAACCACATGTGAAGCGTAGGAGGTGGTTCTCATTGTCTCCCCCTTATTAGAGCCCGCCCCCAGTTGCCTGGGCTGCCTGCTCTGTCAGGGCCCGGGTTCTGGCTCCCATCCAGCTCTGCTCTGATGTGGGCCTCTTTGTGATTTGAGGAGTATGGAGTTTTGCGGTGCAGCTGTCCTAAAGCCATGCTGGAATGCTCGAGCGATGGTGGAGGTACAGAGGAGGAGAGTGACCTTACTGTGTGATGTGGGAAAGAGAACGGGCCAGGGGTTACACATTATGGCTGCAATATAAATAAAGCAGAGCCTGGTTTCCTCCCCGAGATAGGGAGATGGCCAGAGGTGAATGCCCATGCTCATGCACTGGCTCATCCTCAGTCAGCTACCACCACATTTGTACATGTCGTATGACATCTGACCACTGTTTCCTGCCTTGAATAGTAAATAGACTGGAGCACAGAAGTGCCAAGAAAAGACGGTCCTCCTCCCAAAGATGTATTATTTCAGATTTGATCAAATACAGTTAAAAGTGTTGTATCTTCAATATAGTGCATTTGCTGTTTAAAAAAAAAGTGACTCAACTAAAACAAGGGGAACATTGAAGTAAAAAGAATAGATTAGGACATATCTGCCAATTAGTTCATATTTCATGTAACTTTAAATTACAATTGTGTGATCTTGCCGGCTAAATGAATACTAGGGACGTGCCCCTGTCTGGTATGCTTGGCTGGGCTCTCTCACGCTACACAGGAACACATGGGAACAAAGCACCAGGACCCTGCCACAGGCACAGACACCTGGACGCACAGACAAAGGCAACACAATTTGAACAGGAAGCAAAGTGTCCAAAGTAAACAGAGCTCACCTGGATTCACCATCACTAAATGAAACTCAATCTGACTTGTTTTCAGGCTAACTTCTCTTGGATGTCCCACTGGGCCAATAATTAACCGACAGGATCGTGGAGTAATTGGTCCTATAGTTTTCTGTTTGTTTTGGCAACATGTGGAAAACTTTATGAACAGAGACAGGAGTTCATTGCATACATGTGTTTTAACCTAGGGATTTAGGTTTAATCCCACATAGACTGAATTGAACTCAATGCAACCTTTTCTATTTATGTAGTAAAATGTTCAGCACTCATCAAGCATTTCATAATTTCAAGTGTGGATTAGTCCCACAAGAAAATAAAAAAATCAATGAATAGAATGTTGCCTATGGGAAAATTAGCATGGTAAATTAATATTAACTTGCAGATGGTTGGATATGGGGCATCTTTGTGGCTCCAAACTAACAATTGATTAACTTGTAAATTCCCATCGCCCAGCTGTTATTCAGTCTGTTTACCATAAATAAAAGAGGGGGAGTAGAGAGAGGATCCAGATGCTTTGAGTGCAGCGAAAAACCAATCTGTCATTGTTCTCAACTAACATTGATGGATGCTGGTTTGAATGGGTATTGGTTTTAGTTAAACATGACAGAGTGAGGGATGACACGTCATTGGTCACAAAGGTTTGGGGTCCAAAAACGCCTCGGCAGTTGCTTTTTTCCGGCCAAGGCGACCTCTTGTTCATGTACCAGCTGCTAATTAAGAAGAGTTGGTGTAGGTGGTTTTTTAATGCTACTTCTGCTCAGCGTAACAGTGCTGAAGTCAACTGGGTCGGCACTATCAGCATCTGAATGTAAGAGAAGCAAGATTTTAGGAGATTGTTCTTAATGTTTTTAATGATTTCTTAGCATTAAATTACATTTAACAGTAGCTGTAATATAATCAGTTGGATTGTACGTCTACCATATCAACCCAATATACAACCCATGTAAGGATGGTACTCTTGTGTTAGCATTGGTATACAATGCTAAGAGTATCAAAGGCACTGACATTTAAAACAAATCTTAGGAAAGGAAATATAAAACCTTCAACTGAGGATTTGTGTGGACATCTGGGTTTAGTCAAGGCCCCCCCCCAAAAAAAATCTTCACATCAAAAAGACATCTGATGATGTCAATTGGAGACGCTGATGTGTACTGTATGGACAGAACACTGGGGATGATAAATCAAGTCTCTCTACAGACCTTAGCCAGACGTGGGCTGGTGAATGGTCCACTGCACCCTGGCTACCACTGACCCCCAGATCCTTAGAGTGATGGAAGATACATGTGGAGCCTTCATCCAGCAGCAGATGATCACATACAGAGCATTGTGTTCAGTGTGTGGTATGCCACCAGAGAGCCGGGAAGAACAAGCCAAGCATTGGTCTGGTGGGAGCCCCCAGCTAGGCCCCAGATGAGCTCTGGTCAGTCAAACTGGGATCAAATCTGGAGAAGGTCTTGTTTAGGGGTCAGAGGGACGACATCACTGCAGAACTCATCACTGGCTGCCAAATCCGTCTTATATTTCTTTCAGGCAACTTAAAGACGGAGAGTCATCCAATGAAATACAAAGAATCACCAAACTCCATGCTTTCATTCTGTATTATTACATAGCATAGACATTGGACACTGCCAATGTTATTTACTGCATTAACAATATACACCATTAATTGTGAAATGTATTGGTCAGCAACATTAAAGAGTAAAGTAAAAAAAAAGTACATATTTTTTTTAAAGGAAGATGGATACCTGTCCATTTGTATGTGTGTCCACATGCAAATTACAGTGTATTAAGTTTGCATTAAACTAGACAAGACTAGACTAAACAATTGATGTTTGTCTGGCATTGACTTAGAAAGTGGAATATTTTAATAGAATTGAGTGGATGCAAAACTTTTTAAAACTTTATTTTGAGGTGGTCACATATCGGCATTTATGATTATTTATAATACTTAACATTTATTGAAACCTGTGTTGAATGCAATTTAAGTGTAATAGAATGACTGTTGTATGGGAAGTAATAACATACATTATAAATCTCTTCCTTTCTATTCTACCTATCAACATTTTGATTTATTATTATTGTTACTATTATTTTGATGTGGTAAGGAGCTGTGCTTGGTCTCTAAAGTAATCCCATACAGGCAGACTTCTCCCAGACAAAACCACCGGCTAAAGCCAACTGTCTGAGCAAGGCTGGAGAAGACAAGACTCCTCACATGGAAAGAAAAGGAAGACATAGAGGGTTTTCAGAAGGCAGCCTTCAGACAGCAAGACTCTGGAGGAAACACCAGAAAGCCATTAACTAACCACAGTATTACGGTGATCTACTTGCTGGAATGAGCTACAGACAGCTAATGAACTATCCTAACGGCTTTTCTTTTTTTCCCCCTAACTGAAATGCACCGCTGAAAGAGCTCTTACTTCTACAAAACAGCGTGACAGATCAATGCCTGATTCCTAAATCAAGGGAAAAAGGTTGTTCTCTGTCTCACTGGGATTCCACAACCCATGACCCCTATACCTAAGACCCTCCCACACCCATTTAAACCAAACAAGTATCCCCCCCCACCCCCACCCCACCCACTCCTAATTAAGAGTGAGGCAGTAGGGCTTTTTGTCTATGTGGTTATGCTTGCAATGTTAGTGTCTGGAGTGTGAAAACAGATCTGATAGACTGGTGCCCTCGGTTCTCCCTGATCAGGCTCCAGCAGGTATTCGCCATGATTGACAGCCTGCAGGTCAGCCGCCCATCTCTCAGACTGTTAGAGGGTGGGCGTTAAAGAGATTTGGAATGCCTAGGACCCTGATTGCTTTATTGCTCGCCTGTCAGAACCATTGTACAGCTCTGTATTATTAGGGCTTGCCATCTCTCACCGTCTGGAAGGCGTCGCGTCTCGGCTTTGCATAAAGAACAACCGCACCATTCAAAATCCTCTTTCTCTTCGGCTGAAAGAAAAAGAGGCACAGATTTTCCTCAGAATCGCCTGTGTTGGTTTGTCAGATTGTGTCACCGGTGTCTCTGGGGAGTAAGTTTGATGGTACTGGGCTCAAACTGAGACAGAAGATCATGCTTCGCAAGGGTTCATCAGAGTGATATGAACATTTGCATTTACTAAAACGATGAACTTGAATGAGTCTCTGACTTACCTGATACAGCTAATCATACTGCATTTGAATAACCCAGTCTTCAATTACCTGAAACAGACACCAGGCAAACAAGCTGTTAAGATCAATTAACATGTATTTTATTTGCGGTCTGCATTCAATATTAAACTTTGAACTGTCAATAGCACACCAATTTCCTCATGGAGGTGTTCCAATCAAATGAGCAGCCTGAAGTTTTATACTGTGCACCAAATCCGGTATGTAATCCTTTATGCCTCTACAGTATGATGGCTGTTGAGTGGAATTGCTATGAAAACAAAACCTTGTGCACACCTGGCTGTGCATGGCCAGGCGAGGTTAGATTAGTAAGGGTTGGTGAGCACAAAGCTGTATCTCACATACTTTGCATGCACATTGCGTTGTGAAGTGTAACCATTGCCTGAGTGCTTTAGAGTAACGTTTAGCAGCACATTTTAGGCTTGTACATAGCCTATAATAACGACAGGTGCTACTGATTAAATTTGAGAGATTTCTTTCTTTTAAATCAAATCTTGCAAACTAAAATGCTGCCTGGGGGCCTGTCCAAACAGTAATTTCACTCCATTGTCTGCTCTTAGACATAAAGAATGAGACTAGAATACAGGAATTGGGATGATAGTATTGCTGTCTAATTATGTTAATGTACTCCCTCCTCTTCTTTGCCAGCTGTTTCATTTTCTGCCACCAATCAGCAACAACATTTAAAAAAAAAGTGCTGTAGTCTAGAATAAGTCAACATTGTTTCATCATTGTGGGTAGCAAAGCTTGTCTACGATCTTGTGGTTAGTATGTCAATTCATCCTCCATACAGAACTATCATCCATGTTGCTCCTATTATAAAGAATCCTCTTTGTTCTCCACACCAACATGCACAGGGCCAGTCCAAGAAGTCTCCACAGACACCCACACCTTTTTTTTCTTCCTATTTCTCTTAATTCCCTAGGCCAAGATGACAGGCTGACAGGTTGTTGAAGGTCATCGGAGTTGTGGCTCCTGGTCCCCCTGGAGTCCAGGCGATGGCCAGGCCTCATCCCAACAGCTCCCGGCTGCCCCAGCCCACAGAGGAGGGAGACAAGCCCACAGGGGGGGCCTTGTCCCTGTCTCCGTGGAGACGAGGCGATGGGCAGGCCACGGCTCAGACTCACACCTTTCTGGTCAGCGCCTCTGAGTCTCTAAGGAGACTTACCGGGCCTAGCAGCAGTCACACACAACCCCCCATCCCCCCCACCCCCAATATATTTTTGTTGTCTTCTGTGATGCCAGTACAAGCACATTGTGGAACGCCTCACCTCCAGTCCGACCTCCTCGCCCTGGCAGCGCTACCCCTGTAAGGCCTGCTGGGAACAGTGGCGAGATGTGAGATGAGACCTGCGAGTCTGGGCAGGGCCTGGGAGGGGACCCACGCACGGGGACAGCCCACACTTTCAGTGGATCACGCTCCATTATGTTTGTATCAGGGTGTGTGAAACAATCATTCCCAAAAGCCAATTCCTTAAAAATGTTTTTTTTGGGGGGGGAATTGTGCACTGTTACAATGTGTGTAACTGTCTGGGATTCAGTTTGTATTCAGCTACAGTACGGTTTGTTCATACCGCATTCACACATGTACATACAGTACATTGACAGGCAGCTTGCTCATGTTCATATCAGTATCGATTTAATACAAACCATGACTCTTTTTTTCTGTGTATCCTGATCTGAGAAATAAGTGTTAACCTCTTCATCACTCTACCCTGGTGTGTCCTTACTGGGAGCCATATTGATTTTATTTGTCTGAGAGTCCTCGCATTGCCCATGGCCTTTACCGCTGGGACAAATCTAATTGTTTATCTCTGGACACTTTCCTGCCTCCACTCCCTTCTGTCTCATTATGTGCCAAGATTTGACAAGTCAAGTCTCCACACACTCTCAAATCTCGCTTTTACAACATGTCGCTCTGTAGAACACTACAGATGGCTTGCTTCTCGGCAGAACCTCCCACATGGAATGCTACAAACATGACAACAGAACACACTTGCAAAAATACACACACGCCCAGAGACACACATATTGTAGAAGACACATACTGTACATCCACTTGATGTAAAAATGCTATTTGGATAAAGAGTGACACTACCCCTTAAAAACACGCAAAACATTGATGACACATATTGATTTAATCATACTTTTTTTTGCAAATATCAAATACTTATGAAGGGAATAAACAATGGGATCTTCTCAGTTGCTAATACTACTGTTTCGAATCTTCTACATGAGGTGCATCTTTTGGGTAGATATTATTCACCATCACTTGAGAGTGTCTCTTGTGTTGCATGTCTTTTCACGGAGTCCCTCTTTAATATTATGATCTCAACAGCCATGCGAGCGTTTTCAGAACCATGCAAGCCCATGGCCAGGTTTTATCAGCGAGTTAACTCCACAGAAGTGGGCTAGATCAATAAGCACGTTCTCCGAGCGGAGCCGGGGAGGAGAGTCGGAGGCGCGGGGGAGAGAACGCGAGAGGCAGGGAGCAATCAGAGATCTCTGGATGTGTGTGCCTTCAGGAGCGGATCGATGCTCTGACAGGAGCTCTGCTTTGTTCTCTCCCAGTGCTCAGATGTTAGGCGTGCTTTACATGATTGCTTAAAGGTTTTTGTTTGCCTAGTTGTTTGTCTGTTTGTCATTTATGCTCTGTCTACTTAACAGTATTTCCCGCTGTCCATTTTGTAAGCAGGTTGTACGTTCCCCCAAAACACATCACAAAATCGAAGGGAATATACTATTGGACTAGGATATGGCACAGATCTGTATTGAATGTAGTGCACTGCATCTCAAGGTCCATAGTATGATAACAGTGATTGAATGAATATAAATGTAATTTCAATTTTTTAATGTAATTACCGTACATATACAAGTACATATACAAGTACGTACATATATATATATATATATATTTATACACAGCATATATACACACAGCATGAATATACTGTACATAGCAATGTTTTGCTTAGCTTGTGGACTAAGTTTTAAAAATATCGATTAAATTATTTACACGCTTGTGGTAGTAATGAGGCTCCAAAAGGGATTGGTGGCTGTGTGTAACTGGCCACACAGAGAGCAGCATCCTTACCATTCTATTCAAACTGAAGGGCAGTTTTTTTGTTTTCTTGCCAGACTGGCCTTTGACATACTTTGTCATCTGCTTAGTCTCAAGGAATTTTCCATCATCATTATTCAGAATTTTTCCCTGCTTATGCCATTTCTCACATGGCAACCTAAACCAAGTTAAGCACTTTGCCTCTTCAAATAAGCTGCCTAGAATTACTCCTAATAAGAATGTGTGTGTGTAGGCTGGTCCTCCACTGAAAGGTGTTGACCGCAAAGGACAAGTAGGTGTCAATAGATCTGCTCTCGGTGCCTATGGGAAGTTGAGAAGTACAAACTCCTTTCCAAGGCTTAATAAGACAGCACAGATGCGCCGTTGTCTGAGAACAACCCTGTGTCTCATTGTACTTTGGCCTTCCAACCCCGCCAATGCAAGAGCAGTATTGCATTGGCCGCGTGAGAGGGTCTCATTAGGACAGGCAAACGAAAACCGGGGTCAAGGTACATAAAGGTAGCCAGAGCTAAGGAGCATGCCTCTAAGATGAGCTGGGAGCTCCACCACGTCCTAGGGCCACCCCTCCAGACCTCTGGCCCTCCCTGCAATGACCTCCTATCTCTACCATTATTTGATGAAGCGGTGCTTGATAATTATTTTGCGTGGATGGAGAAGGGGGCACAGTGTGAAAGGAGTGTGTCACTCCGAGGGAAAGGATAGCAGGGGATGACAGAAAAGAGGGAAAAAAAAGAAGAAAAAAAAGATCAAAAGCAGGCCTTTCACTTTTCATGCCTCAGAAGGCTCCAAAGAGGATAAGGAACAATCGGGCCCAGGGTCTCCTGTCCTCTCTGGCAATTAGACTCAGCTGATGAAGTGAAAGGGATGAATGGCAGGGTTCAAGGCCTTCTCTAGGATTCACACAACAGGGTGTGTTTTTTGCCTTATTCTCCTTTATCTTCATCTTTCTTCAGAGTGGCAGAAATGCAGCTGAAATATTTCCAAACGAAGACAATGCAGTCCAAGGTGCCAAATCTTAATCATGCGGGTTGATGAGATTGAGGGGGTTTGAGAGCTGCTATGGGGAACACAGCAGACTTGAATTCAATGACATGTATCTTTACACATGATCAAGACCACAAAGAAGAGATTTACACGTATTAGATACTACTGTGGATCCACATATAAATCCATAAATTCACATCTATTCTAGAGAAGTAAAAAAGAAAAAAAGAGAAACTCCAATTCATTATGGACTGAAAGTAGCAGTACTGTCAAAATATCAAAGTGGTGAAAGCAGATGCACCTCACATATGGCCAATTGTTCTAACTGCAATGTGTTCACGACTACACCTGATAACTGACTGCTGGGCCAATTAAAAAGCAATCTCCTTCCAATATATTACCAAAAACTGTTTGAATAACAGTATGAAGTATGGACAGTACAAGTAAGAACCTCTACTTTATTAATAAGCAAGCAATAAAGCAAGTAGAGATAGTTCATATGTAGCTTGCAACGCTGCAATGTATCCAACTGACTCATGCCAACCTTTATTCTTTTCAACGTAATATTGAAACTTAATTAAGCATAATGAAAGTTTTTTTCTTTCTTTCTTTTTCTGGACACCCCGCTTGGACTGTTTTCTTAGCCATTGTTAATACAGTATATCCCCGTAAATGGCCCCAGAAGCCCCAACGATGTCGCCACACTGCACTAAAACCTTAAGATGCTTAGTGATATTCTTTAATCTGGTCCACTGATAATGTGTTTTAAGAAGCGATTCAGCTTTTCCAAACTTTGAGTTCAAAGTCTCAGTAGCATGGGGTCAGAATGCCAATGGGCTAAATAAAGAGGAGCCAAAATGGGCTTTGGGGGATTTGAAACTTAGGCCCCTGAAGCCCTTTGATCTAAACAGAGTTACGGCCATAGTAATTCCAAATATCAAATGCCAAGCACTGCAGCTCTGCCAGTATTGTGTGGTTGGCATGTAGAATGCAAAGCTCTACGTTTAAAATGGAACAGTCAATATTGTCTACATGCAGAATTCATCTCAATTGGATGATCTGGAGTTCTTTAGACTGTGTAGCCTCATGGGATTAGAGGATGAGGCTGAGGGAACCTTTGACAGTCGTTTTCTCTTTCTCAGAATATTAAAACTAAAAAAATAAGCTGCTTTCTGGAGTAGGTTGCCCTGGTGCTGCTTTGCTAGCACTCTCCCAACTGGATTTCTAAATGTCCCATACTCCAAGCCAAATCTCAAAATGTCAAAAATGTTCTTAGCAAGATGGAAATCAACCCTGATGCATCAAATAAAAGGATGCATTACTCTTTAAAAGGACACAAGGAGGGAGTTGGATGGAAGTACTGTACACATCTGTGAGGAGGCATCCATTACTGGTTCCATATCTTAACTTTGCAAACCCCATCTGGATTTAGTGTGGTTTAAAAGGTTAGGGAGAACGATAGATTAAAGGTTTACTCTATAATAATTACAATTATTGCAATGTCTTTTTCAAGAGCCAATATTACTGTCAATGAATCTGAGGACACAATCAGAAGCTTATCTATATATATATATATTTTTTTTTACTTTGGCTCTGCAATACATAAGCTCACTGTCAATTAAGGAAAACCAGCTTCGTTTGCCAAAATTGTTTTGGTAATAACACGTTCTCAACTGAAATGTTACCAAATGTTTTGAATGAACAGAATCATTCCAGTATTACAGTCACTGTACAGTAATACTGACCAGGATATTCATGTGAAACTAATCAAAATGCTCTTTTAATGTACCTGATCACCTCTTGATGTTGTGCATGGAGGAACTATTTGCATTCATGCAATATGCAGCATGGTTAATGGGCAGGAACATTACAATTACAGTGTACATAAACACTGTCACTTGAGTAGAGCATACTGTACTCTTGTTTAATCAGTTTCTGACATGCACAGGTTTGCAGATATGTAATCAAAACAGTTTACATTCCTGTGTAAGAAAGTTGACTACGATGTAAACTTCAATCCACATCCAATTAAATTATACATAAAGAAAAGCAAGTTACTCCATGCAAAAATACCAAAGTATAAAAATACATTCCCCTACTTCAAATCCTAATTTCTAGTTACCTACTACTAAATGTTTTCATATTATACAAAAGCCTTGTTTCAGTTGTTTTCTGATAGTTACTAATAAGTTATTCAAGATCAGATTAATTACAATACTGCTAATGACAAGTGAACTTGAAGAGTAGCAGATAATGGACATCTTGTTTTAATTGTTCACATATTTGGCTCTTTTTCAGGGCGACAAGGCTATTACTCCACCGTCACCACTTATCAGCGAAATCAGGGAGGATTAATGGTTTCACTTGTGCTGGTAAGAAATGTTTAAGTTGTCTCGATTATCAGTGCAAGAAAAAGAATAATGGTTATTTGTCATTGTGTTAAGCAGTTTGAGAGAGTAATCTAACAATCCACAGAGTTGACCACCCTATTAACCCTAACGGGAAATTCAGGTTCAATAGAATGCATACAGTTCATGCCAGAATGACCTATGTAGAACTGGGACTTCCTTTCTTGACCATCAAGCTTGATGCACAAAAAGGAATTGGTTTTGTCCTTTTGAAATCAAACATCTTTACCTCACAAACCTTTCTTCAACTCTTTAGTCTCACAAAATGTCACAATGAATCACTGAATTGGTAAACGTGCTACAAACCTGACATGCATTTGCTTACACCTATCACAAAGACATGAATACTTAGAATTCAAGAACAGGCAATGCAAGCTAATGGTCTCGAATGAATCAGGGACATAGAACACACAGTTAAAACAGTCAAGTCAGTAAAGTACATCAACCTTTAACTGAACTGCTTCTTTCATTGACATGCCTTAAATACATGAACACGTCTAGCAACAAACACCATCCAATTAGTCACCATTTTACCAAGTAACAATCAACATGCAATAAAATAAACTGTTAATAATTATGAAGTTCGGCGATGGATACACAAATATAACTTCAATTTCAGAGTGACACCAACTCATCGTGGTTGACTCAGTACGAGTGAACAGGGGGCTACCCTTGAGTGTTGCAGCAAGCATGATGTCAAAATGATCTCCTTTCCACAAAAACATAGTCCGGGGACACCACAAAGGGACGGGTGTAGACCCGGGACACCAAAAGAGAGGACCCTTCAGCTAATCAATATCTGCATTTAGTCAAAGAGAAATAAACAGAGACATAGAACCTATTGCAAAATGTCAGCTTTTACCTGAATAATTTCCTAAGAAAATGACACAACTAGATCTATATATTTTGTATAAAGGATAGCAAAACACACAGATTCAAAACAAAGCCATATACTGTAGTTCTTTTGTCTCAATATTTAACAAGACAATTCTTAAGAACATAACACCTTGTTGGAAAATGTTCTTATGGAAAATTCACTCTTAACAATGCCTTCCTAACATTGTCTATGAAGCCATTCCGATTGGACAGGGATTTTCCTCTTGCAGTTTTCACTGAATCTGTGCCCCTGTAATCTCCTACATTATTTGTCCTGTCTGTCTCCTTTGAAGTATCTATAAGCCATTTTCCACTATCTGTTTGTGCGCTATTTTCTCCTCTTTCCCATGAATGTTTTATGTATTGGAAAGAGAATGAGTGTTCTCTGCAATACGGCCAGCCCACAGCCTCAGTAAGACAAATTGCTCCAGAACGCCTAAATGGCAGTCAATGATAAGTCATTGTAAGGAGAGTAAGTGACTTCCAATGGAGTGGATAGGGGACGGAGAGTAATGGCAGAGCACAGGTGAAAAATAGATGTTTGGCTCTGTGTAATTACTCCATTAGGAGACTCTCTGTTAATCTACCAAACCACAGCAAGTGTTTTTACAGTGTCGAGGAGATGACAGAGAAAAAATGACTGCTACCGGACAGAGAGGAGCCCTACAACACCCTATCAAAACAGACACGATGAAGTGTTACCTAATGGCCAAATGTGCTCTCTGTGTATGCTCTTTAGAACATCACACACATCAACTACTCAACAGTTCATTGTACTGTTAGATGTATAGGTAAAGATCATTTAGCAACTTGACCAATGAATTGCATTCCCTGATGTAGGCTTCCATGTGTTCATATTACTTTAACCTTTCCTCCATACAGTATGTCTCACTGGTAAATGGATAGTCTGTTAAAAAGGAAAATTAAGGTTAAGACAAACAGACAGAAAGAGAACTCCACCCATTAGAAACCTACCTTACCCATGGCTATCATCAGACAAAAATAATGATATCCACTTTTTGACCATTTGGTGCTGCTACCGCCTGTGGCAATCTAGACAAAAGAGCCATGAAAAACATAGCAATATGGTCTTACGAGTTTTGTCTGACCACACAATCTGTTTTCTTAAGTCAACTTTAAAAACACTGCTATGAGCAGTGCCCACAGCTTTATCACGGAAGCTGAGCTTGACCTTTACTCATCTTCTACAATACTTCCCATCTGCTTAGGTCTCACCCCCAAACTCCATCCCAAATGGCATTGGATCCAGTTTGCGTATGCTCTGCATCCATACAGTACAATACGGATTTAGGTTTACTTACTGGGATACTTAGCAAGGCGAACCCTGTCTGACAGGAGTTCGTGATCCAATTTTAGTGAGTCTTGCGTTCTTAGAGTATCCATCTGAGGTTTGCATATTAGACTGTGTCAATCACTAATGGTGTTAGAAAGAATTAACAACTGTCGGTCACCCCACATGCGTAACAAGGCCAATCAGTAGGCCTATGTGTTAAGTGCAGAGATTTGTAGCTCGACAACTTTTCTGACTGCTAACATGTTGGCAACAACTCCAACAATCCCCGGTCACCGCAGCAGAAAACGAGCATGGTGACCTGATTAACCATCCATTTCCATTTTCAGAAATTCTTATTTGCTGCACTTAATATGTATATCGCCATTTACATGGTCTGTGACTTGCACCTACCTGTTGTATGTTTTCATGCAATCGTAGTTCAGACTGCCTTACACTGTTGGCCAGCACAGAGAAGGACATGTTTTCTTTGCGCTAGCGCTTACTACCTTCAAAAAGCGGGCTACGGCGCCGCTCAGTGGACGCACCTGTTCAATATGTTTAAGTTTGTCCGTATTGCAGCCTCCAGTGATCACCATATCGTAGTCTACTGATTGATGTTTTATATCACAGGGTTTGTCAATAATCACCGACGGCATCTGCTAATTACATTTTATACAACTATCAACACGATTTAGATTAGAACCAACTTTGTTTTTGTGGGAGTCTACTTTTGACAGCTCAAAATGAGTTCAGTAGAAAAGAAAACTGAGTTTCCACGGATAGACATTCGCGAGGCTTGATACCAAGCAGCAAAGTAAGTATGCTACTTTATGGTTGTGGCATTTTCGGGTTATAAAATCACTCTCTCAGTGTACTATCTGCTGCGTGGCACGACTGGTTCGCTGACAATGTGAATTTACATATAAAATGTTACTCTCAACACTGCGTGTGCGTGCGAGTTGACTGCAGGCTGCTGTATGTGTTTATTCTAGTCTAGTTATGCATTTAAGTATACGATTTCTTTTTCAAACACATCCTACAGCTGCCTTACCTTATGAGCAAAAAAAAAGAAAGAAAAAACCTCAGTGGAACAGTATGTGTTCTGACCTGTTTAAAAAGCAAGGTTTACCTTGATTAGCTTTGATTGATTAATTAATAACAGATCATTGAGCATGCATGCTGAGATCTAACTGAGGCCTGGCCCGTGGCAGAGGGGGGGTTAGGCTGGTGCCTGGCTCTGGGTGTAATTGTGTGTGGCTGGGTGGCCTCCTGCACTGCGAGGGAGGGAGAGAGCCTGCCTCCTGCTCCCTGGAGCAGCCTGCCGTGACATGCACACCCAGCACCACCTCACGCTTACATCTAAGCACAGAGGACAGAAGGAGACTGCTAACACTCTGTGATGTGTGGTTGTAATGTTGAACAGTGTTATTTGGGCAAGGCTCCTGAGTCTTGTCTTTGTGAATGGTCAACTGCAAATATTACTATGAATTAGTCTACTAATAAATACAAGAAACAGCGTATTTTTGCATGTGCCCATTTATCATTTAACATCTTTGGACAGTTACCATAATTTGGCACTGTGGCTTTTGTATTTTTAAGATTACACAAAGGTAGTTGACTTGTCTTTATACGACAGGAGCTCTCTACAAGGAATGATTTAATGCCTTATGCTCAGGTTCACTCCAAGTGGTTAGTCTGCCTCCATGCTGATTGAGGTACCAGCAACACATGAGTTCACGGAGCCCATGGTCGAGGCTTCTCGTGGCTTATTTAAGCACATCTAAGTACGTCTCTTCATATCATGCTAATGTAAAGTAGCACAGGAAATATATGTGCCTTTTAAGACATTGCTGTCTGTCTCAAAAAGGCTGTGCCTCGTGTTTGATGCCATACAAGTGACAGACGACTTCAATGGGAACAGTCAAGACTGGCAGTCTTTAAGACGAATGAGAGACAGACGGGCAACATGTTTAGTTTTTTTTCATCCAGAGGGATGGTTTGTGCCCAAACTTGATTATTAGAGATGGACAGACTGATAGGATGTGGGATTGTTGAGTCCTTGAATCAATTCACTAATACTTTCCATATCATCATTCTGTTGCATCCTTGACGAAGCATCACAGATTTTCTTTTTCAATGTTCAGGGTTTTAGTTTCGATGCATTGATTCACGTTTTATCATTAGAACTAAGCGTTCCAAAGGAGTATCCGTCGTTTTTTGAAAGATGTGTTTTAAAGACCTCTCAATCTTCGGCCGGCCGTTTAAATCTAAAAGCTAACAACGGCATCCCAGCTTAAACCAGCTGTGCTGCTATGTGACTCTCCTGGGTTTGGTTCCTGAACCTCTGCCCCCTCGGCGTAGGGTGTCATTAGAACCCTCCCTGTGAAAAGCTGTGTTTCATTTGCTACTCTCTCCATGATAGTCAGCATTTTTGAGAATGTCCTAAGCTCTGAAATGAGTCCCGTATTATTTCAGACTGGACGGGATAATGCACGGCAGGAGGTAGAAAATGAGATCTTCCCTCTAGAGAATGCCTGCAGTGCCTTGTACTAGATGCAGCCGTAGGGAGCAGGCACACTGTGAAAAACACACTCTTGGACAGAATTATGATATATTTATTAACAAGTGGTTAGATTATTTTTCCCGCTTTCATAGTCATTTCTAGTTGCACAAGGAAAAGAGGCAGGACATGCAAAATGTTGTTGGAAATATGGGCGGCCTTGTAGTTTGGTGCTTGGAAAGATTAGTATCACCACAGACATGAGGGTGCAGGCAGTAATCAGTGACCCATAAAATAAGGTGTTTTATCACCCTCTCAGAGACATGCCCTCATCCCAGGGACACAGGCAAGTGCTACAGCTCCCAGTCGCACACAGCGTATGAAAGCTGCATCAGGTTCAGCACAGGAAGCTCCCCAGATTGATTCTTGAACTGCCAATACTGCTGGAAATCAGATCCCAGTGGTTTGAGATTAGCCTCCGGCGGTGACTATGTTCTGGCACATGGTGCCGGAGGTGTGTTACTGTAAGTCACTCACTCGGAACTGCTGTCTGGGAAACAGAAACAGAAAACAGTTGGAAAACAGTTGGAAAACAGCTCTGCCTCTGTTAAAAACACGTGATTGTTACATGAGCATTTACAGGGTAGTAATTCATATTGAATTGGATTTTAAAAAAAATGTACACAGTTTACAAACATATATATATAATTATTATTATTATGTATTTGTTATGTCTTTATCTATGTACAGGTAGATGGGCAATAGATGTGCAGGTATACATCCACTCAAGTGTCTCCTGAAATAGAAACATAATTAAAACAGAAGTACCATTTTACCAGTAACCAACTTGATATTTTGATGATAACACAGGCTTTAATTATGTGTAGTAGGAATGATCAGTCAGTTATAATTTGACTCTGACCTATAAAGTATTAGCATGACAGAACGTCATTTTCTGATGTTGATCTGGCTCCATTTGCACCCAAAAGTGAAGATCTCCATTGGGAAAAGTCAAACAACAAAGCTTGGCTTAGTCATGGAAACTTCAACTGACTGTGACCTTTGGGAGGGATCCATATCTATACTTGGGGAAAGAAAGATGGCGATGCCAAGCAGTTGTGTCCTTTGTGTTTTGTGAAGATATTGAATGTTTGAAGTGGTAACACTGACACTAAGCTTCTGGGGCGAGAGGGTGAAGGCAGCGTGTCACACAATGGGACGGGACTTGGATATTACCTTCTCCTGCTCTAACTTCTGACCTTTGCTGGTTTTTGGGTTTGCAGCAGCCTCCACTCCTTGGGGGCAGTGTCTGTCTGAATTGGATCATTAGAATATGCTGGAAATAAAATATTGTTTTATTTTTATATAAGTGGTTCATACATACACACATTATGAAAACCTGCTGTATGTGCATTCCATATTTAATCAAGCATTATGGATGCCTGTATTATATTAAAGTATAAAAAGGGTCTTAACTATAATCAGTCTTTTACTCTGAAATCTCCTTTCAGCTCTAACAAGACCCTTAGCGTATTGGCCAACCAGTAGGCATTTCCTGTCATGGAAATGACCTTTATTAATGAATCTTTGGATTTTGGATGACAGTGTTTTCGTGTGATCTTCCATATTATGTGCCTCCAGTAGCTAGGCTGACATAATCCATTGAGGCCACACATAAAACAGTGTGCCATCTGCACCTGGAGCATGGCTATCAGCATTTTGTCTCTCTCTCTCTCTGTCTCTCTCTCTCTCTCTCTCTCTCTTTGGTTGAGCTTTTCCCTGTCTGTGTGTAGCCTGACCCTGCTCTTCACTTTCTAGGCTACAGAAGCCAAACCAAAGGCAGCTTTCAAAGGGGACTGTCTGCTCAAATCAAGTCAGGGGCCTTTTTAGAATCGGTTCAGAGATCATAGCAAGTTGAAGTCAGGGAAGAGGATGACCCTATCCTCGAGGCTTGATCGGATCTTGGCCCAGTCAAACCCAGCAGGGCTCAGTCTCTGGACAGCTCCGTCTCTGCAGGCTTTGACTCTGTGATAGTGGGAATGAAAGGGGGCACCGAGAGAGCAGCAGTTCTGATGTGTCAGGCTCAATGTCCTGGCAGTCTCACAGAGCAAACTGGGCGAAGCAAAGGACATAGCCAGCAGGCACAGGGCCAGAACAAGACCCCTAGATTGTGTGACATGTCAGCTAATGGCTGTCCTTTTGCTTTAACTTTATGCATCCTATATTAGTTGGGGCCAATGATGAAGGTCAGTATGTGTTAGACAGAGACAGAGGGCTAAGCAGGTCGTAAATGCTACTTACTCAAATACGGCACCGTGCATACAAGATTCGGTAGTTTCAAATGAGGTATTGCTTGATCAGCCGTCACTTGTGCTTGTCAAGATCCCTGCGTGCAGAGCACACACAAGTTACTCGCATGCAAGTTTGCTTCATCTCTGAAGGTGACCATGTTCACGCTCGGCGAACTGACTGGGATTTGAAGCTCTGTTGTCGGGCACGTCAGGAGTGTTTCTCTTTAGTACCGCACGTTATTGATGTCTAGATCAATCATATATCAGAGGCTAGAAGCCCTTTAAGTTGCTCTCCACTGTAAATGTTGCTTCACGCGGTGACGGAGGGAGTGAACAGTGGTTTTGTTGACACACCGGATTATTCCCTCTGTGTTCCTGACCCTCCCTGCTTGACTAGGCTTCCCCTCACCCCTACCCCCAAGACCTCCACGTTCATTAAGATTATGTATTTACTTAAAGCCGTCCGTCTCTTTGCATAATGGCAAGCAGGTTTTGTGTGGCTGGCACTGTGCGTTTCAAGTGCTTGGTAGGGAAAGGACTGAATTTTAAACATGATGTGCCTCGCCTCACCGTTGACCCTGTAAAAAAAGCCCAGTGATCTCATTCTTCGCTTCACTAGAATGCTGCTGATTCCCTCTGTTGCAGTGTTACCTCTCCTAGAGAGCTAGAGAGGAGCCCTGTATTGGCTGACAATAGCATACTAGAGAGCATACAATTTCTGGGGAAATTGTGAGGGTGTGCCTGCATATTTTCAAGCAGTTAGCCTACTCATAGTCTATTGCATAATAATTCATTAAGAACACCCTTGGAAAGAAGCTACTGTAACAACGTTATCACTGGAAATATTTCTGATGGAATCGCGATTCAAACAGTAGCTCTATGTCTGCTAATTTATGACATGCCCGCAAAAACGTAAATAAGCTTGACATTTATTTAGTGGAAAATCGCTCATGCATAAAAAGCTCAATAGCGATCATTGTCAATTACAACGCAAAATGCGATATAGCCCTTTGTGGAGAAGCTGCCCCGGTAAATTGTATACTACAGTGTTCGTCTTGGTGGCGATCCTTGGTTGAACGTTCCGTTGTACGGTTTAGGCTGAAATAAAATATTGCTTTCATGAACAGATTGACAAGTTTAGGCTGTGTCAATGAAGTTCGGGTTAGTAGTCAGACAGTTTCACCTATTGAAATACTTTTGATTTAAGGGACTGCCGAACATGTTCTGTCGCCGTTTGACTTCTTACTGTAAACAGCTGATGTTTTTGTTAGCTACAGTGTCTCGCGTAGGCTACAGCGTTGCAGTACTCGTTTGAAATCACAGGTAATGATTATTTCACCAACCAATCGTTTACTTGTAATCTAATGTCATAATAAATCGTACAACGAAAATGTATTTGTGAGTAATGTTTATTTTAACGATTGAAAACAGATGCATCATAGACCGCTGTAGTATTTATGACATAGGCTAATGTCATACAATGGATCGCAAGCTGGTGTAGGACATATTGATTCATCTAAATGTATCAACGTCAATATATAAATGTTTTCTGATATTTTAAAGCTACCTCAGAGACGTCTGAATGTCGAGTTGCTCGCTATATTTATAGCATAGAGTAGGCTACCGGACACCGTGAGCTCACAATTCAGCCTAGCCTACATGACACAGTTCACTCTAAAAAATGCTGGGTAAGGTTTAAAACAGCCCAGTCAATTCCAACCCAGCAGCTGGTTAAATATAGGACAGAACACACGTTAACCCAGCAAGATGGGTTGACCATTTAACCCAGAATGTTGGGTTGATCTGATCATTCAACTCCTAAATGCCTAGCTAGCATTACCTGAACTGTATAGCAAAAAGAAGTAAGCACATATAGGCCTACAACTAAATTGAATAATACAAACACGGAGAAAACATAACGTTGTTAGAAACGGTTTTATTGGTTTAATGTAGCCTACTGTAGACTACCTTTTCTATTTTTACCATCCACTTTTGGCGCCTTCACGAACGAACAGCCAGTCGTTAGTTAGCGTTGCTACTACACTACAGTAGAGCTATCTACTAGAGCTAGCTACGCTAAACAGTCCAAAAGCAGACAGTTGCAAATAAAAACTCCTTAAAACAAATCGTTTGCAGTACAGTACGTTTATTTCGGTAGCGTTCTTCTGTATAGTTGAAATTTGCCTCTCTGGCTAGACTAAATGTACACAAAGTTGGGCGGTTGCAAACTGAGGTAATGGCTAAAACAAGCTAACGCTATCCTCAACAACACCTAGCTAGGATTCGGACAATCTCACCATTCAGTTGCTGCAAGAAATGTGTCTACAGTACACCACCGGTGACCGGACTAGTATTTTTGCAGTCCCCTTACAATGTAAGGGTAAAGTAATGCTTCTGGCATTTCAAGTTAGCCTAGCTATCTCCCAGAAGTTAACGAGCTGCTAAACGAATGTTCTTCTACAGCCTGGCAGTCACGCGTGTTTTCGTGACGTTAGTGACGGTAGGAACGTCAATGACTGTGGCTAGCAAGTTAGCCACATTAGCTTCACTTTTCGCCACAAAAATGTACTTTAAGCTTAAACCATGCATCGGAACGTAAATTCTGATACAAGCAACTCAATCGCTACCAAGACGGAACGTTTTACCGGGTCGTTCTCTATGTAGTCCAAATATTGACCGAGTTTTAGGGGTGGGAAAATAAACAATAATAAAGAAATATATATGTGAGATTACAAAGGATGGCCACGTCATCGACGTGGCACACCCAATTACTGAAAGCATGCTATTCCATTTGCTCTCTCTCTCTCTCTCTCTCTCTCTCTCTCTCTCTCTCTCTCTCTCTCTTCCTTTCTCACTCTGTCTCTGTCTATCGCTCTATGTCTGTCTCTTTCTCTCCCCGAACAAGAGGAAGCTTTGAGAAACATCCCAGTGTGTAATGCGTCCATATTCAGATGTTAGAGTGGTGACACAGTAGTAGCCACTTTACTGGGGCTACACTGGACTGAGAAGAATTGTGCTTTTTACATTTCACCACCGTTAGTTTATTCTTTCAATACGTAAACTGTGATCCCTAAGTCTTCAAATGTAATCCCCCCCCCACAAGAGGGTGATCGTAAGTTGAAACGTCCAAGTTCTCATTTGATGTAACCCGATCCTGGGCTGACTTCTGGCCTTTGAACCTTGAGGTCAGGAGGGCTCCTAGATGTAACCTTTAAGCACGGAGGCCACATTGTTCCAGCCACTCGTATGGCTCAAAGGCTTAAGATCCGATGGCCTTGAGCTTCGGCTTGTGACTCCACACTTTGCTACGCTGGCTTTTTGAGTGGGAGGGATCTCCGGTCTCACTAGGTTCCACTTAAGGTTTCTTGAGACACTTGTCTGCGTCCATCTGAATAATGCATACCTACATAGATATTTGTTGAAGTCTAACAGTTATAAAGTGGCACAGCGTATTGCATACAGGAGACGACATAGTAAACCTGTGTATAAAACCTCTAAGACTTTTTTGAGGGGCAGTTCTATGGGCGTATGTGAAGCCCTCTATGCTTGCGTGTAAAAAGGGCTATACAAATACATTTTGATTTGATTTAACCATTATACTGTAGTTCTCACACAAAGGTACTGCTGCTCTAGGAATTTACTTCAGTGTTTTGAAATAGTCTGCTATCATGTGAGACTCATGTAAATCCATAGCATTATATGGCAGAAAGCATTGAGTAAAGTGACACACAACAGCCACATTGATACTGTGGTTGTCAGTCCTTGGAATTGCAAAGATGTCCGAGTCGGCGACTTGAGGTGACAGAGGTTAATATTGCTAAGCGCTCAAAATTCAAATAGAGACAGGACTGGCTCATTGATGAATGACGGATAGTTGACCCCATATTTCATATGTCATCGTGTCCACTAGAGCTTTGTCAGACAGGCTTTGTCAGAAGAGGTTTACAGCTTATCCCTCAGTTGTCTCCATCTTTCTTGACTGTCTGCATCTCAGCAGAGGAGACAGTCTCTTATCATGACTCATCACCAGGCCTGATTAAATAGGATCCACGCTACAATCAGTCTTCCTAACCTCGGGGGTTATGGTTTAGATGATTGTAAATCCATTTGTCTCCATATGTGTGCATGTGTTTGTTTGTGTGTGTGTGTTACCTAAATGCAAAGCTTGTATTATCAACATGGAAAGTACAGTACATCTACTATAGCTGAATAATGGAGATATCATTTCAATCATTTCATTATGACAACAGATTTGATGGTTCTTTTTTGTAATAGTTATTTTTGGACAATCAAATGATATATCAAACTGGAGACTCCATACTGAAAACACATCCAACATTGATGTTTATGCATACGCACTATGCTAACTATACTGGACATTTATAGCAGGAAG
The DNA here is from genome assembly GCA_903064625.1 of Mallotus villosus. Taxonomy (NCBI): domain Eukaryota; kingdom Metazoa; phylum Chordata; class Actinopteri; order Osmeriformes; family Salangidae; genus Mallotus; species Mallotus villosus. The sequence continues at coordinate 215,917 of CAEFZP010005496.1, read as the reverse complement.
GAAAGTACATATTCCTTCAAGCCAAGGTTAAAGGTAATAAGTTGCTAGTCATCCTCTCTTAACTCCAAACAATGACCTTTATAGAGCGACACTTGTAAGCAAGAGCATATCTGATATCCCTCCACTGTCAAATACTATACACTTTGAGCGTTCTCAGAAAGCGGCCTGATTTGGTCAACCTTGGCCTCCAACATGCCCATATTCTTTGTGAGAAGGCCAATATCCCCATTTTGCCCCAAGGTTTGCCCTTTCAAGAATTTCGCTCGAGGGTAAGATGGTGAGGCCTTGCCATGACGAGGGCTATGAGTCAGTCAGAGGCATTTCAACTCTTAACCATTGCTCCCCACCAGTAATTAGTCTTATCAACTTTGGATCAGTGGTCAAAAATCATAGGACAAAGGGTACTCAGCAAGCAGGCTTTCATTTTCTGAATCATATCTAAAGGTCAACCTAACCAGACTTGGCTTGATGTTAGTGTTTTAGAAAGTCCTAATATCACTGCTCATTCTGCAGATCCATCTAGTCAGTTACAGGTGAGATGTGTCTTTAATATGGCGTAAGAGAAATGGCAAACAGATACAAACAGACCTGCGATCCTGATAGATAATACGATTAAACTCATTTATATCAAGAAATGCTTCTGTGCAAGTATTTTATTCAGGCCCAGACATTGAGGTCGACTGTTGATGGTTGAAAATACATGTGAATACTCTGTTCTCCCCCTGCCCTTGCTAACCAACACACCTACAGGTCATGATGATAGCATGTCATCTGTTCTCCATGTCTGTCTCCATCTACGGGGTTGATTGCTCCACATGGCAGCGAGTTCTCAATGATAATGTCAGGAAAATACTATCATCACCAGCCCCCCCCTTCCCTGCCCTGTTGGGGACCCCTGCCGGTCCCCAGAGTGGGTCTCCCTGCTGCCTGGTCCCAGCACTGCAGTACCACGCTGCCATTAACCACCATTACAGGACAGGGCCATTTCATGGTCAAAGAGCATTTCAGTGTTAGCGCTCCCTGGGGCTGCAAACTCCCCCATGTGAGATACAACCCCACATGCTTAGCTACCTACTCTGTGTTTAACATTTGACCAGTTCTTCTCTGTTTTCCTCTCCTCCCTAACAACTCTATGCTGTGAACTTTGACTCTTCAGGTGTGTCTAAACAGACGTTGCCTTTACACTGTCGATGGAGCGTAATGATCCAGTGAACTGTCCATTTTCACCCAACTCTAGGTGATCAAAATGGCAGTGCTCATAATCAAGGGCTCGACATTGCCTTCTGACATTGGTTACTGTATGATGATACAGTATTGAACATATAATGTCATTTTTGGCTTGGTCACGGATCCCCTCCATTTCAGAAGAGAGCATACATTATTTTCCTGCACACGCCACATGCGTGTGATGAAAGTCTGACATTGGTTGCTTTTGTAGGTCTCATGAGTCATGTTCTAAATATTCGAAAGTAGCTTTAACTTCTTAGAATGGGGAAAGCCGATATTTATGCTGGAGTAGGATGATAATTGGTACCAAATGTAAACGTGTGTTCTCTCTCAACCTTGTTCCTACTATCCCTTGTGTGGAGATTGGATCACTCATCTGAACATCTGGAATGCTTTAGAAATAAAGTAATCAAAATTGACACCAAGCAGTCTGTAAAGTTTATCCTCAAGAGTTAGCAATCTGGCTAACAATCAATATGCAGTGTAAAGAATGTCATTAACAAATGGTTTATGGTTTACAATAATATACCGTTGCGTAGCAGAAGGACAGTGTGCAGCTGTTAACAGCTGTATGCTGTTTAGTTATCTAATATTCTAACAAGGTAATAAAAATCATGTTATTATAAAACTTATCATAATTGTGTGTATGTGTGTATACATACGCTGATGCACAAACAAGGGACTGTACACCCTCACCTTCAGTATTTTTTACATGTATTATTTCTCAAAATGTAACCTTGACTTCTGAAAATCTGGGCATTAGTTTTGGTTGAATGGTATGCAAAAATAGACCTGCCGATTGTGGGTGTCATGAGATGGTGAAGTCAGTAGGAGGTCTTCACGGAACAAGGAGAGACAATCCAAGCACTGTCAACATGTACACCAGCTCAACAGTCCATGTAGCTCTGACAGTCCCCACAGCTGTACATTTTACGCTATGTGAAGCCCAATAATTAGCATTCGGTTTTATGCTATGGAAAGGAAAAACCGTGGTGAAAAGAACACACACACGCGTTCATCCATTGCCGTGCACACCGCGTTGGTCCAATTGTCACTTTTTTTCAGGGCCTCGCCTCTCAGGATGATTTTCACTGTGCAGGTTTTGTATAATTTGTGTCACTGTTACACTTGTCAGCATGGAGCTGTCACAGTGAGCCATATTCTTCTTGTCCAAATGCAAACATGCCAGTTCTGCCTCATGTGGCTCCAGGATGACAGTCAGGGTAGATTATTCGAGCTCAGTATGCAGTTTCCTCTCAACTCAACCAGCCAGCTGTTTGTCTCTCAAAACTGCTTCATCTTGAGACGTCAGTGGTTTCTATGCGTAGATGGAGATTTTACAAAGAGTGTACCTGAGAATGTCACCAAAAATACTTTCAGTGACTTAGTCCCGCTGTATGCCAGTATCGACACACTGACATACAGTACACGTTAAATAATTGAGCGTGAAGCAAATACCTAACCTTCTGCCATTCTTCATAATTCTGTCCTCCACAACAAAGGGCGGTACGATATGTCATTGCTAAAGGAAGGGACTGTCTGTTGTGTGTGTTTTGTCCTAGAGGCAAGCATAGCAGGACGAAACAGCAGGCCCCAGGACAAACCGTCCTGTCACAAGAGATGGAGAGGCTGACCAACAGCATTGACTGATTGTTAGCATTAGTGGCTGTGAGTGTGATTAATATGCCTGCCCCTCACATGGCACTCAGGAAAAAGAGTGGTGTTGCTTAAAACTGAACAGGGGTGGCCACGTTTCATCCCTTTTAAAGGAGATAATGCATAACCTGGGCTCGGCTGCCATATACAGCAGGATGGATGGCTCTCTGAGTCCAGGTGCTGTTGTAATAATTCCTCAAAGCTAAACCAGAGTGAAGATGTACCCTAGCCTAATGAGCTTGTTGTGTGGGGCGCTGTGAATGCTGCTGAGATGCTGTGAGAACACACTGTGCTCTGGTTTAGTGAATTCTCAGCTCCCATAATTGCCACACTGTGATGATGATTTCTCTTTTTCTCTCTCTCTCTCTAAAGCAGCCCTTTGGCATCTGCTTGTTTGTCTGGGCCTCCTGTCTCCCTCGGTCATAGTACTCCCTCAGCTCCTAATCTCTGCGCCTGTAGCGTTTGCCGAGCATTTGGGCTTGCAGTCTGAGAGGATTAGGTTCCCGCGCTTGTCAAATACTGTACTGCAGTTGTTTTGTTTTGATGCAGAATGCTGTCACCTTCCTCTGGGAGGAAACTCAGGGAAAAAAGCCAGGCTTCTTCTAACAATCCAATCCTCCCTATTCAAGGATTGTTGACATAGTCGGGGAGGGACATGTGCTGCACGGTATGTGAAAGGCAGATACTGTATCTATACTGTTTGTCATTCTTCCGTTTTTGGAATGCACTTCCTCCTGCCTGAGAGGAGTTGGAGACGGCCATGTGAACCGCCAGGTTACCGTTCTTCACAACATCTGTAAGAGGTTCATCTGTGCAGTAGATATCCCAGGCACTCCCTCCATGCCCCTATGGAAAAAGAGACCTGCCAGAATGAGCAATGATGCTGAGAGCCCTGATTATTAGGATTAATTGTCTTTTACCCGTGCAGTGGAGCAAGAGTGCCAGGGTAAAGCAAGGTGGAAATAATGAGGGCCGGTGACTAGTCCTCTTGTTTTCTTTGTAACCACCCTTCACGAGAGGGTTGTTTTAAGGCCGTTCATCTGTCAGCACTGCGGGGATTGGCATAGCGAGAAGAAGAAAACTTCTATTTGAAAATGACAGTGATCTGTAAAGGGCAGATTTTCAGTGAGGTATAGTGTACCTGGTACAGTGTTGATGGGGTTTTACCAAACATACCACAGACAAAGGGGTGAGGCCTTTACTGGGTGGCCACCCACCCCATCAAACACACATGCACACAGACACACACACACGCCTGCTATGTCAAGACTGAAGCCAGGGGTGTGTCTCTCTTATGTGGCCTCTGCTCCTCTTGACCTTCCTTTTGACCTCTATATATCACTGATATTGATTATCACATGTGACAAACTGCCCTGATCACAAGCATGTGGTTGCTAGTAAAGAAGTAATGGTACGTGACAAAGATGCATGTATTTTTTAAAAAAAAAGTGACATGTTTAAAAAAAATGTTTTGGTATAGTGGGGGGTGGTGGTACTGCTTCTGGTGAGAAAGAGAGCACCTGGAAGGTCTTAACACATACAGCACAAAGAGTATGTCACGGTCCTCGGATGAAGACATTCCCAAAAAGGAAAGCAAAACTGAGACGCTATTGGACGCGCTCAGAGATAATGTCACACGACGAGACTCCTTTTTCGTGGAATGTTTGAACCGGAAAAAGTATCGCACTCGCAGGAGGGTAAAAGTTATTTGCGTGTCCTCAAAGTCAACCAGAGCTGATGTCAGGGAAGTCACCAATAGACGCCTGACTGCAAACAAAACATCCAAACAGCTGTCACTTGCAGGCATGTTCATTCATCATTATTAGGTAATAAGTGGGGAATAGCCCCTGAAAACCTCCATTACCTTTATGTACTCTGTAGAAGTGTGCCACAGATGAGCCCGGACCTCATATAGAATTAAATTGCTTTTTATATTGGGTGCAATTAATGGCTTTCCAAAGCAGATCAGCTCAGTGCATTTGGGGATGTGTCCTATCAAGTCCTCCTGGGGATTAACCTATCAGCTTTGGATATGCCTCTGACTGCAAGCAAGCCGTTTTAATCTGTTCACATTCAGGCAAGCCCCTCTGAATAACTTTCAGAAAACTTTCACTTTGATGATGAAATGTCTGTCAACGGGAAGTCATTAATTTAGTTATATGATTGAGTGTTTTTAGGAGGCTTGTCAAACAAAAGTTTGGAGCAATCCCCAGGGAGTCTATCGGTCTCACTCTGTGTACAGGTATTTGTTAAGAACTTGTTTTGCATTGATGAAGACGGTTTCTCAGATACTATTTAGTGTCAGTTGTTGTTTTATGGAATTCCAATATGCTTTACGAATGAAACTCAATCAGTTTTGTCATTGGCGTTTCAATGATGACTCTTAGTTACATGTCCAATCCTATTTACATGTCAGCCATGTTGGATGTGCATGGGCCTAGGACTGGATGAGTTTCTCCCCTGCATTTTCAATTTGTTTATTTGCTCCAACACTTTGTTCTTTGTTGGTTTTGTGCACTCTGATTTGTTGTCCTCGTTTGTCACTGTGCTTGCAGACACCTGCACCGCGAGCATCCCAACAGAAGTCGGTGGAGAGGTGTGTTTGATTCCGGGACGCAGCTCTGAATCTTACCTAGCCTTGGGTGAGAACACAGAAGAGCAACATGGAGGTACTGCACAACACCATGGAGGCACTGAACATGAACTAATAAGTGCTTTGGGAATATATTTGTCTCTATTCGACTTTCAAGGAGTCAAGGGAGAGATATGGTTGTGAAGTTTCTCCTCATCCAAAACAGATCATCCCTGCAGCACTTAATATTTTCTAAGAATAGTGACTGGTTCAAATGCCAAATAGCGCTTTGCTCTGACATATTGCCCACACCATGTGGTAACATCGAAGTGTACAATATGCTCGCGTGTGTGTGTGTGCATACGTTTGTATGCACGTATGCGTTGTGTGTGCTCGAGAGTGTCTCGGTGTACTTTCGTGGAGGTGGCTGGTGGCAGTGTACCAGATAGACACAAACCGAGCAATCTAGTTTTACCATTTCAAAGATTCTTGTTTTTCGAAAGTTTACACACACACACTCGCACACACACACACACACAAGCGCACACCCACACGCTGCTTCTCCAGCCTGTCTGCGTGCAACGTGGGCTGCGGAGGCTCTGCGCGAACAGATGGGAGGAACAAACCGGCGTAAAATAAAGTTAAACTAGAACAAAATGACTATGCAAGTGGCGTGGCCGCCCTTTGTTTGCCAGGAAGGTGATCCTCAGCATCTGGGGATGATGGAACGCATGATTAAAATTACCAGAGGGAATGATTAATATCTCCTTAAAGCACACACTTCCAGCATATCAATCATCTCATTACACTGGAAAAGTTAATTGTGTGAGGGGAGGGTTGGGGCCCCTGAACCATGAAAAAGTACCCCACCCCTCGACATGTTTACTTACACAACAGGACAGACCCAGTAACTACGTGTTCATCCACGCCACCGCTACCTCACCCGTGAGAAGTATGTGTACGACGAGAAGCGTTGTGTACCTGCAACTGCACTTCCTGTCGTTTCCAGTATTTACAACACACAGCATTGGAGCGCAAGTCACAAAGGGTTCGACTCATGGTTCTACCTTGACCTACGTCCTCTGCTTCGACCAAGCAATAACATAATGACTTCCCTGTTGTACAATTAAATGAGTGCTGTGACCTTAACCTTGATCATGTATGGTAGTATATTTACAGTATACCCTACTTGGAGTAAATGATGATTTGGTTCACTGTTAATGCGAGTACAGTATGTGGGGGATGTGTGTGTGTGGCGGGATGGGGGCGGGAGGCAGGGTGTGTGTGTGTGTGTGTGTGTGAGGGGAGGGTGAGGGGGTGGGAGAGTGATGCTTATTTAAACACTAATCCACGGTTAGTGTGCATATGTGGAGAGAAGAGGGAAGGTAGAGGTCTCTGTGCCTACGGTGGCCTGGCTTGCCCTTGCCTCGCCTCCCTCCCCCTGGCTGCCAGTGTGTCCTACTCTTTGCCCTCTCTGCTCCGCTGCGCCCGCACCCGCCCCCCCTGCCTCCCACCTCTCCCCGCGTGCCTACGCTGCCGGAGCCAGCTGCTCCCACTTCATCTTCAGCAGCGTCACCAGGCGGGGTATTAATCATGTTTTTCGAGGGGGACACTCCGCTATTTATCTCTCTGACACTTCCAGCATTCAGAGGCCCGTTGCCGGGCACAGCCCATTGAGTAGTAAGATTACACATTACCTCGCTTCATTGCCTCTCCCTGCCCTCTCCATTGACTGGCTGTTCAACGGTGGCATCATGCTTGCACGATCGGACATAATTTATGCCTTACATGTATAAAAAAAGACTATCTTTTTTTTCTTCTTTCTCTCTCTTCTCTCTCTCTCTCTCTCTCTCTCTCTCCCTCCACTTTTACGAAAGCTTTAGTGTAGCATGTGCCCATGTCTGCTCCTTGTGGACTGAGCAGCACAGATATGGTGTATTGTTACACACACAATCATTGGAATGTGAAGTTGTTAGAGACCGTTAAAGAGCCTTTTGAACTATCGCTGGGTTTACAGCACACCATTTTAACACTGTATGTTTTACAGAATGATATGAGGGAGCCCTTTATGTAGTCCCGGTTGAGATGGAACCAGGCTTGTTTGATTTTTTCAAGGACTACTGAATAAAGACTCACTTTTCTATTTATCATTGATGTCTGGGGTTGGACCATTAACACGGGTTAAGGAGATGTCGTCAGTTATTATGATCTACTGTACTGTAAAACCTCCAAAATATTGTGCACTTGCTTAAATTTCCACTCGTCTTGTCAAATACTGTCACATGCAAGCCTCCAGTAGCTTATACTATAAACACACTGTAACTGTCTGTTTCAAGCAGACCGTTCTTTCAGGCTGATGCTGTTCCCACCTTCCCAACACTTGTCAGTGCTGCACATAATACGCTACAGCAGGAACACACACTGTACCAAACATCCACCATTCATTCTACAGATTTACTGTACCTTAACTAGTATTTCTAAAGGACATTCATGATACACACCATATGTCTCCGTGTGTAAGAATGTTTGGCACGAGCATTCTGGTTGGTGAAATGAAATAGAACAATGAGTGTTAGGCTGATGTAACATGTCTAATGTCTTTATGAGCTGTAGACATTTTTCACACAACTGAATTACACGCAAGATGAGAAAAATGTTTCCTGTGAAAACAGGAAGCAGTAGTCTGGTAGTCCATCTAATGCTCGGCTGGAAATGCTGAATGAATGAGAACGTCTCCTGGGATCTTCAGCCATGGTAGAATTGTTGTCAAGGAACTCCTCATCAGTTGAAAATGTAGGGTGAAAGAGCATTGAATTCCTGCCAAATAGTAAATCAAATGTGTGTTCGCAGAAGAAAGTGCTTTTTGGTGCAAAGTACTCCATCTCTCTTTCCCTCTCTCTCTTTCCCCCTCTCTCTCTCTCTCTCCTACTCACTCTCTCTTACTCACTCACTCATTCACCCACACACACACACACACACAGATTGTATACGATGAAAGTTTTCAGTCCCCTTCACTTTTTCCCTATTTATTTTGACCTTCAGTACACATTACAATGGTTACTTAGGGTAAAGTGACTTCATGGTAACATTCCCTTCACTGAGGTTATCATATACCTCATATCATATACCTCTTTATTGCACAGAATGAAGACCTAATAGGTGGCTAGAAAAAACAGCTTCAAGTTCCTTTTTTGTTTCATTGTTTTGTGCCTTGTGTTAAAAATGCTTGTGACCGCATTGTTGAGAGTGTGGCACTATTACATGAAACAAGTAAATAGTAGCAGTAGGCTTGTAGTATCTCTGAAGCATTTTTTTCTATGCTCCAATCGGAAGTGACTGCACAGAAAATCTCACGGAGCTCGCTTTTTTTCTCCGTCTCTCTCAACATACCCCTGGGACTTTTCAAACACATATGGTTCGAATTGCAAGTGTGAAACTGGCCTAAACACCAATTATTTGATGGTATAAACAATGGACAAAGAGTCTGTCTTCTGCTGTAACTGCTCACCGCAGATAGACCTTTAGCCACGTTTCATGTGTTTGAACTAAACACAACCACAGTGTGACCGTTTGAACCCGAAGGACTCCCGAGCCTGGGTTCTGACTTGCCGTGTTATAGTGGAAGCACAGCCTTCTCCAGACCCCGCTGTGCTAATATGAGACAGGAGCAGCAGCATCAAGGCTCAAGGGCTAATGTCTACCTACACGCCCTGTAATTGGTTGACTTCAGAACCACTTTGAGGTGGTGTTGGTAAGGGATGATGTCTCAGGGGTAGGGGGCCTTCCTGACTTAATCTACTGAGTTTGTGTCAGAGGACTACGGTAGGTTCCGAATGGAGCACTGTAAGTCATAAATGTTTTATCAGTGACTACTGTACCAAGGTAGCGTACATGTATCTGTGACAAACGATTGTAAACTACAGACTGTCTGGGGGTGTACATCTTGTTGCTGGTGCGTGTCTGCGCGTAGGTGTGTTGCATGCATTTTGGGGAGGTGTTCACCTGGTGGTTTTCTTTTACTGGGTGGCTGGGCGGGGGGGGGGTTCACCCGGTGGTTTTCTTTTACCTGTCATGACTGAACATAACGCTGGGATTTTGAAAAGTTAAACATCAGTCACAATGTCATTGCTTGTAAGATTGTTGGCTCTCGTGTAGACCGTGGCTCTCAGATGAAAGGCGTGGACTCCTCTCAAAAACCTTGGAAATGGAGCATGGTACTGTATATTGCAGTGATAACAAGAATTTGGCTTCAAACAGAGGAGACATCAAATACCCCACGGTGTGTGTGTGTGTGGGTGTATGTCTCTTTGTGTGATTGTGCGTGTGTGTCTGCGGGAATGCACATGTATCTGTGTGTCTTTGCACCCCAAACCCACCCATATGGGTCGGTAATGACACAGTATGTTGTGGTTGAGGCCAGGGACTTGGACATACATCCACCTTGCTTTTGATGACCAAAAATTGAGACCAGGAAAAAAAGGGGGCAACATTTGGACCAGGGATTCACCAAAGGGAAATAGATGAAAAGGAAGAGACTAGACACCGTCAAGGCCAACAGAGTGGCCCATTCATCTGGTGTAATTCAGGGCATTAAGCCTCCCAGGATCAACATTGCCAAGACTACAAACAGGAATTGTTATAGACCTCAGTAGTTCCTTTTCAGATGTATTTCACAGCATTCTTTCATGTAATACCATTCATATCACAATCTTGTACAGTAGCTGTCTTTGTTTTGTTATGATAGTACCAATATTGCGTATCAAAAGAAGAGATGATCATAGAACGGTAAATTCGCACGACGGTAAATTACAAATGGATCCCTCTTTTGCTCGCGACCCTCTATTCCATGGGAGAACCCACTTCAAATACATTGTTAGTATTGTTAGTTAACCCAGTCCTTTGTTTGCGACCAAGCTTGGGAATGAGTTCCCATCCCAATGCCTCGACCCTAAGACTAAAGTAACAATAACAACGTGTTACCATGATGAATCACCCCTATCTCAGGCTGATTCCTGGAGGACTGGTGATATTCTATCTCCAAATTTCCTATTGATTCTGATCATAGTGTGTAAAGTTGAGTCTTGACCTCTCTTAACAATTCCCTGTCTCTGCGTGGGCCAACATCTGAGGCTCCCCCCAGTAGCAGGACTCATTAAAGCTTTTTTCAGGTGGCTTCATTGCAATGTCTCATTTTTTGTCCCCTATGATTGATTGTTGGCATAGGGAAAGATTGGAAATGCTCTCCGCTATGATTGTTTTGTTAAACAACTGCAGAGTATCTATTACAGAAGTCATTGGCCTTTGGTAATCCCAGAAGGCCTGATCCTAATCTCTGTCATGTTTTAGGATCTCAGTTTCTGTCGACACATACAATCTCCAGTTTTGTCGCCTCGCTTGGATTGTGTGTAGCTGACTTTACATAATTTTATTACGGAGTGTTTTTGTTGTTGTGTTTTTGTGGTGTTTGACATTCATGAACTTGCATGTAGACCAAGAAGAAAAACGAAATAATACTCAAGCCATAGTTCTCTAATAGTTCAATCAATTACTGATGTAAATCCGATCAAAGTACATACATCTGCTGATATTATTAGGATAATTGAGGTGTTGTGTGTTTAATGGGTTGTTCATTAAGGCTTCTGAAATGGAATGTCTCCTGCCATTTAAACTTTTAATTTTTTCATATTTAGTTAGTGACCTTAATTAAATGAAAATGAGATTGGAAATATGCATCTTTTTCTTCTGCTGTATTTGCTCCATTTTATCAAATTTACATTATATTGATTGAATCAAACTAAAACAAGCACAACTAAAAAGTATGATGGTCGTGGAGAATTCTTTGCTGCATTGAACTGATGTGATTCCTTCATTCACGAAGGCTTCCCTCAGAGCAACACCATTTGTTTCTTAAGTGTTTGTCAAATTGCAAAGTGCTCCTCAGCACATATTAGAAGATGTATTTATTTGAACTTCACAGTTCAAATTGGAGTTCCCATCCTTCTACATGTATGCAAGTGTGTATGTGTGTGTGTGTGTGTGTGGGGGGGGGAATCATTGATCTCTTGTTGCTGTCCCAAAGGGTCCACTCGTGAGGTAAAATTAAGAAGCCCTTAAACTCTGCAATTGGCAATAATGAGCTATCATTACTCAAATTACAGCAAGCACTGATTGGGTTTAAGGTAATGAAGAAAACAACATGATCAATCATCGTCAATGCCCAGGGCCGTCATCCTGGAGCCCAGGCCGTGTGCTGGGCTGCTGGTGGAGTGCTCCATATACAGGGACCAGGTCCTTGGGGCCAACATTCATCCTCCAGCAGCGACACAATATTTTTTACTTCACTGGCGACCATTAAGACCAGCATCCCAAAGAACAGCATGCGGTCGAAACACTTCATAATTTAAGGGCGTTTTTTTTGCAGGGGCAAGAAAATATATTTTTGTCTGTGAACATCAGCAAATCCTAATCCCTACTCTCTGCTGGGTGAAAGATGATTAGACCGGTCCTTTTAGGCTATTATTATTGCAGTTTAAATTGAATCTTTTCCAAAGAAAAGGCGAATGTAATGGCAATTTGTATAATCCCAGTTTTATAGAATAGATATAGTGTAGAGCTCTTGCACCGCCCATTATCATTTTAATACCCTGCCGTACTTCAGTCTGACTTGCTGACAAAATGGTTTCCTGAAGTAAGTAGTCTTAAGAAAGAGGAAGTGATTTATTCCTCGTTCATTGTGAACAGTTCTATTAAGATAAGAGACTTTCATAATATAGAAAATCTAAGTCAAATTAAGAGGAATATGAAGATTGTAAAGAGAAATCCCTTTTGTGATTAAGAACTATTATAAGTTGAACGATATTACTGATGACTCATTAGTGATGACTAGAGAACCTTGTACTCGAGTGGTGCAAATCAGTCCCATAGTAGAAAGTTGTGGGCCACATCTCCTCAATGAATATAGACTTTTCATCTCTTTGCAGGCATAGTTTTCTCTTTCTTGTTGATTGCACTATTCAATTTCAACTCATCTACTACTTTCCACCTATTAGTCCATCTTCACCTCCTCATCCCATCTGCCCCCAATCTCTGGCAGTTGAGACACATGGCACCCCGGCAAAGTTTTATTGCTGATCCAATCCCTACGCTGATCCAGTGTGGATGAAAGCTCCTAAAGTTGCCTACCATCAATAATGAGGTCTCATTTACACAAATTACTCTGAACGCTGATTAGGTATTATCTAACGGCAAGGGCCACCTCGATCAATCATCATCAGCACATAGAGCGCCAATGGACATCGAAAGGTTAACCCAGATCTAGGAGGCCCCTGGCCGTGTCAGCAGAATCAGTGAGGGAGGGCCCCCATTCTGTCGATAGAGCAGCCAGACAATTAGGTAATGATTAAAATAGAGGCACCTGAGAGTCAATAAGAAAATGAGCCATCCCGGCATAATTTGAGAATGATTTGTTTACCAATCTATACAGCCGTATAAGAAAGTCACTGAAGTGCAATGTATTAAATGCGGTTGGTTCCTATGTTTAGCCACAACAAACTTTCAGAAGTGTTTTCCGCTCAGCCACTGTACTGCAGTGGAGGTCCTCCGTACGAGATTTTACTCTGGGCCCTGTGAGAAAGTTGAGCCATAGAACTTTTTAAGTCTAATTGTATACACTCATGAAAGAGTTTGCATGTGGTTGTATGGTTGTGTCAGCATATGGAAGGTAGACTCAATGGCAAAGTGAATGTTTACTGACATGAATGCGCGACGTGCAGATGTAAAACAACCCGGGAGGCTGCCGAGGGATCTTCTCCTCCGCAAAGTATTTTCAATATACGTATATAGCCGAGTGCTTGGCAAGTTTGTGCCTGTGTTTTGTTGTTTGCGTTCGGAAACAGTTTGTGCGAGTCAAAGTGAACCGAATGTATACAGAATGTGTCATCTGTGTGGGCAGACTATTTATGCAGTGATATCAGAGCCACAGTCTATCGTACATGGGTCAGAAATGTTCAGAGTGTTCTGAAACAGCTGCTGGTTTGCCATGAAATACGGTAGGTGATAATGTCAAGTTGTGACGGGAGACAATTCAGACTGTGAAGTGAAAATAATGATGGATGCTTGTTCTGTTTCTCAGGCAAACATAACAATTGAGAAGAGCATGGTGAAAACAATAAACAATAGATTTTCACCAAACACACAGAGGAGACTTCATGTCATTCTTACCTGAGCGCAGTATAGCAGGAATAATAGTGTTCACATCTTTTCTATTCCTGACATTTGCCCAGAAGCTCTTGGATATGACTTGCAAATAATGCTGAAGTATAATAGTTCTGAAATAGAGCTGGTCTACAGAAAATGTGAATCCTCTGCGCTTTTGAAAAACAGTAGTTTTGAAGAATGCCATGTTTGCATTGTTACGTAATCTTTTTTTTTCTTCTACATGCAGAGAAGAGACTCATCATTGACTAAGTCAACTGATGGATCTCGCTGATTTGAATAGTGAAATTAGATCCTGTGTGCTTCGTGGCGTGGCCCTCAGTGTTTGACTACCACTGACTAAGGGACGGCATATGAACAAGTGACCCCTAATTTAGAAAATGATTTGCGCGATATTGCAGAGGAACAGATGGCAAATAAGATTCAATTGTGAGGAGAATCGAAGGGCAGCAGGTCAGTAATAACATCCTTCAATATATGCACCTGCATTATCCACACAAAGATAACATATGGAAGGCTCTGTTCACATGTTCAGCATTATTATGGTATGTTGTTGGGGTTCACATAGCAAAAGCAACAGGAAACAGAACAAAAGTAATGTACCCTTCCTTTAATGTGCCAATTTACAGATAAACGTTCGTCTCTGTCTGCACTGTATGGTATTTGTGTTCACTGTATAATATTAACACCAGATGTACATTTGTGATAAGAACTTTGTAGTCATAGCACACTGATGCAATGAAATACATACTACTTCATATTTCACTCAACTACACAATATTTCCAACCCATAATCCTTACATTTCAACTTTCAGTCTGGCTCCCCCCTGCAAGCCAGTTCAAGCCGAATATTTGCTCTTTGGAAAACCTGTTACCCCAATCTGTTGGGGGTCCTTGGTGTACATCCACCCCATACGACGGGATTGTGTGGCATGCTGTGTGTCTCCGCTAATACAAATGAACTCCTTTGGTTTGGTCCAGCAAATGGCTGGGAGCTAATAGCAGTGAACAAACAGAGCGGCGTCCTTATCTAATGGAGAGCAGTGGGGCATGGCAGTGATACGACAAGGCAACCATGGCCCGGCGGCTCTGGGTGGACGGAAGAGCCGTCTAGCCACTAGGATTAACACGTCCCCCACAGCCAAGTAGCAGGCAACTCCCAGCCTCCACCGCACAAGGAGGGCCACAAGTGGTATTACCTTAGTCTTTGAGATGGGGGTTTAGACTGACAAGATTATTAAATTAACCACAGGGCACTGCTTTTGTGTCCGTAAGTACATAAGCCACTCTCAAGGCCATGCTCCCTGGTCTTGAGGAGGGACCTGTTGCTGTCCTCCGAGAGCCTGCGTGGTGCAGAGGTGATGCTACTCTTTATACCTGTGTTGGCCTCCTGGTCTTTATGTGCTTTGCATGGAAGCTCTTCATTAGCGGGTGTCTTCACTCGGAATGACACATACATACCCAGTGTTGCCAGTGGGAACACTGCATGTTCTATTTTTAGAAGCCTTGCTCAGATTTTCCCGATTTTCACCGATGCTCCATTCACATGGAAATGTCTAAAGACAATGTCCGAACACAGTACTTCCATCTGTGTTCTTTTGTCGGTTTACAGATTATCTGTAAACCGATAAAGAATGACTGCTGACAACAGCTCATGGACAATGCTATACTATCTTGATAGTACATCTGGTCTAACTGGACAGGATTTCCCAGTATTCAGTCTGTGCTGTGGATCTGCCAGTTCATTGTCAAGGAATACATCTGATAGTGGTAAGTGCAGACAGCTGTTTGTGACAGCTTTGTTGTCTTGACTCACTGCATCCTGTCACTCTCGCAGAGGTAGAGTAAGGTTTATGTACTCTGACTGCTAGCTGCGGAGTGAAGAAATTTGCACATGAATCAATTGTCAACATCACTGTCCTCTGACAACTCAGTGACAGCTCAGATGCACCGACAGTGTTGTTGTGCACTTCTTTCTTTCTGGCATCGAAAGTTTGTGCAGATCTTGTTCCTCGTCATGTGATTCGGAAATGGAATATCAAGGTTATCTCATCATTATAAAAACATAAGTGCAGGAAGCTTCAAAATTATGGACGTGAGCTGAGCACGAAGAAGGATGAAACATCTTCCCTTTTTTCAAGATATCCCCTCTTTCAACAACTACTTGAAAGTGAGTCACTCAGATTATGATTGAGGCTCTTGTTGCTCAAGATAACTGCTTGACATTTGCTAAATCAGTCAGTGTCAGTCTTGCATACTCAATTTTCCATCAACTTGAAAGCTCTCGCCAACTTTGGCATTTTGCAATGTTCTGTCACTCAAGTGGGATTTGCCATGGGTATCAATAAACAAAACAAAAAAAATAAACTGTAGACCAAAAGGAAAATTACGTGTTTTTTTGGTATTCCAGAAATAACTCACACTATTTGCTATATACATCTTGACAAAAATGATAAAGAGGAAGGAAAAATGGTTCCACAAAATACAGTAGATAGATGATAACCTGGTGCACCTTGCAGCATGCCTTTCCATTGGTGGTCAACATGACGTTAATCCCCCTGCTTAACCTTGAAACCAGGTGCTAAGGGATGTTTTCATATAGGCCCCAGTTCCCAAAAGCTTGTCTGAATGCCAAAAATAGCAGCACTGGATTTTCTTTCAGCCCAGTTAAGCACAGACCGGGGCTATGTCCAGTTGTTTTTACATCCAGTGGCCTGAGAGTCACAGCCCATGGGTTAATAAGTGTTGGGGAATCAAGATGTGATGACCTGCTGTCGGCAACAACAAGTCGTTTACACAGGCCAACAGGCAGTGGCCCATTGATCGTCTGTGGTGAGAGGAACACTATCCACTCCCATTTCATCCTGGACTCTTAAACGTTTGGCCAGTGTCAGTGCACTCTCAAGTGCTCCCGGTGAAAAGATAATCACAACGATCAGTGTTCTTTTAAGGCTTGACCAGCTACAAATAATCTGTTCACATCAACCACTGGGCACTCACTTGTACCTAATGGCTGTTAAGTTCCCCTGCCCCCCACTCCCCGCCCCCTCCAACACACAGCCTGCCAGCATCAGGGTTGATCAATTAAAACGACTTTAACATTTACAGGCCCATCAATAAGTAGTCCCTTGTGGCTCAACTGTTCTTGCCTACGTTGTAGTGTCTGGCTTTCTTTTTTTATTGCACGTGAGGACTCCGTTGTTTCCAATCAATGGGCTTCAATGTCATAAACAAAGCAAATTCACAGCCAAGGATTGATTCGTTGTGAGCTAAATGTTGATTTACTATCAGTGTCTGTACTGTACTTCTACAGGATGTGCCTATCCACTGCCAGTTTGGTTATGACTACAAAATGCTAACTAAAATGCTAACTGTCGAAAATACATTTGGATTCACTTCTTTCTTTCTTCCATTCTTCAATGTCTCCATTATTTCATTCACAATGGCTAATATCCGAACTGAACTGTAATGGACCTAATCTGGACATTGTATTTGCGCATTTGCTTCTCATTAACCTTTTATACTGTGTCATCATCAGTGGGTCGTCTAATTCATGCCATACAATGAGTAAATCAATTGATTTTGCATCATCTGAAAACAGGTCAGATAAAACAATCCGAGAGAAATGCTTTATTTTACTGTTGCCGAAGCTAGACATGCTACATTGCGTCTTTGCTGTAAGGGAAAATGGCCATCAGAGTTAAAGTGACGTTTCCATCGATTGCTCAGTTGTTAGTTACCACTCATAATTCATGAAGAGGATCAGGGTTTCATCGAAAAATAAATACAGTACGTCGACTTTACAGCAGAAGTGGGAGTCGCATTCAGCTGGCTGTGCGAGGGAGATGAGTTTGAAGTTGATGCTATAAATGGGCCGAGCGTCTCCCTCGAGGGAGCTTCACTTGACATGTGTTACTAAATCTTACAGAGCTGCCATCTGCCTCAGTGTTAACTGCTGGGAATGCTGACCTCTGCCGGCACTGAGGTCATCCAAACCTGATAAAACCCTAAGAGGCCCAATCCCGTCCTGGGGGTGTTCCAGAGGACTTTAGTACTTGCTTATTTTTACAGTAGTAAGACTCCAATTTGACTACTTATTATCAGACACCATTACTCTAGATCAATAGAAAATGCTCATGGAATTGAGCTTATTGCTGCTTAGTGTTTGTGTGTGAATGTGGGTACAGTAAATATGTGTGTTTGTATGCATTTGAGTATAATAGTATTTACAGTACATATAACAGGATAAATGGGTCAGCAACTTTGAGGTCTAGGGCCAAATTGAGTTTTTGGATGCAAACAGTTAAGAAACAAATATTCCACTTTGACTTGCATGGTAAATTGAGGGCGTAGCTTTTGACCGAACATAGATCTCCTTTTGGAGGTATACTTGAACTCTGCCTCATTGAGATTCATGTATGATTGACCAGTGTGTTGTATCATGTACATTTCTTTTGCTCAGGAAATAGTTGAAGTTGAGCATCCTGATCCAAGCCATCTTGTATAACCGAAGCTGTGGAGATAGTTGTGGGTGGAAACACTTGCCTGGAGCGGGAGGTCAGGACTTTGACATACCAGCTCTCTGTCCTTAGATGTGACTGACAGGAGGAGGCAGTTTGCTGATGCCTTTCACGTGGGAATCACAGCTTGCAGCAATTCTTAAACAAAACCGTCTGCAAGACTTTGTGGGAACATTTAATTGTGAGTTTTTTGGGACCCTTTATGTTTCTTTTAAAGTAAACTGGCATCCAGAGTTTGTTAGTTCAGATAACATTTTAGTCGGAAGAAAAGAGCAGCTGCTTTTTCTGTGTTCTCCTCAAGGTCATCCAGTAGACATTTGCCAAACAGAGCTGCTTCCCAAATGATGGTATATTGTTCTTTGCTTTGAGATGTACTATCGAATGTGCTCCAATAGCAAATTAGAAGCTAAACTTAATGGGTGTTCCATTCGTATTTTCAAAAGAGTTGGACTGTTTTTGTTTTATTCTGAGGTTTGTTTATCTTATTGAAAGAAGTTGGTTCCGTACATAGCCTTCTGGTTCAAGGCTCACCATACTTCAAATGACATCGGTGGCAAGGGAAGCCTTAAAGTGGCCCCCTCCTGGTCGTTGTGTTTGGCACGTAAGGGCTTTAATCACTTTGTGAACTTATAGAACAATTATTGACTACCGAGCCGTACGGTCTGAAAACCTCAAAGACACCTTGCTCATGGGATAGCGGGGGGCCTGTGGGCTTTACAGTTGGGAAGTTCTTCAGTGAGTCTCGCGTGGAAGTTTAGTGGGCTTATTACTCAAGGGGGGGGTCTTCTGTGTTTTCCTTGTGTGTCCCATGGGTGTCTTTTTCAGCTGTAATGAGGCCTCCAAGAGCAGAAAGCTCTCTTTAAAATGGGGAGTAATGAGTCCTGGTTGGCAGAGAGAACAGGGATTTGCGCTCCTCTGTGGAAAGAGAAGGTCACCAAGAGGAGTTTTATTTTGGGAAACTGTCTTGTTTCTGAACCAAACAAAGCTTGGGGGAAAACAGCACAAAGCCTTTGTCCATATCGTGGATGAAGTGGTCCGTCAGAAAAACATCAGACATGTTCGAGGATTAGAATTCCGATGAGTCTACCCCTCGCCTTAATGGCAAATGGAGAACTGAATTACACGGGGAGATTTCATTTCGACATAGAATTATGGTGCACCTGTAATACTTACTTGAAATTCATATGTCAGATGTTCTCAAGTGAGTAATCAGAGCTGTGGGCAAATGTTTTATACTGGTGTCACTTCAATCAAGCACCACAGGATAGTTCATTCAAATGTCAAAGATTATTATGTCTGAGCTGTGATTGAGCTTTTCAAGGTCAGGAGTAAGTTTAACTGGGCACAATTTCAAAGTTTGATGGAATGTAAAGAATGATTTAGTTTTCAGTGTGATTATTCGGAAACTTATGCCATGCATATATTCATTTTCAGCTTGGACGCAACAAAGCAAGGCATGATGTCATAACATTTCAACACTGTACTTTGTTATTCATTTGGACATAAACTAATGCCTCTCAGTACATATGATCTTACCTCACCTCACCTCACCTCTCTCCTGCTTCTAGTTGATCACCATGCCACTTGGGTGGACTTATGCATCAGACATCAACATGTTGAATACTTGTGAAGCCAAAAGAACAGGTCAGTCAATTACATGAAGAGCAGTCAAACTTACACTTCCAACAGCTTAGTTCGACACAAATGGGCCCCTTCACTTGCCTTCCATGGAACCCAGACTAGAGGAGTGTCAATCTTATACCTGCTAACCCTGGGCTCGGTGGAGAGGCTGGCGACAGCCTCACGTCATCCCTCTCCAGCGCTAATCGCCCGCCCCATCCCACATCCCTGCCACATTCAGGGATAATTGCCCCTGACAAGAGGGCAAATCATCAGCAAAAGCCTGATAAGCATTGCAGCCAGATGACAGCGTACAGAAGTGTATTAGCAACAGTGTGACATATCACATTACCACTGTGAATATAATAAAGGACGTACTAAACACCATGGCAGCTTAAACACGAGCCATCTCTTCTCCCTTCTGCCTAGCCATTATGTCCTATTTACGGCAGCTGATAAGTTTTGCTAAACTGTCACCTTGAATGTATCACACACACATACATTTTTGATGCCAGATAACCAATTAATTAATGTCAAGGCCCTAGCTATTTTTGTAGTGGTGATTAAAGAAGATTCTTGTTTTCTTTGGTGCCGGTATAATAGTCAATATGTGTTTGTTTATTTTTGGTGCGAGAAAAGCATTGAGCTGAGGCATGTTTTCCATCATGCCCATGTTTTGGACTGAATTCAATTATTTCTGCAAAGCACATGCATGACGTGTTGCGAATGTTCCCACAAGTGTGAATTTGATGCAGTTTGTCTTGGACAATGTAAAGACATTCAGGTCCAAAATGATGTCCCTAAACCAGACTCGAGAGAGGCAGATTTTAGACAAGCAGGCTGCGGAAAATCCATTTGGCTTAATTGTTTTACAGTGTAACACCTGTATCAAAGAGCCATGTGAAACTTGATCATTTAGATACTGGGACAGGTCTTGAACCTGATAACTTGTACATGTTTTATAGCTGTTACATTATAAATTATTTCCACAGATGGGGGGGGCCTTGAGGGATCATATTCTGTCAGCTTCAGTTCCTGGTAACATCATTTAATGATATTAACAGATTTGCAGCTATTGTGTTTCAAGTTTATCTGTGAAATCTTAAACGGCTCCATGGTAAATACTTGGTTATGATATTATCAGGCCAGCCAGTTGTGTGCTGGGTGTATCCGATGGCTATTAAATGTGGGGCAGCACTGGTAATAACCAGGCTCATAAAGTCCTGTGACGCTGCCCTAACAGCCTTCCTGCATTTCCTGTTGTAACTGAGAGATGTCGACTGCAGAAGCAGGAAAGAACAGCCATTTAAATGGACGCAGAAGCAACATTTGATGGTTTATTTTTCATGGCTCCATGGTGCTCTGTTAAACCTCTCATTAACCTCATTTGTAACTTCCTCTGCCACGTTTGAGACAGTAGTCCTGCCGAACTTCAGTGGTGGCGTGGCTAATGAGGCCAGCAGTAAAGTGTGGGACCAAAAAAATATATTTTAGGGTTCACACTCATATATGAGTCTTTTGTAATGTTCAATTAGCCTCAAACTGTTTGTTTAGGATTGCAAATGTAGCACATTTAGTTACCTTGCTGCTTATTGCAACCATATGCCCCATAATGTCTATAGTGCAGTTAACAGTGAGGTAAAGTAGTATACCTCAGTATGTCTACTAGAGGATGCACATGGCTCAATAAAGTAGTACAGTATGTTTATATAATTGTGGTCTGTAAAAAAGAAAGAATAATTCATTCTGAAAATTTACGACATATTTTTCTTATTAGATTGTTCATCTTATATGAAATGTGTTTTAGTATATCTTTTTGACATACTTCCACACTGACAGAATACCTATGTCCTTGAACACCGCGATCAAGTTTGCATGATGAAAAGTGATCTTTCGCAGTTGAATTCAGCATTACGCTACATTACAAACGCCATTTAATTGATAAATGTAATCATTCCACCCGGGTGCAATTTATCCAGATCTTATTCTAAAGCTCGTAGCCCATGATATCGAGGGAAAATATTTAGCTGCTTATCTTGTATATCTGAAACTAATGAAAATGTACATGGAATAACGAGCTGCCAGATATAATTCCCTGAGACCACACGGACATGTCCCACCTCTGTGGCCACACAAGACATGACACATTTTAATCTCCGCACGGAACTCCGCCAAAGCCCATTTCATCCCACAGACAGGGAGAGGGATTTGCCTCGACTAATGGAGTTCAATGATTGCAGCATGTCAGATAACTAATAACCATGAGGAGTCATGGAAAGTGAGTGACAGGGCAGTGAAGGGTGTTAGGGGAGTGTGTGTGTGTGTGTGTGTGTGTGTGTGTGTGTGTGTGTGTGTGTGTGTGTGTGTGTGTGTGTGTGTGTGTGTGTGTCGGCAGGAGAGTTGATGTTGTTTAAGGGGGATGTGCTCGCTCTCTCTTCATCCTCTACAGTTCTTTGTGGCGCTCCTGCTTTCTTCCAGTCACAACAGAGAAGATGAGGAAATGTTCTCCAAACCACCTTAAAATCAGACCTGAGGGGCCCCGAAGCTCTGTCAGTCCAGACAACTATTTATCGGTGATGACAGTTTGCAAATATCTCAATCCAGAGGAAGGCACTGTGGGTGACACTGACAAGTGCCATGAAATTGGAGGAGTCAGCAGCCAGCATTTATTTCATCAGACTTTCTCCAATGAGGTAGAATCACCTGACAGCATGAGATTGCTGAAGGATACGTCACAGCAGTCCCCCCAGACACTTTAATCCATTCTGCATAGATCTGCATTAAACAGCCTAATGGCAATGTGAAAACTCCAAAGAGAGAAAAGAGAGAGAAGGAAAATGATACAGAGGGCATTATTTGGGCTGGGGGAGAAACTGGGCAGCATGTGATTATGGAAGTGCTGGTGTAGGTATCACGGCAACAGTTCAGACTATTATGATGCGATCATTATTAGTGCAGCATGCATGTTCTATTTCTTTTGATCTCTTCTTTCTGTTGACATTCTTTGCTCATTCTATTGCCATTATCAACATGGATACCACCAACTCCAAACGTCAAGTTGGTGTTAGTGGGTGTGCATCCTGGCTATTGCAGAAGACCGGTGCTGACCCCCTGTTCAGGGTGTACATATCAGTCCTGGGGCTCAGATCAAAGCCATGTCAAAGTCCAATGGTTTCCATGAGTCACTAAATTTGAAGAGAAGGAGAGCTGGCTTGCCAGCAGGTATTTGTGCAGTGAAGGGCAACAGCTGTACAAACACTATTAAATAAATACGCACAATGTTTTTAAAAGGAAGCTGGTAATTTACTGAAAAATTTAGGGAAAGGTGGGGAGGAAGATGCAAGGTATTACTCCCATTCCCTTCCACTCATCCCCCACGCTCTACCCTAGATCATTGCCAGCATACTTCTCATGGTCAGCCACATTTAGACCCCGTGCTGGAAGCAGCCCTTTAAAATACAAACATGAACCAAAAAGGGGAACATTACAACCTAATTATGGTAAGTGCAGTCATATGTCGAATCGGAATTGTCTTTTGGGTAACATTGTCATTTTATTCTACTCTGACCCTGAAATGGGGCCCCAAAGAAAGCCGATTTCATCAACGGTGGGAGCATATTTCCATGACATCTGAACTAGCTTCATTCACGAGAGGTTTAGCTCGGCCACTCGCACAAGTCGGGACCCTTGTACTATCCTGGCTGTTGGAAGTCGTTTAATGTTCACCCAGCATTTATTGAGCAAGGCAGGCACACATGTGTGTGGTTAGGGGTCTTCTGTCACGGCATGTGCAGGCTAGAAAAACTTTGTCTGAGATCAAGTGAAATGATGTTTGTCCTCAGCACTCACAGAAGACCTTACAGGTGCTCACCGATCTGCAGGCATTTCAGTAACCCAGTCGCCTTGCCCTCCACCAATGGCATGGCACGGCATTTAGTCTAAAAGTTAACAGTCAACGCCTCCAACTTATGCCTGGATCAATGATCAAACCCAAGCAAACTTAAGAATCATTGACAGGCAGCCATTGACACAAACATGGTATTCATGAATCATGGTAAAAAAAAACGAATTTAAAGAAATCGGTAACGCGCTCAACACCAGTGCACCACATTCAGTGACACAGAGGGAGGACCGGTGATGTGCAACATACGAAGTGTATGTTACACGCAAAGTGCGAAGGCCTGTTTGCAGGGTGGTACTTTTTAATTGCTACAGACAAATTTGTTTTGAGACAAGCATCAAATCCGGAACATTAAAGTGCATTTCAGCGGATGAGCACGTAAAAGGCGTGTCCTCTGGGAGCACGGAGATGCGCTAGTAATGAGTGGAGGTAATGAAAGACTTCACACAGACAGATGTATCCATTTAAAATAGTAATAACTACAGTTAACATGGCAAAGAGCAAATTACACACAACTTTCATTAAAGCACATGTTTATCCAGAATCTGCAGGGACCTGTCATTTATGTTCTGTTCCCTGGAAGATAGGAGAGATCCCAATGACTATCATTGCCCCCCAAACAAGGTCAAAGTGGTGATGGAGCCAGGATAACATGTGCAACCGGGCTGGATTCCCCCAAGGGCCGCCTGTACTCCTAGCTTTATGAACGAGCCAGCCGTACCCTTGCTGGTATTGCACACAAAGCAATTTAATACAGGAAACCTGAGCTTCGGTCCAGGGAAGTGTAGACGGAATTAAGATTAAGATAAGCTTAAAGAATACTGTTTACAAACTTGCACAAAGCCCCACTTTTTTTATATTTGTCTGATATGTTAATGTTGTGTCATTCAGGGGACTAGATATGGCGTAGAGCACTTGACTGTGACTCATGAGGTTGCTCATTCAATCCACGTCGCTATGGATGGAAGTGTCTGCTAAATTAATACATTGTCATTATTAATGTTATTCACGCACACGCACGGCGAAACATAACACGGATACGAAAAATAAAACATTTAACCAGTCTCATCACGGACCCTGTGGATGAGAGAGCTGACTGGTGAACGGCCATTACATCTGCATGCATGGCATGAATGACCTAGAGGGATGTGTGACCATGGATGGAGCGGCTGCTCCCTGACTGGGTAAATGACACTTTATGGAGCCGTGGCCTCCCACAGCCTGACTGTGAGTGCAGTTGAACTGGGTATGCCTCGATCCCTCCACCCCCGTCTGTTGTCCCAGGGACAGAGTACTTCCACTGAATCATTAAAGGTCAATAGACTGCAGTGACAGACAGAGAGAGTTCCTCCTCCAGGTTGGATGAAGACAGAGGAGGGCAGGTTACAGTACAGCCACGCGCTGGTGTGCAATTGGAGTCCCCCTGGTTCTGTATGAGAGAGGGGCTTCGGAGAAGGCTGTGGAACCCTTGGTGTGTTATTCTGGTGTGAAGGGACAAGCCATGATGGATGAAGGGCTGTTAAATGAAGATGAACCTCTTCCTGTGTTGAAGTTTGTATGCGACTGTGTGTGTGTGTGAGTGTGCGTGAGTGTGTGTGTGATTGGATTCTACATACTGTACCTTCCCGCCTTTTGTGTTTCTTTTCCTGCCGTTTATCCTGATTTAGTCTGGAAGGTTAACATGGGTACTTCTCTTTACTGTCGGAGGGAAACTGATTCAGAGCATCTTGAGGAATGGTATTGGCTTTTATACCAGGCAATGGTGCGAAACTCTGAAGAATGTGGTTGTGTGTATTTTGTTTGTGTGTGTGTTTGTGTGTGTTAACGTGTTAACATTTCTTTGTGAGTGTCTACAGTCTGCGTGTGTGTGAAAACAGTCGATGTGTCGCCGTGTTATTAAGAAGTGCCTCTCTCTCGGTCAGTCGGCGTGTATTGAGATGGTGTGTGCCAAAGCACTCCTCCTGCCCACACAGCTAATGGCTGAGATGCGGAAATGAGTGGCTGGCCGGGGCTGTGGAGGCAGGGGATGTGTTAATTGAAAGTTAGGATCACTTTGTGGCCATTACAAGGAAACCTGAGATGTGTTAACGCGCTGGAGTCAGGCAGCACCTGCTGTCGCTGGCTAATTGTGTTGGGTTTGGTCATGTCTGTCACGAGCAAGCTCCCATCATGCTCTGCCTCCGGTTACATCTGTACTATTACCAAAGTTGACATTACAGCAGGAGCCACAGGGGGGTTGAGACCAGCCTACGACCCCTGAGCCAAGGCTTTGACTGATAGGTTTCCAAAAGCCAATGGAAAATGTCATTTAAATGTCCCCCTGTATACCCCCAGCAACTGCTGTTTAGAGTTGCATTATTGTTTCGTTTTTTCATCAATGTATACGTGTGTTTTTCTGCTGCATATTCTTATGTCAGCTCCCTTCGGGGGGGTTATTGATTGAGTCAAGTGGGAGAGGCAGGGGAGAGCGGGGGGAAAAAATGAAAGCTATGTATTTCAAATTGAGCCTCACTTACATATGCATGCATCAGTCACAAACCAGGATGCTGTGCAGATGACTGGCGGTGAAACCATACTGTGCTTTTGAGGACCTGCTAGGGGCAGCTATGTATAATCTGATTTAGACTGGAGCAACCTCCTATTTATTTTTAATTGTCCCACTGTAGCATTTAAGAGCTATTGATCCCCGGAAAAGCTTTAAGTGACAGAATCACTATTACTGTTAGTGCTCCCTGCTTGGGGAAGGTACATCAAAGGACATTTTAATGTCACTGACTTTCTGAGGGAATTTCAAGCCCGGGTTTGAACAGGCTAGCCTATGAGCGAAAAGGACACACAATAGACAATCACAGAAATAAATGTGAAGGCAATTTAGACCTAATCAAATTGTATCTAGTCATTGATTTTCCAAGTAATAGTTTATTGTGGTTGGATTTCAAAAGCTGACAGAATTTAGAAGTTAAATGCTGTGCTTCCTTGGTTAATCCTGCAAATTGTGTGTGTGGGTGTGTGTGTGGGTGTATGTGTGGGTGGGTGTGTGCCACTGTAAAGTGGTGCATTATTATTCATAGTGAAGGATACACAAAAAGAGAGTGAATGGGGCCAGGGAGACATGAGTAGTGACATTTCCATGCTCACCTTTTTTTCCATGTTCAACTAATGTCCATCTTCCTCCTCTTTCAATGTGCTAATATTAGCACAATTCAAGCCAAACACATTTTTTTGACACATCACATCTATGCCTTTAGGCTCTTTTTTGGTTTTGTCAGATCGCACACCTTTTATCTACCCCAGGCCCTTTTGTTCGACAGTCGTCGCGCATCCCCTCCACTCACAAAATATGGTCCTTTCAAGTGAGACCTCCCCCCTTCTTCTGCCTCCACCCCCAGATGTTTTGATTAGCGGCGACTCGTATGCCGGTCAGATCCCGGGATTAATGATGGATAATTTGCCTAAGGTTGGCACGGCACACAGCAGCGCTGCCAGCCTTTGGATGCCATATGGGCAGAAGCAGCTGTTTTCATTACTCTCCTTTGCCCAGATGTGTCAAACAGGATGCCGGCTTCAATCCGCAGTCTTGCTGGCACTTGGTGGGGGGTGCTTTCTACTAGCCTGGTAGCTAATTACTTTAATGTTGCAGAGGACGGAGGCCCTGCATGTTTTTTAAAGGCCTTTTACAAACAGCTGAATGCCAGCTGTCACCTCTATGCACAATGAGGGAAGACGGATAGGTATCGGCTGAGCGACTGATGAGGTTGGCTCTGGGCACAGGCACAGCCCAGACCAGGGACCGGCCCTGCCTCCCACTCAGGAACAATGGGAAGGTCACCCTTCACACATGCTGGAGAGCACAATAGCTGCAGCCACCGTAATATTACCACACTGTACTGTTGGTTGCTGCTCTCAGAGAACTACCGTGGCTGTAATAGCTGCTCTTTTCAGACGAGACTCTCTCTGTGCACCCCCCCGTAGTGAGGTACTGCTTCTCCTACTCCTCCTCTGTAGGTTCAGAGGAAGGTTCCTCAGGAGGGACAAAAGCACGAGCTGTGATGGTGTTGTGGAAATCTGAGTTGAGGAAACTCGGTGCCAAGTCACAGTGAGGACCACACACTGGAAGAGCTGGCACAGGAGCAGAGAACAGCGAGCCAAAGCAGAACGGAGGCCCGTGCCAGCATGTCAGCTGTGTCTTCACATGAGATTCCACACACGGCAAACATGTGTTCAAAGATGGCTACTTCCTGCCGAGGAGCTTGTTGTTGTTGTCGTTGTTCGGGGCTAATTCCTAAGATTTGTCTGACACACAATCTCACCGACTGCACGTGTGAAGTTATTGAGCTGTTGTAACAGGCCTATAATGCCCCCAGAGATGACTGACGCTAGTCAGATAAAACGTCACCTCTCAGGTGAGTTGGACACATGTCAAAGCGTGTGAATAATATAAGTAATAGCTCGGCACCATGTAGTCAATATCATCATTACAGCAACCCGGGGGCATCAATAAGTCGTCATTATGGTGAGTGGCCGTGTCTATATTATCACTTACACCCGCCCCGACTGCGGAGCATGGGGGCCGGACCACACTTAAGGCTTAGTAGCACCTGTCTCTGCTTGTGATATGTCCGTCAATAAGACCCCCTTCTTGAACCTCGCGAGCTCAGCTCACCATGTGATGCCCGTGACAGACCAAATTGGTAGATGTCCTCACCACATGAGTAACGATCAACAAGTCTCGTCTGTCAGTCGATGCAACAGTCTCTTCCTGGGGCAAAACACGATGATAGCTATGTGTTTTTGTTGTCCGCCCTCCATATATGGCGTAGCTTTAATGTGCGCAGTGACCGGACGGAATGTCACATGTCGGTTGCCCCCATAGCACACTCGGGAGACGGTAGGCTCGAACATGTTGACTTGGAGAGACGTTGTTGCCTATTGATATGTCTCACAACATGAGGGATTCAGGGGCATGAGGGCAGCCTGTGATGCCTCTCTCCTGCAGCTCGCTGTGGCACAGCCACCTGGGTGTTCTACCGTTGTGTTTGCTCACTATCGATTGTTAGCTTGTGCTCTGTGTTCATGGGGAGGGGGAGAGGGCTGGAAACCAGAACATTTAGCGGATCCAAATATATCGTTGAAGGAGGCAGCGGTTGAGCATCTTTACGTTCTTTCTGGCTCCATTTTCTGGAATCCTTGTTATCCGACCACGGACGACACCACAAGGGGTGGGGAAGATAAATCCACAAACGGTTGTTACTGTACATAACAAATGGTGCTTTATTTCCCATGTGTGGCTCATAATTGGATATCTGTCGTTTTGTTTATGTTGGTGCGTGTGGTGCTCCTCAGTGTGGCAATATCCCCTTCATAGCCCTTGTCTAGTCATGCTCACTTGCAGGCCTTGGCTCCTTGTCCCTCAGGAACCCATTATTATCCCTTACATATGCAACAGCTCGCTGGATTGAGCATCATACTCACTTAGGGACTCGACACACTTGTTTTCTAGAGCTTGCGCTTTTGTGCAGTCTGGTTGTCGCTGTTGTTGGGGTGCTTCTCATTTCGAAAGCCCTCCTCGCTCTGAGAGCGTTCACTCAGAAAATCATTGGAAGTTTTGGAGAGAACATGAAGGGTCGTACTCTAGAGAGAAGACAACATGTCAGACTGAATCGTATGTCCTTGATGTGGCTTTAGATGTGCTTACCCCAGCTTTATATTTATATAAAATCTAACCTACGGTAAAGTCCCACTTGTATGGCTTGAAACCATTCTTAAACATGTACTAAATATTTTTTTTAATGGTGCATTTTCATAAATAATGAATCAAATCACCTTTATAATTAGTCTGAATAATTTCCATGATGAGCAATACGTTGCGTGGCAGCTTTGTAAATTCATTGAAAACAGTGCGTGACTGTTTGCACCATTTTATGGAAATCAATGTATTTGAATAGGCTTGAGGACACATGAAATTCAGAGTAGTTCCTGTCATCATCTCGGTCCTTCTGAAAGGCAGACTCTCTAGAGATGAGGGCACCTCAGCAATGCTTTGATTTCGGCTATGAAATTATAATTTGGGAAAAAAAGAAAGAAGGGAACATATTGCGCTCATTCAAATCTAACTTTGTTCTCCCAAACTGGAAGATTGGATTTTCTTTATTAAATTATCCCTCTTGTTCACACACTCAAGGGGGCCATTGGCTCAAGGCAGTGAGAAAAAATGTGTCTGGGCCTCTGGATGCAAGGCTGGCATAATGCTGGTTTGTGAAGAGAATGAAATGTTTTGTTCTGATGTTGCCCTTCTGCAAGAAAAGGTCCATTTGGACTCCTTTTTTCCCCCCAAACTGGCCGTCGCTGCTTTCTTCTGTGCTCCTCTGTGTTGTGCCAGCATCGGCCCTGAGCCTCTCACCGAGAGAACGCTTTGATGTGTCCCTGCTGTGCCGCCGCCCCCCTGTGCCCTGATTGGTGGATGGCA
Source organism: Mallotus villosus (assembly GCA_903064625.1). Taxonomy (NCBI): domain Eukaryota; kingdom Metazoa; phylum Chordata; class Actinopteri; order Osmeriformes; family Salangidae; genus Mallotus; species Mallotus villosus. The sequence goes on along the minus strand of CAEFZP010005496.1, from coordinate 185,741 downwards.
GGCGGGGCTGGTGGGGCAGTGTGGGAGTGGATGGGGGATGAAAGCGAGCAGGGCAGTGAGGGGGCACCTACACACAGAGCCTGGCCTGTGGGTCTGCTTCATCTTCAACCGCTTCCCCTGACCGCCGGCTGAACTCCCGTGTCACCGACCATCACACGGTCGCGGTGACCTCTCTGCCTCCCTCCTTCCCTCCCTCTGTCTCTCTCTCTCTCTGTCTCTCTCCCTCACTCTTCCTCTATACTCTGTGTCCATGTGTTGTGAGATTAGGAGGTGTTTTCTTTGACAGGGGGGTATGCATGTGTAGCGTTTTGCTGTAAAATCGCATGCGTACATTCAACATTTAAAGACAGGACATTAAGTAGAAAAGCAGAGAAGAAGACTAAATAGGCATATCTATTACAAAATATATTTGAAAAAAACAGCAATCCTAAACTGTTTTTATCTGATTTAATTAAAATAGGGAGATTGATCAAAAACATTTAGCAATTAGAATATATACATTTTTGCGGGACGTTTCAATATCCATTTAAAATGGTGCAGATGAACAGCATCTGCCTAGTTTCATATGTGAGGTTGTTTTGCTTTTCCTGAGCTCCGTGGGAATTTGATTAATCATCAAATGGTGCATTATGTCACCCCTATTAAGGCCATTTAGTATTGCTAGAAGGTCAGAGCAAAAAGGCTCTTTTTCACTTTTATTGCGATGTCTCAGCAGGAAGGGTACTGTTTCAGCACAGCTGTATGCCAAGAAGGGCCAACCGAAAACAATGAACTTCACTATGCCATCCCGTCTCAGACATGTAACTGTTTCCAAACCACTGTAAATTGGATTTGGCTTGGTTCTCATAAGTGGAATTCAGGCTCACTTTGCTAGATCATAATACCATAATATATTGGTATAAACTCTAAATTAGGTTTTATGTTTATTTTTGTCTACATGATGTGGGATAACTTAAGCTAATCAAATTCCATTTACTCACATGTACCCATTCTGGGGGAGAGGAGCTGAACTTTGTTTTACTTTATTGAAGAAGATTGACTCTGTGTTTTTCTTTCGGTGGTCTATTTTGTTGAGTTCCAAGACCGTGAGAAACAGCTTATTTGTCCTATTTATGGTGCCACAGCAGAGCTAATACTTCTGAGGCCTGCAACAATGCTCACTCTATTACTACAGATGATAGATCTGTTTAAGCTTCTACATTTTGTCAGTGAGTGCGTGTGGGTGCACGCCTGTGTGTTTGTATTTGTTTCCTTCACATACTGCACTGTGTTTCCTCCCAGGACAGGGTCACGACCCTGCTCTCCTATGCAGCTGGTGTACAACCACGTTCCAGCTCTTAGGGAACACTATATGATTAAGACCCCTCAGCTTTTTTTAGAGACGATTGGAGGACAGAGATTCCTGGCTGACCCTGTGTAAATGCAGTTGTTGCAGAGCTGACCTGCTTGTAAATGAGGGTCAAGGTTCAGGTGCTGGAGGTCACGGGGGTTGGCCGTCTTTGTGCATGAGGGCACCTGGGTGCCTGCCTCTTCTTCGACCCCCGAGTGCTGAACGCGCATTCGATTGCGTTAGGGCCGATAACGTATGGAGCTCAGTGGCAACCGAGGGGTCACCTCTGGGCCTATTGAGATGTGAAAGGTGACAGGCAGCGGGATCTAAGCCAATAGACCTCAAAGAGCATCTGTCAGATGTCTGAGACAGGAGTGTGTACTCAGCAATCCCAAACCATTCTTTTAAAGAGGCATGGAGGTTTTAAAGGTGGACAAGAGTTGCCTCGGCATTGTCTCAGGGTGAAATGTGCCTTACCCTTTCGTTCAGTGCTCGTTGATTTCCCCCGCCTTTTCGTACAATGTCATTGTTTATACAGTTCCAGGACAGACTCTTCTCTTTCATTTCCAGTGTTTCCCTCGTCATATTCTCAAGACGACTTTTGAAAGAACTCCAAGCAATTGCCAAAGGAAGTGTGAAAGTGCTGCACTTCTGCCCACGCTGCCCAAGAATTTCCAGAGCAAAGCGTCAGAACCCACAGCACTTAGGCCAAATCCCAAAGGCCGTGACTGGCGCAGCGTGTCCCACATTAGCTCAACCACAGCCCTCTGAAATGGACTCGCCTGAGCAGAATGAAACCCATAAGGCACCATGCACACCATGCCAAGGGCTTTATCAGGCAGAGATCAATGGAGGGCTGCATTCTCTCGGAGCGCCCGAGCCGCAAGGGCAAATACAGTATCTTGGGGGGGTACTGGGAGTCATTGATAGGCTTAGGCTGCGTATGTGTGTGTCTCGCCCTCCTTTAATCAGGTTTCCCCACAGCAAACACTGGGCGTCAAGTGAAGCGTTTCAGGCGATGAGGCCTTTCAGCCGGGACAAAAGGTGGGAGAAGCCGTGGGACTCTGGGCCCGGCCCTCTTATATGCTGAATGCTTCTCAGTTCTCCAGCGGAGCTCAAAAGGCCTTTGCCCTTCCAGCTGTAAAATTGGCTGACAGGGTGCCTCTAAAGTCCCCTACTCATGGCCAGGTCCACCCAAAACTGCTGTATTTACCCAGGCTGATTGAGTCCTTTTTATGAGAGAGACATCACACAGGTACACAGCTGAAGATGCATTTTTTTAATGTTTACATGCGCGTGATGAAGTTATGCGAATGCTAAGTTGCATGGTAAGGAGCGAGGCAAAGTGGAGCACCTGAAATAATTGTTTAAGAACAGCATTCACAAGAAATAGATATGCTTTCATACCTGCAACTCATGATTACTGCAGGACATGAAAGAATACTTGAGCACACTAATGTTTAAAAATAAGGAGTCTGGAAAAATCTATGATAATATCCCTATAGATTCAAAGTAGTATGAAATACATAACATTATCTTGTTGTAATAGTCCTGCTTGGCATTAAAAGAGATATGGTAACTTACTATAATAAAACTATTATTTCAGATCTTCGTGGTGGTTGGCTCTCTGACACTAAATAACCATTAGCTTTTCATACTGTTGTTAGTCTGGCCCACCCAAGCCCTGGAATTTATGTTTAAAAATACACTGAAGGACAGCCTTTAGAACTGACACTGTGAAGAACGATTACAATAAAAGACCAGATGATTAGAATAGCAGGCAGGGCCCCTGAACCAGTCACAAATATATGAGATTGGCTAACGACAATGTTTTGGCCAAGGAACCAAGACACTTGGAGGAGCACAGAGGAGGAGATGAGTCGGCAGAGAGCACAACAGTCAGGGCCTCGCCATGTTGTTTACATGATTCCTAGGACTCTCCTTTCATCACGGCCGGCGCCATTCTCTGTCAGGAGGAAAGAAAAAGGATTGTAACTTTGGCCCTATTGTTTAACAGCTCCCAAAGACAGAGGACACAGAAATTATTCTGAAGAGCAGGAGACACACGGTGGAAAATGACCTTTAACTGCACTTCCTTAGCTGAATCTCATCCAATTAGAGCACTGTATATTTTCCCTAATAGCAGCTGATGAGGCAGGGCGTATGAGCAAGCACGCCCGAGCGGCGTTGCTATGCAGCAAGATGGCTGCTTAGCACCAGAGGAGCGCTAGGGAATAAGTGAGCAGAGAGCTTTAATTTGATAGGGTTAGAATCCTGCAGGCTCCAGGGTCGGGGGTCATCAGGAGCTCGTCTCACACTGAATATGAAGAAATCAGAAGTAAATTGCTTACATCTGCTGCCGGTGGCTGGGAAGGCTGTGATTGGCTCCCAGAGGTGTGCACCATCTCACACGGGCAGCGGAAGGGGGCCTTGGTGCAAAGAAGGCTTGTAATTGGAGTAATTCTCCATTAATAGATGTTAAAAAATCCTCTGAGCAGCTGGTTTGAAAAGTAGGGCCTTTACCAAATGCTGGTGGATCATGGGGGCGTATTTTCTTCTTTAAATGTCTCTGCTATTATCACTCCAGCCTCTTACAAGTGCTCTCTCTCTTCCTCTCTCTATCTCGCTCTCTTCTCTCTCTCTCTCTCTCTCTCTCTCTCTCTCTCTCTCACTCACACATATACACACAAACACATGACTAGGAGGTAGGTGGTGGAAAAGCTATATGTCAGACAAGAGAGCAGATAAATAAGGCAAACAAAAGTGCCATGTGAAAATTGCCATCTATCAACATTGGGCTGGAATGAAGAAAAAACTTGTAATATTACTGCTCATGAATAATGTTACAGGGGGTTAAAGTTCAAAATGCAGCATATTGCACCCCTATTTTTGTCTTCCCATGTAGAAAAAAAACACTCCTTCATAAATACCACACAGCCGATTTCAATGATGTAGTTCTTTGCCTCTAACTTGAACAACTAGTTCCTTTTAAATTTATATTTTAAATAGTCATGAAATGAACATTGGAATGCTTCACTGCTTTATTTTTCATGTCCTCAATGTAACACTTGCTAGCAGTTTATATTTTTCGTCACAGTCCTTACTTTGGGATTGTGTCCAACAGAAAATTAGACAGGCTGTGAATTATCACAAATGTTCTGGCAAATGACACTTCATTGGAAGGTCTTTGTCACCAATTATGTGTCTATTAAGAAACAGTCAATCAGTCAGTGTGCAAATAGCTAAACCTCCAAGGGCTCAGTCATTGACAGCACATTGTCAATAGCCCATCTGATATGATTTAACTGTTGAGAAACTAGGCACTCACCATAGTGGCTTGGGAATCCCATGGTAACCAGCTCAGCCCTTACCATCACTAGTTTATTGACCAAAGATCATTACAATAAGGACTTTGACTACCGTAGGAATATATTATTCACATTAGAGGCACTCATAACCCCTTGCAGGATTTCTTTTTGTGACTGTCTGATTACTACCTTTGTGGCTTCCACAAATCACTTTGTGAGAATGGGTCATTACTGTAAAATGAAGTTCCCATTACGACTAGGCCCATACTGCAGTATGGATTCCTTGTGTAGGCAAGAAAAGCCAATTGAATCAGTGTCTTGTTTTTGTGCCCTACAGAATTTGAAGCAGCAGCTACATTTGACTAAACAAAAACGCAAATTGGATGTCTGGCAGACTAATTTGATTTTCGAAAAGCTGAAACCGAGACCCTGTTAGCTACCTCAAATGATGGACCCTAATATTATGTTCTCACTTTTTAACTGCAGTTCTAGTGGGTATCCCTTCCCAATCAAAACAACTGCCTCCCAAACATTATTGCATTATGTTATCATTTTGAAACAAATGACAGTGAAAAGGCTCTGCTGCATCACAAACCTACATGATCAAAACTCATTACAAGTACGCCCTCAACCTACGAGTCCAACGGTTTGTGTCAGGTAACACACTCTAGATAATGAACAACGTTACACTCATGTCTCTTTACATGCCAATTCCTTTACTATAATGTTGGCCTTGAGATCGACTTGTTTATGCTTGTTTGACCCAGAATGTCTAATTGTCCCCCAAAGACAAAATGCACTGAGCCTAAAGGGCTATTGCTATTCGATACTTCCCTCAAAATCATTTGTTTAATTTTTAGCTGGCACTATTCTGCAGCGACATCTGTCAACAGTTACAAGGAAAAAGGAGAAGAAAAGAAGCCTACCTGCTTCATAAGCACACTGATGGATACTGTCTGCTCCGTTCAGCTACTATTCCTGTCAACAACTGACTGGCTTGTTTTCAGATATATTTGCTTTAACCAGTGAGCTGGTTACAGCCCCGTTCATCCTGGTTCAGACATACGCGATTATCAGTTCTTGCAAGTGCAAATAACCCCAGTGCACGATGACACATTACACACACACACACTATTTTCCATGTGTTCTTTCCTCGGCTGTTGCTTTCGGATAGGGACTGTAAAGTGCATCATTTCACATTTCCGTCGTGCTCACAGGAGAGTCTTTCTCCAGGGGAGAGATCAGACTGCCTGGGAGGTAGCCTTCAACTAGCCTTCAGCTAGTCCCCATAATTACCATGACACACTCACTTAAGCTTCTCCTTAGTCCAGCAGCATCATAGACATGGATGTATTTCTGTCCCTGTTGTGTGGGCCACGCACTGGAGTGGCTGGAGACAGTATGAAATGCAGGTGTGGTCTTGAAGAGATCTTGTTATCCTGACAGGTGGGTAGGATTCTCCAGGGATGATGTCAAAGAAGGGACAGGATTCGATAAATTAGCTGGGCCTAATTTGAAAGAATATTGACGGTATTTAAGGATCCAGGGATTCAGAAAAGTTTAGCAAGAAAACAGATTATATATAGTACACAGTATACTGTATCATTGAACTTCAAAATACAAAGTTCAAATAAACCAATTTACCCAGATCGTATTTATTATTTGTATCATTATTATGTGTTGCTACTACGGAGCCTCTGATTCCCACTTGATATCTATTTGAATGTCTAAATGATTCCCATAACCGTGTTGCATATGTGAATTGTGAGGAAAAAAATAATAAATCCATAATAATTAAAAGAGGAGGTGTGCTCAGCTCATAAATCAGTGGTGTGTGCTCCAGCAGAGGTAGCTCAATAAGCCTCCAACACTGGGCCCTGGTAATGGGAATATCTGGGGGTCAACCGGGCTAGTCAGCCTTCCTCAACAGGAAATGAGCTTTTCGTGGGCTGTGTTCCCAAGGTAATAAGCAATGTGTGTGTGTTTAATCTTAGCTAATATTGTTATAATAACGGGCTGAATTATTAAAAACAAGCAAATAGCAACATTCTAAAGACCACGAGTGTGCGTTCTCCAAATGCCACATTTCACTCCGATTATGAACAGCGCCACGAGGTGTCATGTCGTGGAATGGTTCTGATTTGCAGTGCATGGCCACTCAGTGGCTGCTGCACACTGATGAGATGTTACCCTGGATATACCACTAACCAACCAGCGGACGGGGGCATGGTCTCCAAGGAACTCCAATGACAACCTAAGATTGCTTGTGTGAAAAGTCATTGTTGCTTTTTGTATTTTTTGGGTGAAACGAACGATAATTGTCAGAGCGCAGTTGCATTTTAAATCCCCCCCCCACCCCCCCACCTACACACACACAATAAACACACACACACCTCTCCTCTCGCTTCCTCTGTCTACTTATTCACCTGTTCTCCACAGGCCAAGGCCATTCCAACCTGTGTTATTGTTCTGGCCATTGCAGGGTCATAATGAATCCGTAGTATATTGTAGGGTATTACAAGGGAGGATTATGAATATGAAGTCCCACTATGCAAATAGCCTCCATATTGTCTAGCCACATGCATCTGGCATGATTGGGAAGTGAGGGACAAAATGGTCCTCGGCCAAGACGTTTTGCGACTCAGCAAAAGCTAATGGCCATGTTCTTAATAGCGGAGCCCTGCTCACGATTTCCATGATAAAGGTGAGCGTAACGAGAGAGGAGGGGAAGAATAAATTGTGAAATGAAGAGGCCCTGTTTGCATGGCATAATATTTTCTTTCGCATGCATTTGGAGGAGAGTCGGACACACTTGTCCATAAATCACAGGCAAACAAATGCAACTGTTCCGTACAAACAGTGTAAATACTTATTCATATGATGCTAATTTCACCCCCGTCATTTTGATCACGTCATTCTCTCTGGAAAATTGCAATTAAGTTTGGAGAGATAAAACATGCCAACTGCTCTGCATTTCAAGGCTTGATTGGACTATCAGCTAGTCAGTATGCCGCTGTGGTTTTCATCACTGTTAATTGATCCTTTCTTTAATTAATCTGGAAAGGAAAGCCCATATCTCTATCCTGTCGGATCGTCTCCTCTGTCCGTCATAACATAATAAAGGCCCCTGCTATCCCTCTGCTAGTAACTCTGCCTTGGCCACTCATTCTGGCACTCAGCCAAATGGACTATTTATGGAGCCCCCTATGGAAAGACAAGCCTGCTGTATGCACTCCAGCGTCTGGCTTCATTAACACTGCTTTTGCTGGCTTGTTTTAATTTGCATGCCTTGTGCCTTTAATAAGGATGCGTGGGTTAGTGGTGTGCCAAGCTTAAGACCCAACAACGGTCTTGAGATTGGAATAGCAACTGCTATCTTCAACCACACACACACACACACACACACACTTTTTTGCGTTCTATTTCTCCTGCGTTCTATTTTTCCCACTCTCCCTTTTCTCACTCTGTCAGATCCTTCTCTCGGACTCTATTTCTCTCTCTCGCTCTGTCTCAGAGCTCGCTTTCTCTCTTGCGCACTGCGTTTGTTTGCCTCACATGACAGAGAAACCCATTCATTTTTATTTTACTACATTGTACCATCTATTCGAGAATTTACTACTTGGTGTGGTCTGATTGTCCATTTAAAAAATCTTATTTTTAATTTCCTTGTTTGACCATTCTTTTCAAAAGTCTAAAAGCAGTTTTAATTTCAGATTCACCAGTTGGTAGTCAATTTAGTGAGAACAATGATTTAAACATTGGCCTGACATTCTTTTCCCTTCTTTGTCTATTGTTATGACAAATTCCCTTTCTTCCAGCCTTTTTACAGTACCCGTAACAGTGCCTCTATGATTGTGACAGATCTACCTGCTGCAATGGCTACTCATTCGGAGGTGTGAAACTAGGTTTTAACACTTGGCTTTTCACACTAAAAGTGGGTCTCACTCCTTTGGCAGTTGTAGTAAGTTACAATAGGACCATAAAGCGTTTTCCTCCAACAGACTGCAAAGAAATTGATGCGAGGCCGCTCAGAAATGAACATGTAAGTATCTGTTTCTGTCTAATTAAATTGCCAGAGCAGTCTATAAGCCGTTCCTGCCAAGTGCTCCGTTTACAATGCTGGCTCCGTCCCATTTAGTGGTATCACACTGCCACCTATAGGTCAGATGACAATGATCGTATTGTTCATCCCAAACCTTTGTCTCCTGTCTGGTTATTGTGGAGGCAAGTTAGGTGGTGGAAGATAAGTGACGGCTGTGTCATCAGTCAGCTGGTGAGATGAAATGTCCTTTAAAAGATCACACATCTCTTGTGATGGCTCATGACTATTTGTACGATGTACGGCTCTAATGGCACTAATCACCTCCTTATACATCATCATGGTGAAATGAGTTTTCTTAGTCTGGCCATCTGAGAAGGCCCCATTTGTTGTTTGTTGCTCCTGAGAACAAAGCTGGAGAAGAAGGGGCCAGCTGGAAGAGCAATTTTTGTCCATCAAGGGCTATTGAGAGTTCAATTATTTATCTTGTGAAGTGTTCCAAGGATGTGGTCAGCTCGTCAGGGTTATAATGCATGGCAGGGAGTCGGAGAAAGAGAGGGAGACAGACACAGAGAGAGAGAGACGGAGGGAGGGAAAGTGAACGAGCAAAGGGAGGAGGATGTAGTAGTTAGAGGGAAAGAGACAAAAAAGGGAAAAAAGAAGGCAAAGCTTGTTTCCTGTCCTCCCAGGGTTCAGAACATTCTGGACTGGCCAATGACACATCCCTGCTGGGGAGCTGCCCTAAGACCACTGTGGTCATCCCTGCTGCTGAACAATACCTCCCCTGATATATTCCCTCTGCTGTCGTTCTGTTCTACAATCAGTTAGTGTACACCAAGTAGTCTTACAAACACCGGCAATCTAAATCAATGTATTGATTGTATCTTCTAACGTGTAATACTTTTCACCTTTGAGCTGTAATTGACATACAAGACAGTAGGAAGATTCACAGAGGCCCTGTATTCAACGTGGCGCTATTAGCTATGGCTGTCCTTATTTTACATTCGTAACCAAATCCATTTTCTTTTAACAAGATATCACCTTCAAAAGTGCAGCTAATGTCCATCTATTTTCCAGTGGAATGGACTGGAAGTCTTAAGAGAAGTGACTGATTTCACACTGAACTCAATAATCCTCAAAGCCAGTTTATCTTAAGTCATTGTCCACTACTTTACGAATGTTAACAGCATTAAATCACCTCAAATGTCCAAGTGATTCAATCTTTTTCACAGAGGACGACAAGTGAATTGAATTCCCCCAAAGTGCCTGTCCATTTCCTGTCTGTGTGTGACGGCCTGCAACAGTGCGTTGCCGGGGGGAGCACGGCTTCGCTCTCACTCCGAGGTGTTTTCAGCTCATTCAGTGCACCACAGAATGTGACAGCACATTACTTCAGATATCAAGATTTCCCTAGCACGAGAATTTCCGACAGTCAGTGTCTGCAGAACTGGTGCGAATGGGTGCGATGGAGCATAGTGCGATCATCACCACCATCTCATCCGACTACTCCACCAGCAACCGTATGAATGATTTTAGCTCCGGGGAGACTTTTCTCTTTATCTGGCCCCGTTGCATTTACATCCTCTTAGTTTCAAGAGCAAGGCACCAACCGATGCCCTAAATTTCGGCGGCGCAGCTAACTGCGGCTCTGGCCTTGTGCTTGCCTGTCAGTGGCAATCTATACCACGGCAGCTCTTAGTGGCCGTGACTCCCTGACCTGCTTTCCCGCTCAGCAGCAGCGACTCCTGCGTGAATAGCTGGCGGCGGCTCTCTCCGGCCTGTCTCCCAGATCAGGGCCCGGTCTAGGGAGACACACAATGTGCTCCAGCACCACCACCACAGCTATCGCTCAGTCGTGTTATGAGACTTATACGCTTCTTTAATGTCCCCCCTGTTTCTGCGCTGCTTGACAATGCCCTCCAGGTCAGGTCGGAGAATAACAATAAGCGTCTCTTTCTGTGTTCCTCAAAGACGCCGTGCGTTTGTTCTATTAGCATGCTTAATTCACCCCGTGCTAACGTTCTGCATGAATGAGGGAGTCGGAGAGAACACGGAGGCATTCTGTTGGGCCTCCTTTGAAAAACAAGTTCCATCCATTGCGTCCATTTGACCACCATTCCTTCTGTAACAAAAAAAACAAGGGTGGTTATTAGGAATGCACAAAGAGAATCAAACCGTAATTGTACGGGGAAATTAATCTCTTGCATAAAATTGAAGTGTTGGAATGTCTTTGTGACGGTACGGGGGGCCTCCACTGTGCCTAAACGAGTCAGTCTGTAGCAAGTGTAGCATTGAGAACAGTGATGATATGAACAGTTGATAAGTCCTTTGCACGTCCCCAAAGTATAAGCAGTAATCAGTGGTTGTCAAAAGCCGTCCGCTATCCCGGAGACTTCTGGATGGGGCGAGGTAAGGGGAGAGAATGGACTGCAGGCTGGGGAGCACTGATGCCCTCAGACAGCCTGGGCCTGTTTGCTACCTGCTTAATCTCTGGCTCTTTAAAATTGTGTTTGGACTAAACTGACTGAGGGGAATGGGGGTTCGGAGAGCAGCAGGAAATGGAGAGCTGTTTAGGTGTGATTGACAGCCCTTGTCAGCGCACGTCTCCCTGTCAGAGGCACCTGCCTCGGCCCTGGTGGAATCCCTGGTCCAGAGGAAGGCGCAAAGGCTCTGTCTTAATTATCCCTGGGAAAGGAAAAAAAACACAATTAACAGTAAGCGCTTTATTTTCCGGGGGGGGGGTATTTACTGGGGCTCATCCAGAGTAGACAGACGCTCCGCAATCCTGGGAGACAGCTCTGTCCATCAACATAGGATGGCCAACCAATCCAATTAACGCGGAGATCTTTCAGCCGGTCATTGGTAACCAACGGTGTTCATCCTCCAACAATGACATTCTTTTGGTTTTTCATTTACATCCAATGTGTTCTCAAGACAAAAAAAGGGGTCTTCAGTGCAAGGCTACATGGTGAGTTACAAAGCTTGCAGAGGCATTAATAAAGCAAACCTTCAAGATTGCATGATTGCTTAACATTGCATCCATTTACTCTTTTGGTGAAGGTTAGAGGTAGAGTTAGAGGTAGACTTTTCTGACGAGACGTCTTTGTGTGACTGTTTTGACAGGATGCAATGCGGATAATGGAGGAATCTGTGTGTGTGTGTGCGTGCGTGTGCTCGCATGCCTCCAGAAATGTGTCCTTGGTCCTCGGCCATCTACATGGGGGGTTGGAAACCGAAGGGTCATGGGCCTGCATGGGGATCTTGATTGAGACGTTGATGAAGCAACAAAAGCCATGGGGGCTGGGACAGCAGAGAGATGCCAGTGCTCTCTCCAAGGATTCCACTGTAGAGCAGACCCCTCCGCTCCGGGGGAGGGAAAGAAAGGAGGACTGCAGTGATTCAAAGACCAGGCCTTTACTTCAGGAAAGGCAAACTAAACGAGTCTGGGCCCGAGGTCCCCAGGTCAGCTAGCAGGTGGGAACAAGACGGAGGAGAAAGGGAAAAACAGGGTGGCGTGAAGGGGACGCATCTGGGCTGAATTAGGAAGGCAATACGGCAGAGCCTGGAATACTGTTTGAGGATCTTGGAGCCAGATCTCCTCTCCTCAGTAACAGCAGGTTAGTGTGTCGACGGGGGGCCCAAATGAGAGTGATTAAAGCTGGCCTTTGAGGAGCAGGTGCCTGCTTCTCCACTGCTGTAGCTCTGCCCTGGATGGAGCGCCATTAATCTCATATTGTCACAGGACGCTTCAACTTCCTGTACTCTGGGCTTTTTGTTCACAACGGGTTTGGACACCTAGTCTACTGTGGTACTCGGTTATTGTCTGACCCATTTCACCAGGTGCCGTATCACGGCGACCCCCTATGTGGAAACGTTGATTCAAGTGTACCTCGAAAAGGGAAGAAAAAAAAACGCCACCAGTCCTTAAGATCATTTAATCATTGTAAGTGGATTACCTCACCTCACGCTACATCACCCTCTAATTTGTGAACACATTATTTGAAGATATCACAATAAAAAATATCCCCCTGACCAGCTGATTTAACATCCAATGACCACCCACTGCTATTAACAGGGAGATACATATACTGACAAAATCTTCCACTAAGCCAAGAGTAACAACAACGTCTCCTTAATAGGCTCATAATTCCCCCTATGGCTCTATCGCATTTAATGTCTCATTTTGTCCTCTCTCCCTACTGCAGCCATAGCAGGGACTGACACATTTGAGAATTGATTCATCGCTACATTAAGTAATGTAGTAATCAATTACTCCAACAATTTTGGGGGGGGAAAACAGAAGCATATTAAACAAGCATGAATGTCACAAGCCGAGGACTAAAATGGTCTGGGTGCAATGTGAGCTTTATCCGACTCGTAACGCTCCGAGCCCCTGTTAGGTCTCTGTTCACGGTTGCTGCTTTGCCCAAGTCGCACAATGAAGTGGAAGATCTTTTTTCTCTCTCTCTCTCTTTTTCACAACACCATTTCCATTCCATTTCACCGCATTTCCCCACTATTGTTATCACATCTTCCAAACTATTCAGTGGTGCACGCTATAGCAGGAAAGCGAGCCATACATCTGTTCTCAAGCGAGTGGGTAGTGCAGCTGTAGACAAAGAAGACTGGCCGAGGACAGCAGTGTAGGAGTTAGTCAGAGATGAAAGGCAGACAGTGCTATATCACACTTTTAGACACGCTGTTAGAGAATCATTCTTTTGTTATTCAAGTTTCCCAAGTGTGAAAAGGGTCATTGCAAGAAGACAATGTCCTTGTTAATGTACATTGCTGTCCTCAAGATCTTCTTAAATACTGTAGGTGCTTGCAGCTAGGCATGGTTGAATACTCTATAATGTTAGCTTGAGAGACTTTCTGAACAGGACTGAAATACAAATATGCCATTGTTAGCCTATAAGTCTCCTTAAGTGCTTTAATAAGAATTGTATGGCCTCCATGGCTCACTGAGCTATCTTAAACCTTGCCCAAAGACAGGGAGATGAAGAAGCAATCTGAGCCAAAGGCATTCTAGTTTGAACAGGTTTTTATTCTTGCCTCAGGTACATTGTGCACCCTACTGGATTTAACAGGACAAAGTCAGTTTCACCCAATAGTCCATCATGAACCACACTGTATATCTAAACATTTGATACAGTCCACTTAATTTGTTCAATCAAAATGTTTCTCTATCGTGGTTTTGTAGTATAAGAATAATAACAAAAGAAACAAATGAATTACTTGTACAGGCTCTCCCCCAGGTTTAAATATCTCAACTCAATCTTGCTAAATAAGCCCACCCCTAGCTAGAGAGCTCTCATGGAGAAGCAGAACTTTGCCGAAGTGCGCACTTCAGTTAGCCCTCCTCTCTGGTTCAGCTCTGAGGTGTGGGTGGAAGCAGCTCTGTAATGATTTACAAATAACAATAAACGAAAGAGTGAACAAATCAATAAATCAGTAGATCTCTGGATATTTCCGTTGCAACCTTATTTCTTTATTTATCCGCCTGTTTTATTTGTTTTTCGCCTCTCTAAGGCAGGACCAGGAATCCCAAATTATCCGGGGGGTTAGGGGCCACGGTGGCCCCAAGCCCCGAGCCCCATAGCGGAGGTAACGTATTCAATGGCCTGGGGCGAGTGCTGGAGAGGAGCGGCCCTGCTGCATACTGATGGCAGGGAGAGGAGCCAGTAATTGGAGCTGCAGAGGAGAGGGGAGAGGAGGGCAAGCACTGGGAGATGATGGCTTTGTTTTCTCCCTGCCTGTCTGTGCCGCTCAAACTCCTCCTCCCCTCCCCCCCCACCCCCACACCTCTCCCTCTCACACTCACTTACCGCAGATAGGGAGGAATAGAAAAGATATACTTGCTAATTGGTCTCTTGCTGCTTGCTTAAAGATCCGTGGACGTCCAGGGGTTTTTTCTAGGGTTTTTGTCTGTTGAAACTAATAAACTACATGTCCTTGTGTGTCCAGTAATTTCGGGATTATATAAAAGTGGCATATTGTTTCATGGGTTCCATAGTTTCATGTGGCAGGTGTAAAATAATGGTATTTAAGTTATTAATTAGGCTCAAGAAATATAAAGGAATAGGACGAACTATTTTCTATGGTGCATCGAATGTGTCTTCAAAATAACCCATGAATATTATAATGGGATAGAGAAGCACAAGTAGATGATTTCTTGCTTTATTTGTATCTCCTTGGTGTGAAACACATGCCTCGAGTCTATGAAAGGCAATTTGAAGCTCAACGCTGCCTGAAAGGATGTAAATTGGTAAATATCATTTTAATCAGAGCACATCTCAGTTAATTAAGGAAATTACTTTGACAAACCGTCTGAAGCTGCTATAGGAATGCCAGCCAACCTGGCAATCAGAAGCTTTCCTTGTGGCACAGCCAGACAGCTCCCTCATGTGGGTGAGAAGTAGTGTTCAGTATGCTGCTGCACACCACACTATATCTCTATCAAATCAAGCGTGGAGGATGAGGCATGAGAGTAAATCTATAGCGGCCTGTTGGTTTCCGTGCACTTGGCCTGAAGAATTCCACCGCGAGACTCGCACATTATCGCCGCACTCCTCTCTGTTGACACAGATTAGGGATGTGAAACACTGGCAATTGGCCGGGGAGGTCCGGAGGAAGTCCGTCCTGTTAACGTGTTCAAGTCATTGCTGGCGGCCAGACGAACAGGTTGAAGGCAGAGCCTGCGGGTCAGTAGAAGGACATGAGCAAGTGGAGCTTTCATTTCCTGTCAAAGAGGAGCCGGGGAGAAGCTTTCAGAGGCTTCAGTCATGAGCTAATTGGGCCCCAGTGGGTGACACCGGAGCGTCGTAAATAAAACAAACAGTTTTACTGTCTCTGCCACTGGACTCTTTAAACCTTCATCACAGCGTAGGCGCTTCCAATGAAAGTCTGTGTCTAATTACTCTGGTCGAGGTGGCTTTCTGGTGCCTTGCCGTAATTGATCCTTTTTTTTTCTTCCCATATGCATTTATGTTTTTTAATCAAAAATGAAATGGAAACAGCCGTAGCCTGGGAGCTGGAGGATCTTGCAGGAGGTAATTAGCTGCTCTGGTTAATAGGCCTGTGTTCGTGTGCTGTGGAGCTCAGTGCTGTCACCCTCTGACACAACTGTGGAGGAGGATGGGCCTGCACTCTCAGGGTCAAACCCATGTGGCGACTGACTCCATTGGACTCCTCAGGCTCCACAACCCCCTCAGACCACAGTTTAGTCCACGTCTTAGTCCACAGCTTACTGGAATAAGCCCTGCTGCACAAAAACTCTGTATGCCCGTTTACAGCACTCTACATAGTCTGCAGGAGGCAGACCGCAGAGTCAGGTGACCTGTGGGGATCAGAAACTAAGATAGAAACCGTAGCATTAAAAGATCAACCCTTGATTCAAGTTCCAAGTTGAAAAGCAAGTTATCACTAACAGGAAATTGCATTGCCTCGGTAAAGGAGTGAGACGTACTCTAAACCTCATTTTCCAAGGGACAGTGGAATAAAAGTAGATACTGTAAAGCAGATTCTGAAATATCGTCGTGCAAGATGAAAGTAGGTTGGCCACTTTTATGTTTGTGCAGCTGTCTGTTTGTGGGATTGTTGATATTTCGAACGTGTAGCTGTATAAATGTATGCTAATTTGTATAAATATACAACTTGCCCTGGGGTGTGAATTATGAATAGGGCTCATAAGATACTTTTAGTCTGTGCCTTCTTTTATATTCACCGCAGATCAAAACGCAGCAGCTCCTGATTGTCATGTTTCCTCATTCTGCTGGGTTTGCCCAGCGTTTCACTTTGTAATTCTGCAATGGCTCCTTCCCAGGGACATATTCATTCCGATGCTATAGAATGTGTCAAATAGAGGTGTCCTAATTGTGTCCTTGATGAAAGGCTATTAATATGGAACACTTTTGCAGTCACCCAAGTGCCAGCTCTGTAGAATATTTTTTTTTGGTTCGTTCTCCCCCACACCTTGTTTTAGCAAAACAAAAAGAATATCTCTTCTTATCTCTAATGATACCTGATTCCCCGGGGGTTAGTGGTGAGACTATCTGTGGCTTTAGCAGATTCATCAAACCAAATATTGTGTTCTTTCCTCAGGAGAATTGGACTCACATTGCATTATATCACTGCTAATTAAAATGAAATATGCAGTTAGATTATCGGTGTATTGTTGCCTGATGAGTAGGCTTGTGCTAAAGACAGAGAGTGGAGTTAACACCGGAAGGTAACAAAGGTTTTGTGGTTTATTTATTCTCTCAGCCCTGCAAGTCACTGAAAAGAAAAACCTCAAGGTTCTTTGTCAAGGCTACAGGGTTGTTTGATTAACTGAGTATAAGTCTCCGTTGACAGGACGTCTTGCGTTCAGAAAGAAATATTAACATTGAATACAGTTGAAGGTTGTGATCACCTCTTTCTGCTCGTAAGCAGCGCTGCCGTGATTGCCACAGCGGCAGCCCTGATTGGCTGAGCGATCACAGGGTTTTTGTTCACGCGTGACTTTGTTCGCCGCTTGTCTTGAGCCCCATGTCAGCAGTCAGGATGCCCTGATCTGGGAGCAGCCACTGTCAGGCCTGCACCTGTAACACCGGGACCTTGTGGCCCTGCATCCAACAAGCAGGGCAGGGCAGCAAGAGCACACTCCGACATGCTTTGCATTTTACCAGCACTCACAGCCCCGGCAATACTCCAGAGACTGTCCAGGATCCCAGCTGTTCTCTTCATTTTAATGCACTCTGAATAATATTAAAGCAGAATCAGTTGAATTTATTAATGCAGTATGCCCCTCGGAGAGATGCTTTTAAAGGCCAATGATTTAATTTAAGCTCTTAAAGGCTATCCTACATTCTTGATGCTACAAAGAATTATGGCTTGTGCCATGTCTTTACACCACTCAGTACCGTGGGCCTCTGTTTGACTTATTAGCAAACCATGACTTGTGGAAATGGCCACCATTAGCAGTCATATTTCTCTTTGTTGTTATCTAAGTCATCCTCCCTCCCCCACCTCTCCTTCGAGAGACGACATCAATCCTTCATCACGGTCTCTGTTTTCCCATCACCACGGATGACCATTACGATCCCTTAACTCTGGGATCATACATAAAACAAAATAACGCTGTCATTGTAAATAGTTGTGCCGCAGCATTGAAGTTGACTTTTACTACATGACAAACTTTTCATGCAGCAAGCGGGCCCGCTCTGAAGCAACACCGAGAGGCAAAAGAAACCTGTGAAGTCTTTTTAAAAGCTCACCATGCAGTCTTCTCAGGTAGACGTGCTTATACATGCGAAGCAATCAAGGAGTGTAGCAAACCCAATCTGGACTGTCATTTGGATCTCATTACTGAGTTGTAGCCAGGAAAGCCTTCTACTTTATTGGTGTCAGGGACCTCTCCTAGGGCCAGGCCTGACCTCTGCAGGTCCTTTAATTCAGGCCAGCCCACAACACCACTGGTAATCTCACTGGCCTGTTTTTCGATTGGTCCAACAAGCGCAGAACAAACAGCCCAAACCCAAGTGATTTGATACATGCAAGTGAACCGTGAGAAGCTTGTGCCTGTGATACTTTTGTTGTACTCAGTGGGGACAAAGTCTCTAGCATGGCAGGTCAAAGAGCCTGAGCAAAATTGCTCATGTAACAATTACTAAAGAGGTGCAGAGAAAGAGAGAGAGAGAGAGAGAGAGAGAGAGAGAGAGAGAGAGAGAGAGAGAGAGAGGAGGTTTATTAAAATGAGGCTTCCCTTGAAAGGCTAGGGCGCACCTGCGATAGCTCGAGACTCGGCGCTCGCTAGTTTGACGCCTGCTTTGGGGGCTGTACATCAGACAAGCGACTGCTGAAAAAACAGGTTGTAGGGGTCCTTGCGCACAGCCTGCCCGTGGTGCTGCCTGAAGGAGAACCATGGAAACAAGGAGTGTGACAGGCTCTGATCTGCCACAGCTGCAGGCACTTGCTTTTTTGACAGGCTGATGAAGACATCACTGCCACACGGTGCACAACAACAACAACTTACTGGGGGAAAAATGTGATCAGGCAATGTTAACTGCTGTGTGGCTCAAATGTTCATTAGTGAGCTTGTAAAACATCCAGGGATTCTCTAATGCATTCAGGGACCAGATTGCACGCTTACGTACTCTGTAGAGATTTGAAGGCTTCCCTGGAGAAAGTGGATTGATAAACAATTCCTTAAGTATGATTATAGCTCTGTGAAGACGGCAGAGCGGGCGTGTGCACTGAGGGTTCGGTGGTCTTTTAAACTCTGTCAAGTTCTTCTGTTTCATTCGTTGACTTTGGATGACTGCATGGCAGGCATTACTACTCACCATGACTACGCACTGTCAGGGATGCCACTCAGGTCAACGGTGTCTCTTTTTATGACAGCTCAGAAACGTAAAACAATTCTTAGCCATATTTACTGTAAAACAGTACAGCCCTTTCAAACACTGTATTGTTGCTGTATCCATGTAGACAGGGTTCATTTTTAATGGTTGCAGCCTCTTAATGTGTAACTGTACTTGGTCCTTTCTAAACTGTAAAACCAGATGATAAATTTGTGATTCAACGAAAACGTCATTTGAATTCAATATAAGAATTAACCTCACTGGCTATATTTGTGAGATGCAGATGTCCTGGTGTGAGAGTTTGGCTGTTTGCTAATATATGATGATTAAAAGTACCCTGGGAGCGATGCTTAATTGGTTTCACCTCTCGGGGACATCTTATTGGGTCTCCTTGGTGATCTGTGGGCACCCCCCTCCTTAGTGTGCCTCCACTACGCCTCCCTCCCTCCAGCCACCCCCACCCCCAATGGAGCCTAGAATGCAGGAAGGTTTCAGCTAGTGTGTGGGATTTAGCTCGTCTGAAGCTCAGGGTCACCTCCACTCCCCCTTACTTTGAAATGGACCCCTGGTGGCAGCTCCTGGGAGAGCCCAGTGATGTCTCTATCAGCCTGTCAAAAGAGATAGCCCCGGGCTCCACCAGGTCCCCCTGAGCCAATCAAACTCCTCACAAAGCACAGACGGATGCTCTTTCACCAGCGTGCTACTGCAGAGGAGGGGGGCACTGGCACCCGCTCGACTGGGACACTCAACACTCCAATCAGTTAGAACAAACTCCCATCTCCAGGGTCCAGGGCTCGCCTCAGCCCAAACTTACCTCGGACCAAGTCTATTTTTATAGTGTAACTTGTTTATCGAGTGTCTCCATCGTCAGGCTGAAGTGAGAGGATTCACTAAGTTTACGCTGTAAGTTTACTTACAGTCTGAAAGTGGAGAGGCAGAGGAAACTATATGAATAATCAAATACTTTTTCCGCCATGTCGATGACATGTTACATGATTAAAGTTCAAGCTGTTTTCGGAAAGTGCCCACACGTTCCAGTCCATCCGTGTTGTATTAGCTCGAGGCAACATGAGCTTAGAGTCTTGAAGAAATGTATGGCATAACCAATGTAAAAGCCATTTAATATTTTTTTATATAATCTTTTAATGAACTTACAATTGGATTAAAACCTCTCAGAACAAATGTTAAAATACTTCCTGATTGAGGACAATTCCCATAAAGATTATGCTTGTCTAAGAACTGATGGGAGAAAATATTATCTCTATGTTAGAGTAAGACGTGGTGTGCATTTCTGTGTGTTCGGGTGTGCATGCGCATTGTGTGTGTACTAACCATTAGGCTGGGGAGGTGTTTTTAATGGAAATCTGAAGCGCTAAGTGCTGAGGATGGAGTGAATGCTCTCTAGGAGAGATGATCTCTCTCTCTCTCTCTCTCTCTCTCTCTCTCTCTCGCTCTCTCTGTTCCTCTCATCTGGACCCTGTTATTGTGAGAAAGCAACAAAGCGCTGCATTAGCCACCGTGCTGCAGCCACACAGCTTTGATGTGGGCTCTGTAACCAAGGCACAGCGGTGGCCAGTGTCTGAGCCCAGTTCCAATGGCTGTTGTGTAATCAGATGTGTTTACTGTGTATTCAGGGAGAGAAGTGGCGTAAGCCATCCCCACTACAGACTGATGATGAACAAAACACTCCTAAACAACAACCCAACTCTTAGAGATGGTAGATGCGTTTTATTTGTTTGAGATTTCATTCACAAATTCCCCATATTCACTAAAGGGACTGTAAGATAAATAAATGGACTGTATTGTAATTTGACAATATTTTTAGCGGGATAAAAAAAAGCAATACATTTAAATTACATCATATATTCATAATCTGACAATGGCACGGTCACTAGAAAAATAAGGATGTTATACAGTAAAGTGAATTTGAGGACATGTCAACATATACTTATTTTATACACATCAGGGATCAATGACATTTGCAGTAATAAAGTAAAGATTATCAAAGCACAATATATATTCCTGGTAGTACAGCATCAATTGCTATTAATTATTGTGTGTGGTAAAATGTTAGAACAGAGTAAATATTGGATTTGTCATGCATGATTTAAGTTAGAAAAGCAAGAACTGCAACCTGGTTTGTTCTTAGTTAAAAATCGATTTTTTCGAATTTTTCATTTTTATGTGTTAAAGCATTATCGAAACGTAAACGAGAGCACTGTATATTTCCTAATTAAGAATCCAAGTACAGCTCCTGTCGTTCTCCTTGGGCGCTGTGCTGGTGGAAGCAGGATGAGTCCGATACTGCCCTGATTTCTCCAGCCCTGCATCTGTGAATGACAGCTCCAGGTGCTGCCCTCCTAGCCTGAACGGTGCAATACCCTGTCAGGGGATGGTGGTGGGGGGAGGGGGGTGGACACACAAGCGAAAGAGCGTCTGGCTGCACCCCAGCAGGGGGCAGGGGTGCGGAGGGCGCCGTGGTACCAGGGGGAGAAGTGGGTCGGGGGTTCTGCTGGCACTGGGGCGTCGTTGTCGAGGCCGTACCAGGCTGGGCCGTTTTCAAAAGAAGACGGCCTTTCATCTGGCACGTCAGCTGGGTTTTACCTTTTCTTCTTTGGCGGGCTCTGGACGCCAGGAGATCGCAGCTCGCTGTACTGCACCTGTAAAAACAAACAGGGGTTTGGTCGGAGGCAGGTAATCTGAGCTCAGTGGAGCGCACGGTAATGGCTCCCCTGAGAAGAGCTGGTGCAGGGGAAAGCCGGGCGGCCCAGCCTGTAATGAATCATTTTTTAAACACAGGAGCAGAGGGGATTAATCACAGAGAGGAAGGATTTGAGAAGTCAAGGGTTCCGTACCAGCGAACGCCCCTCTCTCTACTACCCCATCTTCCACCACAATGACAACATTAGAAGCAGACATCAACTGGTGAGACGACCTGCCAGTGATGGAGTTGAGAACTGCATAATCGCTCAACGCAAGTTGTGTCCTTGGTAAGGGAGTGTGTTTTCACGACACTAAGAATAGTCTCGGCTGATGCTCCTGATGAGCTGGAAAAGCAAGCAGCATGTTCACTTCAGCATGGGACCTCCAAGTTCACTTTGATTTCATCAGAGAGAGACGTAAAACGGTGACATTTGAACTGGCAACCCGGTTTCCTTTCAGTGATGTTTGCGGAGTTTCAAGACTCAAGATCAAAGATCGGTTTCAAGTCTCACTGTCTCCCTCCTCACAGATTCCTTCCTGTCTAAACATATTTGTTTGATAAATCTATTTTGAATAGTATGAATGTGCAATAGCAAATATAGAACATAAAGTAACTTACATAGGTTCCGGTACAGTGTGTGCTATAATGTGCCCATTATAACATGGATGGCCTTTTAATGGTTCATCATTTGAAATAAATTATGAGTCAATACAAATATGACTCGATTACAACCATATTGGGAAACAGATGATTTGTTGATTGTGGCAGTTGATTGTGGCAGAGGAAAAGAAAGAAAAAAAAATGATTTGAAGAACTTAAATGAACGCAACATAAGTTGCTTGGGAAGCATTTTTGTTTTGCTTCGACAATAACTGCCTGTGTAGAATAAAGGTACGGGCTTTATGCTAATCGCTGGGCCCTGGTGATTAGAATGGGAGATGGAATGAAGGAACAAAGTGACTGCCGTCTGCATCAGAACATGAAACTGTCCTCAGAACTGACAGATGCTTCTTATTTAAGGACAGACACGCTGCTGTCAGAAGTCTCGGTTTGAGGGGCTCTTTGTAGATTTGTACAGGCACTAATTGCCAAGTAATTTCGGCAGCACACAGGAGTTCTTCCTTGCCTCTTTGCCTTCATGGTTCATTTGTGTCCGCACACCTATCTCGGGACTGGGAGTTCAAAGGTAACAAAATGTAGCTTTTGTCTGCTGCTCATTTTGGGGGAGGAGGGGATGATGCTCTTCAATGTTTTTTGTTGTAATTTTTTTTTACTGAATGTCAAGTCATTGTAGTGATGAGTCAACATGCATGTTTTGCTTTGTTTTGTTGATGTTTGTACTTATTACTGAGGATCTTTCTCCCTGAAACTACGGGAGAAAGTCCCGTCTCTGCAGATTTAAGTGAGTCATTTTCAAAGCCGCGGCAACGCTCCCCCCTCTCTAGGGAGCAGACATGCAAAGGCCGGTGAATCAAAATGTATTCACCATCTTGTTTTGCCAAGTCACTCGGCCAAATCTCAGACATCCACGCAGGCCTTCCTCCCAACGACATCACAGAGAATTTGGCAATTGCTCTCAGAGACGGGACATCAAGGGCTGAGCAGAGAGAAGGGGGGCTGGGGGGGGCTGAGGGGGGGGCGGGGGGGGTTAGAGTTTCTTTCCAGATCCAGACAGTCACGTATCCTGGCTGAACGCTGTCTGTCGAGTACCTGGGAGAGGAAGGGCTCGGTGTGGGGGGCTCCGCTTCCTGCCCACGCACGGGTCGCGGTGCGAGAACAGAGAGCGGATGAACACCCAGCGTCACTTACAACACTCTGGCAGCTCCTCTCCGCCCTGTGATGTAACCGCAAATGACATATCAGCCATGGCTAATATATGATCACATATGGCACCCAGCGGGACGGCGGAGGGCTCACGACTACATTAATTGACTCCCCCCGCCCTGATGTGAGGGGGTGGGGGGGCCACGTCAGAGCCTCTCAGCTGACACAGAGCTTAGCACACCAGCCGGGGTCGCGGGGGCCTGCCACCGGCCCCTGGCCAATCACGAGCCTCCGTGTCACAGCGCTTTATCAGAGGCAGACAAAACTGCTAATCACGGACATGGCTGGAGCGGTATGGCGGAGGACAGATCAGAGTAGACCCCATCCAGGCATCGGGGGCCACCGCATCAATCCACACAGGGAAATAATTGGACTAGAGGTGCTTTAAAAAGGCGTGAGCCCATTAATAATCAAACAAAGGAAGAGGATATGTTTTTGCAACACTTGGGAATTCTGTTGGAGCAAATAATGCAGATATCTATTGGGAATTCCCTCCCTCGATCTGTATGTAAAATTGGACCCTTACCATTTGAACATCTGAAGGCACCCTCTTGAGGAAATCCAGTATTTCATTATTGTCGATGGCATTGGGGCTGCGCAGCTTCTTGGTAAATTTGTTAACGCCTGTGAAAACAAGAATGCATTAATAAATGAAGGTGTCATCCTGACTGCAATGTTTTTCCACGGAGGAAAAACAAGTCCCGCTCGCCGTTATCGCGGTGGCGTTCACCGGCGTGTGTGAAATTGTACCTTGTGATGCTATTTCTATTGATCCCCGACAACCACATGATATCTGGGGCATGTCAATAAGATACAGACAATGAAATGGATAGGTTCGAACCTAAATAGATAAGTCGCTTAATAGAAAGCTGTAATTCAGAAAGCAAGTGCGTGCACACACACACACATACACACAAACACGCACAAACACACGCACACACACAAGCACACACACAGTTGTGTGGGTTTACTGACGCACACAGGTTTGTGTCTACAGCCAAAGGCAAGCCAGGTCCTTTGCAGTGCTGTACTTGTAACACCAACACTCCCAGCTGCTCCCAACACCCCCTATCCCAGGATGAAAGGACTCACTCTTCCAGCAGAACTTGTCTATTTTATTCATTCTAATCTTCGCCATTACCTATGATTCTGGTACACACATGTTTCCTCCTCATGCGCTTCTGTACCAGAGAGAAATACACATTCGGGCCGAGATCGGTCTGTAATGGGACCGTTCTATTCACAGCTTGCAACGGCAATTTACCCCGACGTCCAGACAAAGAACCTCGGGACGTAAATATGTGGCAAAAACTTGAAACGTTTGCCTCGCAACCATCGAGATGGGGGTTAACTGGGGAGGCAGGAGAGGGTTTCGGAGAGTGCGCTTTTGTTTGATATCATCTTTTATTATCGATTAGTGTTGGAGGCAGCGTGGAGCCGCGCCGTGTTCGTGGGCTAACAGCTGGAGGAGGACAGGCTGTTCAGGGCCGGCGTCTTCCTCTGACCGCTGAGACAACCGTCTACCTCCAAATGACTACAGCAGATAATGAGAGGCTCCTGGTGGAGACTGCCCAAGGACATCATGTATTATATACCACATGATGTGCTCCCTCTGCTTTGTTTCCAAACACACACACACACACACACACAAACACACACACACCCTGAGCCTGGCTGCTAACGGACTCGCTTGCAGCCCACACTGAGCAAAGCAGACTGTGCCTCTGCAGTTGTCTGATCTCTGGGCATCTGCAGAGGTGTGGGGAGGGCTGACTGCTTTCCATGACTTGAGAACAGGCGGCGGAGCTGCAATCGCACAGGGTTAAATATACAAACTATGAACCGTGTGCTTTCGTTGTTCCGGTAACAACGGAGTAGAACTTTCAAATAAGAACGTCAAGGGATTGTGGATGTTGCTTACCCCATATCAACACGATGTAGCGCAGTGGGATGTAGTATAACGCTGCCGTTGCCACAAAGAGAACCAGACAGGCAAGACAGGACAGGAAGGGTACAGACCAGTTGAAAGTGCTGTGAAAGAAATATTGCAGCAAAAATAAATGATCATGAACATTCAGCACTGAGGCAAGATGCAGCTGCCAGCGGGATGGGAAAAGCCTGAAATGCTTAACTTACTTCTTGATTCTTTCTCCCACGCTCGCAATTTCGTCTAAAATGTTTTGGACAGTGATGACTATCTCCTGCACCATATGGATTTTCTCCATCAAACCTTTTTTCCCGGATTCCTAAAAATACACAGAGAGCCCTGATGAAGAACTGTACACATTGGGTAAAACGCAGACAGTAAACCAGTTTATCTTGTCTGTGCTATCATGAGTAATTCATCTATTGAATGGCCTATAATGAGCAAACTCTATTTCTCTTCAGACGATGCTTTTGAAAACGAGATAGGTTCACTGTTGAAAAGCTGTTATGTAGATGGCTGCAAGATTTCTGCCTTTGTGCGCTATACACAATGGCAGTGTTACACATGCACGGCACAATCAAAGATCCACTAGAGGAAGAAAAATAAGACAAAAATGGCCATCAGCAATCAGGCAGCTGAGACGACCCAGACGGTGAGTGCAGGAGGTTCACAACTTAGAAGACTTCAAATTCGCTGGTTTTCGCCGGGCGGGTTTGGGCTTGTTCATGCAATCCTATCTCCCCCCACCTCCCAATCCTGTCCTCACACCTCTGGGGCGTGTCTCTGTGTGAGCTCTGCCACCTCTGAACACTGGCTGGAATCACTGGCTCCAGTACATTCTCACTTACATGTGGCTCTTGTCACATGTGAATGAGCTTCCCCGCTATAGCCAACACACCGCACAATACAATACCGTAGCCTTCATCATTTTGAAAATGATGCAAACGCATAATGGTTCTACCGGACGTGATACCGTACACCTCTCGTGGTACCGCAGATAGACCTGGCTTAGCGAGAAGTCAATTTCAGGGGGAGAAAAGGGAGTTATTCTCATGCGCGTCTACGGTCGAAATAGATCACGTCTGGCGCAGGTAACGGCACCGAGCGAGCCTTGAAGCCTTGAAGCCTTCCACGGGGAGGGAGAGAGAGAGGGCTGGAGGTAACGCGTGTAACGCAAGCTAAGGAGGGCTGAGAAGCCTCACATCAAAAGGAGGAAATAATGACAGGAATGATGACAGAGGCCGAGGGAAAAGAGGGAAAAGGGGAGAGCGAGTGTGAGGGGTGGGGAGGAGGAGGAGGAGGGAGGGGGAGGGGGAGGAGGAGGGAGGGGGGAGGGGGGAGGGGAAAGGGTCGTCTGATGGACTCTAACACTATGCGGATGTCTGGATGTCTGTGTTAAAAGCCAGTCGCAGTCCCCGGCTCACTGACAGCGTCCAGACAGAATGCCTTCATCAGAGCCTGGTGAGGCAGAGCCCCCTGGGAAAAAGCAGAGAGAGACTCCCTACTGTCAGTCCCCAGCCTCCTCCACAACAGGGAGGTGCAGGAAGAGAGCCATTCCCACACCACGAGAGCCTCTCCACCCGGCTCTGCTCGGGAGGCGCGGACAGGATGTTCATTCTTGTCCAAAAAAGGAGAAAACATCTTGAAAATGCCCTCTTAGAGAGATCCACAAAGGGATTATCTCATCTGTCATGGAAAAAAAGGGCGCTACCCTTTCGCATCATTTTAGCAGACATCACTTTCCTACACATCACTGCATTAGGGGCAAAGGGAGACCTTCGACCTCTGTCTAATGTGCATGCAGATCCTTTACTTCACATTAGGTGTTAATTGAGCTCTTTCTCCTGAGCTCTCATTGAGAGCAGGGGAAACTGTGTGCGCCCGCTAAAAGCCATTAAGATCCATGTCTGTGCGCTCCTGATGGACTGAGAGAGCCGTGCGTGGGGAAATGATAGCTGGCTGGATATGGAGCCTCATCAGTTAGGCTCAGATTCCCTTTCATATCCCTATCTAAACTTGTTTAGGCCCCCTCTTACACAAATTAGAATTTAAATCTAATAAGAGATAGGAACTGTTATTTAACTGCAACAGATACACGCGCGAGGTAAATGTAGCTAGCCCAGCCAGGGGAGAAAAGGGGAGAGAAGAAAACACCGTGGTGCTTTTATTTGAAGGGGGAGAACGACCAAAAGATATAGGCCTTCTCTAAAGTATGCATCAACAAGCTCTCATGATTATCGTTATTCATCTCCCTTAAGACCCTTGAAGTCCTCCATCTCCTTAGTGACGAGAATTGGAAGTCCTCCCCGCTTTACTCATTTGATGATATTCTATTTATCTTTGTACATTTCCCTTTTCAGTCCTGTACAAAAACGGCTAAGGGCTCCTAGAAAACAAAAATAAATAAAACAGCTCCCTCTGAAGTGAAAAAGGGATGGGTAGCCAAGGGATGGGCTACATGAATTCTAAATGTCTACTGATTAGAAAACCTGTGTCAAATCATATTCTCATTTCAGATCAAATTGTAAAAGCTACCATTTAAGGCAGTGTAATGGAGGAGAGATTTGATCTCTTGCACAAAGGTAAATGTGATGTACTCTCACAGGCATGGCGGGCATTATCAGAAGCTGGAAAAAGCTCATTTAACGTTGCTTTCATTTGAATAAAAGGAACCAGATTTGAATATGCATTCAAAACATGACTGAATATTTCCTAGTGACTTATTTCACAAAGGCGAGAAAATGCGCATCTTAATGAAAGACACCTGTTCTGGCATCGATTCTCGCGACTAAAATGGGGCAGCGGACAAATGGACGCACCAAACAAAAGTGCCTGCCTCCGCCGCGGTCTCCGTCTGTGTTAGAGGGTGCATTATGCAGCGCCTCCCACGGTAAACAACAGCGAGAGCGTGACACGGGCAGTCTGTCTGACTGCTGTGTTGAAGGTGACCCAGAGGTGAGTATGGTCTGAGGGGGGTGAGAGAAAGTGACCCTCCGGCACAATCTGACACCCCCTTCCACCCCCTCCCCTCGCTAGTTCCCCTTCATCCCCCCCCCCAGCCCCACCAGTCCCCTGGGCAGGACCTGAGGAGTGCTGCTTGCTCCCCCAGAGTAGCCAGCCAGCCAGCTAGCCGGGGGGATGTGGCAGGGTTGTTTCATCTCCCCCCGCTCATTTGTGATGGAGATCTATGTGGTTGTTTTGCTTCTCTGTTTCTCTATTTTATGATTAAATATTGTATATCTGCACGACTGATACCTAAGGCCAAAGGGAAGTCACTTTGCCCACAGATCATTTGTAAGCTGTCTCTTTCCCCGAGGACAGATTTGTTCAGCGAGGGAGGATCTGTTCTGTATTATCCCTGCTGTAACAGAGCCTTGCCTTTCGCCTCTTTTTAACGTCATGCCTCGCATTCCCACTTCTCCAGCGGAGGTTTACATTTTCCCTTCCTCCAGGGGAAAACAGGAATGGGAAAAAAACACACATATTTGAGTGGTAATCATAACCTTCTCAGAGGGACTAGCCTTTATTCACATCCTAACCAAAGGATTATGGGGCGGCGCTTTTGAAGTCATCGCATTTTAACACTGATCACTTTTTAACCCCAAATATTTCCAAAGAAGCTTTGATATGAAGTGTAAAGCTACACAGCTTGATCTGCGGCATGATATCACATTTAAGTGACGGCGAAACCATAACAAGACTTTCAGAAAAGCCACTTTAAATTAAAGCTGACAGCTTAAAACAAACATGGGCGACTGCTTAATTAGTAAATGAAAGGAGATATTTCATTTCCACATAGTGTGAATGGGCTTACGAGGCTCACGGTGAACCTTTCACAAGCGACTTCAAGGTCCAGAAACGGAGTTCTGCAACCCAAAGACATGCATTTAACATTCTTTTTTTCCCTTTTCTTTTTTTTCCCTCTGCCGTTTGAAAATTGTACAGCTTTCGTCTAACTATCATAAAAAGAGAGGAAATAAAAGCCAACATGATGAGGCTTGAGAGCTTGTAGCATAGAAACCATTGTGTAAACATAGGAATTAAGACCTGTGAAGTACTGACATTATGTAAACTTCCTGCATGAAAATAACTCGCCATTTACCAATACTCACACCACATAGCCGCCATCCAGTCTTTCCCCTTCCCAAGATATCATTGCTAACCCAGCGCAGCTTAGCGTGTATGCACACACACATCATGAGAGCTTCATACATGGAATTAGCCTGAGCTTTCAGAGGGGATTCAGTTGATGGAGCCAGCGTTTGAAACACAGGATGTTCTCCTCCATAGGTGAAGGTAGCCCTAGGTCATCACAACAGAATATATGGAGCACATTATGGATATGAATCCGGGGTCTAGTCGCACAGCAGTAGGGGGTCATAGCTCGGAGGGCTTTGCAGCAGTTCCACTCTTCCTCACTTCCCCACCATAAAGCTATAACACTCAGAGCCCCGTTAGCACTGCTCTGTCTACCGGTGGGACACACTTCTAAGTAAATATAGGATATGGGCCTACACTCTGGGGATCCACAGTTTTTAGGGAGAGTTATCATAATAGCTACAGTATTTTGAGATCAGTTACTCTTCAGGAGAATCACATTGAGATGAAAGACGACTTCCGTAAAGTCATTATTATTTCCTGAGAAGGGAACGCAGAAGTGAGTGATCGTTTTCAGAGTGGGATCCTAATATTCTCCTCTCTACGGCTGTGCTATTGCACTTAGCTTGATTTGTTATTGTAGCCAAAGGTCATTCTTGTAGTTACCATCCCGTTTAGAAAAGTCTGGTGAAAAATCTTCACTGGCTGCTAATATTCCCAATGGCTGGCAAACTTCAATTAATGATGCAGTTTAACGTTGATTTATAGAGTTTCAAAGGGCTGGGACACTGCAGCAGAGCACATTAGCAGAGAGAGATACTGAATCCCCAGGGGAACAGAATAAAGAGCATGCGGGAGATGTGTTTGTTCACATGGTGTTACTGTTTCACACACTAGATAGTGTCCTCATTTGGAATGCATGAAATGCTGTTCTATTCTTAGGTTTAAAAAAAAAGGCTTCTGAGAATTTATTTTCCATCTAACTTTAGAAGAGTCTCAACCGGATATTGTATATCTGCAATAGCAAAACACGTTGTTATTTTAAAGCATTTAGAAGAAAAGAAAATAAGCTACCTTCTCATCTTCCTCTTCTTCGTCGGCCATGGTCATGTTCACCTGGAGGAGAGAAAGGAGAGAGGGTGTAGCAAAAGGGACAGGGGCACATGGGCACTGGAGCATTTTTAACAAACACCTTGTAATGAAATTCTCCACTAGTACATACACCCCTATTGGGAGAGGCCTGTTTCCATAGAGACTGCATCACAGGGGTGACCTCACACAAAAGAAGAGGTGACCGAAGGCCCTCCTCACAAGAGCACTGTCACAGCAAAGCAATCTCATTTCTACACAACATAAACACACAGACCAACAGAAAGAGGAAAGAAGACGAAAGGGGGGAAAAAAAGAGCCCCACATTTAATTTGGATGCTGTTGCCTAGATCACTTTACATCAACTCATCCCTGACCCCGTGGAGCTGCACACTGTGACATTGCCTGGGAACAGGGGCTGTGTTAGTGCTTGGCCGGAGAGTCACACAGAGGTTGACAGAGAGGCTCCACGCTGGATATGAGGGTGAACCCGGGCTTTAACATTGCCCAGGGACGCCTTCGCTGCCAGGAGCCACAAACACAATGAGGGGGGCCGGGGCTGTGGCTCCGGGGAGGGGGACGCGAGCAGGCCGAGGCCTGGCCGTCACGATGGCTTTACAACGCGGTGAGATTGGAGGGCAGTGAGAAGTGTGAACAGCATTAACCTTTAGAGACGCGGGAAGACTAGATTTCCATAACCACGGAGAGGGGTGAGATAGCCGTGCCATCCTGAGAATGGACTCCACACCCTCTGTTTGCAACGGCGGCTGTGAATGGTACGCCGTGTGCTGCATCGACACTGCATTGTTAGATGCTTCCAGAAATAAATCATAATAAGACTAGGATGTAAAAAAATAAAACATATTGATTCGATATTGTCGTGAGGGCCATGCAGTATGCCGTAGTCTAGTATGTCTAGTGTATTGTATTCCAGAAATGCACATGCTAGGCAGGCATGTGGAGTTAGCAGTGTGTCCATGACACTCGTACAGTATATATGTAATGTATGGGGGACGTGTGTATGGGGGGAAAAAAGGTGTCCTGTGGATGACAACACTTACCAGGTCCTGGTTGGTGCTGATCCTGCCCAGTGTGATCTGGACGTAGTTCCAGCCAACGAGCAGGAGAAGGAAGAGGGGCAGCATGAAGAGCTCCCAGTGCCACACGGTCAGCACAAACATCTGAAAGACAGCACAGGGCATGAGCAGACGCGTGGGCAAGGCCCCATACTGAGGCACAGTGTGGCGCAGCCCCCCGAACAACCAGACATGTTCCACCGACCTCTTAGGCCGCGGACGAGAACCGTGCCCAGACGGGACGGGGGGAAAAAAACACCCTACTCGGAAATCCCAGCATGCCTCTCGAACCAAAACAAGCCATAATGTGTTTCGCTGGCATCCGAGCCCCTATGGCACCGCACGGCAGACTGCGAAGACACGCCACTCTGCGTGCGGATTTAGTGGTGGGGAAGCGAGCGACATTCAGGGACAACTTTTAATATCCCCCAAATCCTATTTATTTACACCGATAACTCAGCGCTGGCAATATGCCTTTGAGCGGAGCGGGGCGTACGACAGGGATAGTCACGGCGTCCTGTCTCCTCACTAGCACATCAAATCCTCTTAGACTCGGAGGCATCCAGGCTGTCTGACTGTGACTAGGCACATATGGCGACTGGAGGAGCCTTTGCAACGTTTACCCCCTCCGCGGCGCCGATAGTGAGAAAAGCCAAGACCCCTGGTAGAAATAAGACGGATCACACTGGATGAGTAATCCCTCATAATTCTGTAAAGGAGCGGCGCTAAGCACGCAGCACAACACCCACTGCACTTCACAGCAGAGCACTAATTGGACGGCAGCATTTAAACCCATTTAGTGACAGCCTAATGAGTCTGTCTCAAACCGAAATTGTCAGAGATGTGCGAGGAGGATCACACAAGCAGACTGACAGGCCTGAAAAAGAAGAAAAAAGTCCCACAAAGTTGAATCTTTTAAATCTATTACGATATAATTACGTGAATGGCACTTACACACTGTACTCATTTCACACACATTTAAAACACAAATTCCCATCATGCATATTTAGTGTCGTTCCTCTAATTAAATGTGCGTAATTAATTTTTCTCCCTAAAATCCTTCAAACGACTCAAAACACCTCTCTCGTGTTCAATTTCAAAAGCACTCGGGGGAAAAAAAAACATTCAAACGCAAAATACCTTTCTTCGCCTAACCTGTACCCAGTGGAAAGACACCGCTTGCTCAGTTGCAGCTACAACAGCGTGCCGTGCGGTCTCAGCCCCGCTGGAGGCTGCTTATAGCAAAAACAATATGTTAGACATGGGCCTGAGACAAGATGTGAAGTGGTGGGGCCTTCGGGCCTCCTTTGTTGCCTTGTAAACAGCAGACTGGCCCTGTCAAACCAGCCAGCATCCAGCCCTCTCGCTCAGGGCTCGGTCTACCTACTGCCTGCCACGCCGCGCTCGGGTTCAAACAGCCACGAGGGAAACGTGAACCGTGAGTAATGCACACAACACCCCGGTGCTCTCGCAGCCCAGGGCTTCAACCCATCCTGGGTTGCCCCGGCTCAATAACATCGGGGGGAAACGGAGAGTTGTAAAAGGAGCGCAGTGGTACGACCGGGATGTGAAGTGATAATATGAACAATATGTTAACTGTTATTTTCTACATAACGACTCATTTGAATAATGCGGCCGCTTACTGAAGCGGGTGGGGGGAAATCAAAGGTAAACAATGAATATGCATGATGCGAGAGGTAGCCGCGCCGTTTCGCCTCTCGGTTATGAATAACCGACGTCATATGTTGTCACCTCCGTTCCCAGGAGACTATCCTACAGGGACGCTCTTTTCACCCCTGAGGAATTCAGCAGGCTGGCGGACAGGTAGCCTGTCATATCCAGAGCATTCTTTGGGGAAAAAAAGAGGAAAAGAGAGGAGGAGGAAAGAAATGTGCCTGGAAACTGACATGAGCCCAGCAGGAATGTTCAACCTCTTGCCCTCCCTGCAAAAGCTGCTACATTAACCACTAAAGTCTAATTGCCTGGTCTCTGTCTTCCTGTGCAAGTCAACAGAGGGAGCCAATTCATTTCCTCCCAGGGAGTCGGCACTGAGAATCTGTCACAGGTATTCATAATCGCCCACTAATGCAAATTTTGTGCTTGCCGCACACTGGCTTGGTGGACAAGATAAAAGCCTCCAGAAATACAATGCCTTGTGTCTAAACTGAGAGCCTAAATGAGGGTCTAAACCAAAACTGTCAGAAAGATCTTCTCAATTCCTCCCTCACAGCGTCTCAGCCTGTGTGTGTGTGTAGGATTTACATGGCTTCTTTTTTTTCTTCTTTCTTTCTCAACACTAATAAAAACCTTCCTGTGAACATCTGGGAAAGCTTCTCCGGTTCCTTCACTCAGGAGCACAGACTGTGACTGGCCCGTCAGATATCCCTCATTAATGAGCTGAGGCAGAGCTATACCTTTCCCTTGTCTGCTCACATTCTCCGTGGCTTCTGTGAAATGTAGACGGAACTAATTCCGAGCTAAGTGGTTTATGTTTTATTAGCGGGGAGCTGAGTGATTAAAGTCTGCCACGGACAAAGTGCAACCTGTCAGGCTTAAGTGTAAATTTATATTGAAAATAATCCACCTTTTAATTGCCCTCAAAGTTGGGCCCTATTTCAGTCTTGAGAGCCAAGTTGCTTTTATTTATTTTATTCATCCCTCAACAAATTACACACCGTATGACAACAGGAACCTCAAAGCTCCAAAACACTACAACGCTAATACGTTACATGGGCGGTAAAACAGTCATTTATTTCACCAGAAGGAAGTAAAGCAACACACAGAAAAGCAGGGGGCCTAATAATTAATGATCTACCTGAGCGTCTAGGTTTACACACGGCAGAATTGGGTAATGAACGACTCGTAATTGAACAAGTGTTGGTATGTACTGTAAGTCTGGGAGGAGTGCCTCTAATGTAGGAAACCTCCCTTGACAAACACCATTTAGCTGAAAAATGCTCCCGTGATTATGCACGGGGTGTCGAGGAGGAGGAGGAGGAGGGAGGGAGGGAGGGGGGGGGGAAAGAAGAATGAATTAATAAAACTATTAGTGTGTGGTGGAGTAGGTGATGGAGATGCACTCTCCTTAGCCACCTGTAAACGCCCGGAGAAGGGGCCGACCCCGGGCAGAGCCACTCTGCCAGCAGGGTTAAGAACAGGCTGACAGATTTGTTTTATAGTGCCATTAATATGATTCCACTAAATGCATTCTGCGCCTTCTCATGCAGATCCCCCTGGCCGGCAGAAACCGCCACCTAATAATAAAGCACTCAGCGATTAAAAGTGTGAATAAAATAACTCTTAAAGCTTAGCAAGCATGGCAGCTATACCACCACCCACTCTCTCCCTGGAGGGGGTGGGGGGACTGCAGTGGGAACAAAAGGACAAAGACACCCTCACCAAGAGTTTCTACCAGGCTGCAAATTGATTAATGGAGGAGGGGGGCGGGGCCTGTCTACCAACCCAGACGACTGAGTGACAGCCTCGACACTCGACGACAAGGCAGCCAACTGCTTCACGAGTGCACCACAATGCACAATGTAAACATATACTGTACACGAGCCAAACCCGCCACGCTGATTAATGCACTGTCATTTTCACCTCTTGCAGACAAAACATATCAGGAAAAGATGCATGTTATTTCACTGAACATGGTGCCAGAACATACTTGTTTTAAATACCGTAGAATGCCGTATTGAAAATATAGCAATTACGGTATATAAACAATTACGATTGGTATCCTGTCTGTGCCTATCTGGTGTTTCTGTTCAGTTGCGCTTGGAAAACTAAACAAAGCAAAGAGAGAGCCAGCTAGCATTATGAGGGTCAGTCATGGGGGCTGTGGATGGATGCCAGATAGCATGAGCGTAGCTGAGAGAGTTTAACAAGACTGACTACAGGCTGCTGCAGGGTGTGTGTGCCTGGGTGTGAGTTAGCGAGTGAACGAGTGAGTGTATTTGGACATGCACACATTCACACGCAGAACACGCATGCATGAAGTAAAGAACAAATCGCTACATTTTAAAAGAGGTAGAAAACCTTGCATAATTACTTTTTTTCTGGGTGAAATCAAGGGCAGTAGGAGTAATCTGCATTGCTTCCTCAATTAAAATTACAAAAAAGGAGATTAATAATGAATCAAAGGCCCCAGTGGCTGTTCAGCTCACATGGGCCTTTTTTTCATCCAGGCTGGAACAGAGAGTCTGGCTGAGGGCTAATGTTGGGGACCAGAGAGGCAGCCTTGAAAGCAGTTGTAAACGCAGAGCAATGAGACATGTAATTTGTGGTGAGCTCGGGCCAGTGTGAGGAAAGGCTTTCAGGGGGTGTCGGAGGCAGAGGAAGCCCAGATAAGATTTCTCTGCAGGGCAGGTAAAGTGTGTGGGCAGCCATGGTGCTCGGAGCGAACTCTGAATAAATATTTCACATACGCTCAGCTCAAGTCTTATCAACTAGGGAGCGAGAGAGAGAGAGAGAGAGAGAGAGAGAGAGAGAGAGAGAGAGAGAGAGAGAGAGAGAGAGAGAGCGTTCTACTGAGAGCGATAAAAGGGAAATCTCATCTCCCTCTCGAGCATGCCTGTATCTGCTGTAGCAGCTCTGGTTCTACAAACAATAAACCATTACTTTTAACACACTCTGCATTGATTGGTTAGAGCCTCATATATATAAGTTCTATATCTTTTTATGACTCTTGTATAATATATGGTGGCAAATATTTAGCTTTTATTTATATGCATTTGTAATGTAATAAAATAACTTCAAATAATCTATGATATTTTCGCAAATTAAATAACACTATATTATCAGTTATAAACTGAAATATTTATTTATACTAATAAAATATGTATTCATAAATAAAAAGTCTAAATTGAAGGTTTCCCACTAAAGATATATGGAGGGAAATGCTGAGGTTAGTAACGGTCGCATATTCAGCACGGTACAACACTGATAGTGGTTCTTTATCATGGCTGTGGAAAGGTGGTTGTGCGAGGCACATTATTAGCATTTGCTCACAGGCCAGCTCTGGCCTATGTTTCCCTGCCTGTCTGACACATGCCAGGGCTGGAGCAGGGGTCTGGAGCAGGGGGCTGGAGCAGGGGGCCGGGGGCCGAGCGGTCAGGGGGGGGGGCCTGTGGAGCCTGTCAGTGGTGGCTACTCCGACCCTGCGCTCCAGCACTGGCCATGAGTGTTTAATCCGTGTCGGGAGCGTTAACACTGAGCGACCTCCTGGGTGACAGATCCGCTATGCGAGCCTTTTCCCCTGAGGAGGTGGGGAGGGAGTGGCATGGTGTGGACTCGCTCTCCCTGTCAGCACGGCTCACAGACACGTTAGCGCGGCAGGGCCGGGGCCGAGGCCTGCCCTGGTGCAGCCACACACAGGGGCGGCCGGGTCGCACGCTTCGCTGCCTGGGGAGACCTGTCCTCTGTGACTGGGAAGGTGGCGCGTGTGTTAGAGGCAGTCATTACGATACCGCACACACAACGGGGTTAAACACGGAGCACACTTCATCTGGGGCTGGAAATAAGCACAGGATGAAGGCGATACGCAGACACAGACAAAGCAGCGCTGCAGTACAGTCTCTGGTGCTGGGCACTCATCTCAACCTTCCCTGCTGGCCACGGACACAATCATTATTATTCTACTTGATCTCGTAAAAAGAACAAAGAAATACACAAATAAAAAAGAATAAATGAAAATAAATAGAAAATAAATATATTTTCTCAATATGAAATTGTTTAGCTGCAATGTATGTTTTCGCAGCTGATTCTCTGGATGATTAGATGTAGCCAGGGAAAGTCTTATTAATTCTTATGAAAGCAGGATGTGTCTCAAGGTTACAGTGCATCCGGATAGCCCCCAATGCTGTCAACTGACACGCTGTCATTCTCTGCCTACACAACACCGACTGTGGCATATCTGAAGACATTGTGGAATTGTTTGCAGATACTGATGTCCTATTGTTTAATAATTAATCGATCCCGGGAATATTTTCAAAACACTCACACATACATACCATCAAGGGGCTCTGTCTTTTTCTACTTCGCTATCTCTCTCCCCGCTAAAGTACATTCCCACTGCAGACTCCGTGAGAACTCCCACAGCCATGGAGTTGAAGAGTGTATTCCCCGAGGGACTTCAGTAACCCACTCCTCCAAGGCCACACAAGCCACATACAATCCTCAAACTTTTTCCCTTTTTCTTACAAGAGAGAAAACAGATGCAGAGAAGAAACTAGAACAACTTTTTCACAAGCACGTACACACTTCTCACTCTTCCTGACACTTGCGAGGGGCCGGGCTGCATCGCAGTAAACCTACACTAGGTCCAAAAACATGTCCTTTTCGTGGACGGTGTTAACAAGAATAATTATGACGGTGCTGATTACGGCTTTGATCCTGGCCGTGCTGGTATTCTGGTTAATAGCCCCGTCCGTGGCGGCACCTCACAGGTGCTCTCGAGGGACCTCTGGAGCTGGTTCTGACCCTGTCCTGCTCTCATCTGGGGCGAGCAGGATTCTATCAGCCCCAAAAAGCACCCGTTGCAGCTGCCAACTGTGTTTACAGCTGCACCGCATCAAACAGTCATCAAATGCCATCTTTACAGTCTGTGATGTGAGGCAATCAGCATTTCACAGGCTGTCAAATGATGTCTAAACCGGTTGCTACCTGGCAGTGTCAAAAAGAAAATGGTTCAAATACTCCCAGAAGGTGCACAGGTTTCTTTTTAGTTTGATAGATGAGCTACCTCGTATGTTAAAATATTAATTCTACTTAAATACTTAAAGCACTCTAATGACAGCAAAGCTCCAAATCAGCTTTCAAGTGTAAATGATCCTTCTTTTTTTCTTTCATTTCTTTTTAATTTTTGACTTTCATCAATTCCATCGAAATATAAATTGTTCTCAACTTTAAACTTCTAAAACAGATTAATTTGGCTGGCCAATACATGATAATTTAACATTTGGTAGAAAATTGTGTTATTTTGGTCCAGTACGTAGAATGAAGGATTTTACTGAGTTTTTCCCCCCAAGAAGGATTCCTGTTTTGAGAAGTACAGTTAATGATCTTGGTCTCTTTCTAATGTTCAGCAGTGCTTTAGCTCCATCTACAGGCACTGGGCTTGTATGCAAGGAAAGAACTCTGGGTGACCCCTCTGCAGTCTTTACTGATGTATAGCACATTCATCTAGCTCAGTCTTAGTGAAAAGCACATCTAAAAGGCTGTTATTTTATGAAGATTTTAGCTGTCACATTCTCTCTCTCTCCCCAAAAAAGAAACAGGCCATTGGCTAACTTTAGAAAAACGCAGATCCTAGGCTCATTACTGTAGCATAAACAAACCAGAGAGAAAAAAATCACTTTTCCTTGTTTGTATTTCCGCACGATGATGGAGACGTTTATGCGGCTTTGCCAGAAGTTTGCTTAAATGCGTGAGAAAGATTCTTTTAACATTACCTCATTAGAATACTGCTATTTTAAAACTGACGCCCATGGGTGAGGAATTGACAGCAACTTCCAAAACTTTAGACTGTTCTTGCGCAGGAGATTACGCAATCAGCAACCGGTAACCTCCAACACCTGGGAACAGAGAGCTGGAGAAGTTTGCCGTCTTCTCAGCCTTCCTCTCTACACAGTCAAACTCCCTGGTAGCGGCAGAATACCTGATGAGCCATCAATCCGGCTTTCTAAACACAGCATGCCCAATTTAAGTGTCTCAGGATACATAGTTCTCTGATTGTCACTCACGAGGGAAAACGTCTGCGTTCGAGAGGCCGCCGAGAAGTTTCTGCTCGACTGTACTGCGCTGCCAGATATCTGCCCTGTTAACGCTGGCCAGACCAATGATCTCTCGTACAAAGTATGAATAAACTTCCCTCGCACTCTAGCCATTAACTTTATCCTGCCAACACGAGGATCCTAACATCTACAGTATTGTACATAAAATGAGAAAAAAGCTAATGTATGCTGTGAGGGAGGGGGAGGGGGGGGTATAGGGGTGGGGGTCAAAGCAGAGCATTTTCCTGTGGGCCAGTTTAATGGCGGGGGATTCCTGGTAAGGCACTACAGTCAAATCCCACAGTCCGAGCTGAGACCACATCAGTGGAAATGCATTAGAGTCGACGTACTTTGTATGGTGTACAATGGTAGGAACATTTTCTCTCCTGCATAAATAATGTCTTTTTGTATGTATATTAAAACTGGACGCAGCACCCCTGCAGCAGTTCCTCCCTACCAGTGTGGACTGAGAAGCAACGTGCTGTAGCTCTCTGTAGAAAAGAGCAGATACTACTAGTCTAATTATACACATGTGAGAGGCAAGCAGAGGCCATCTGTCAGTGTCTGAATAAGTTACCTTATTACTACAGCCTAAAGATATAAATATAGGAGAGGGAGGTTCTTTCATTAAGGCACACGCTGGCATGTGGGTGCAGGCGGCTCCAAACACTAAGTTAATTGCGGATGATTAGTTGTTGGAAGAAGTGGCTGTGTGTGGCTCTGCTGGGGCTGACCCCTGAGATGGGGAAAGAGTGTGTGTGGTGTGTGTGTGTGTGTGTGTGTGTGTGTGTGTGTGTGTGTGTGTGTGTGTGTGTGTGTGTGTGTGTGCGTGTGTGTGTGTGGTGTGTGTGTGTGTGTGTGTGCGTGTGTGTGTGTGTTTGGAGGCATGGCGCTGGGCTGGTAATGACTGTCAAGGCCCCTCCGCTGCCCTCTCCTAACAGCTCCTGGGGCTCCTGACTGTCATGGCTCTGGCCTTGGTTGAGACTTCGAGCTCTACAGGCCATTACAGGTCATTCCTCGGTAATATTCAGCTGGGATTGTCTCTGGTCTAACTATTCCAGGTTTAATGCTACCTCTTTTTCTTGTTTTCTCTCTCTCTCTCTGTGTTGAGTGGGGTGATTCACTGGAGTTTGGGCATAAAAGACATTACACTGCAGTTTGCTTATACAACCCATTACTGTGATATTATCAAGCATGAACCTTCAAAGAACAAATCCTAGTTTAGCTATGTATGTAATAATGTACAAAAAAAACTGTTAAGTAAGTTCCATTCCTTCCTCCAGGAACTCTATTTGTGAGCTGCTCTGGAGCAGCAGGTGGAGTGGCAGTGGAAATGAAAGATTAGAGTGTGCCACCACACACTCCCATCGCCTGCGGAGGATCTAATTATAGGTGGGGGCCAGGAGATGGCCCCATCCTGCTGACCTGTCACCTGTCAGCAGACAGCCCTCCTGCTTTCCTCTCCACATCCTTGCCTGCCTGTCTGTCTGCCTTTCTATCTACCTTCCTACCTGTCTACTTACCTACCTGTCTGTCAGTCTGTCTACCCTTTCTGCCTGCCTGCCTGCCTGCCTGCCTGCCTGTCTGCTGTCTGTCTGTCTGTCTGTCTGTCTGTCTGTCTGTCTGTCTGTCTGTCTGTCTGTCTGTCTGTCTGTCTGTCTGTCTGTCTGTCTGTCTGTCTGTCTGTCTGTCTGTCCGTCCGTCCGTCTGTCTGTCTGTCTGTCTGTCTGTCTCTGTCTGCCTGTCTGTCTACCTGCCTACCAACCTGCCTGCCGGTTTACCTGCCGGTTTACCTGCCTGTCTGCCTGCCTGTATGTCTACCTGTGCACCTACCTGTCTAACTG
Organism: Mallotus villosus; assembly: GCA_903064625.1. Classification (NCBI taxonomy): domain Eukaryota; kingdom Metazoa; phylum Chordata; class Actinopteri; order Osmeriformes; family Salangidae; genus Mallotus; species Mallotus villosus. The sequence goes on along the minus strand of CAEFZP010005496.1, from coordinate 144,390 downwards.
CTGGTATGCACTTCACTCTCCCTGTCTGTGACTGTCTCTACAGTACCCTTTTGTCCATCTCTCTGTGTGTAGACTATTCACTCTCTCTCTGTCTGCCTTCCTTCCTGTATACACTAATACTGTGTAAGTCGCCTGGCAAACTCTACACCCCCCCTCTCCCTTTCACTCCTTTCTTCTCTCACTCCAGGTCTTTCTGTCCGTCCGACGTCCGTCGGTGTGTCTCTTTCGTCTCTTTCTCACTCTCTCATGCTCTCTGTCTGTGTGTCCGTCTCTTTGTGTGCGTGTGTGTGTCTCTGAGTGCACACCTGAACCACAGGTTCATACATGGAGGGCAGCCGTAGCCTGAGGGGATGAGCACCTCCGGATCAGTGAGAGAGGATCTCAGAGTACACCAGGTATGAAATGCACGTCGCCCCGAGACAGAGGAAGAGACAAAAAAAAGGAAGTGTCTGAAGAGTGTCTGTGACCGTTCCCTCACCCGAACACCACGCTGCAAAGGGCTTCATGCCAACCGTACGCTCTTAATCATGACATTACATGCGCTCTAAGGAGAGGGGCTTCATCGGGGGTTGATGGAAAGATTATTGAAGCTTAGGGCCTCAGATCGCATAGCCTCATTAAAATAGCTAAACAGACCAGAGACGTTTAAACAAGGTTCAAAATCGGGGAGGCTCTCCTCCACACAGAGAACCCGAGACTGTGATCTCCGTCAAACTATCCCCATGGTGGGGAGGCTTGTCTGGCTGGTCTGATGTCCACACACCCAGACCCAAGCCCTTCAAACACGCTCCCCAGACAGAAGGAAGAAAAAAGCCCAGAAGAAAGCCAAGCTGGGTTGGGATTCAAGGATAGTGCACATCCAACACGACCTGGCCTGACCTGCCCCTCCGTTTCACAATAGACAAGAGAACAAGGCACATGAGCCAAAGAGGAAAAGGAGAGATGCACACTTGATCTAGGCAACGGATCTGCCACTAATTCAGATTAAAACCACTAGGAAAAGTTGGCTTGAATTGCTGTGGAGTAAAATAGGACATCAGTGGCACTGCCCAAGGCTGATATCAGCTAGTTCATTAACATGAGGCAATGACTTACCAGGAAGGCTATTATACTCCGTTGCGTGCTCTCCCACTGAAAACAGCTTTTAATGTACTGTAACGTGTACAGGACCGCTGTGCTGATTTTGCGAACCCGATATATATTCTGGGCAAGGACCTAAAGGGAAATGGTAAAGAGCAAAATGCCAGTTAGCATTAGTTGATACACAACATAGCGTTTATGACTTCGTAATCAGGTTTATTCAGGTTTACAAGACCTAATTTGCCTCAGTGTGGTTTCATGTCTTGAGCCAATTAAGCGAATTAGACTTTGACCGATCAGAGCCACGGCTACAGACTGCCTTCCTGTGCTAGCTTTATTAGCATGATGTGAGCACAAATGTATTGCTTTTTCCGCCTCTGAACACAACATGTTAACACATATTAATGAACGGACTGTGATGAAAGCATTACACATGATATATGTTGTGTGCAGAGCACAAGGAACGTGCACACATTCTCTAAGTGATGCCTAGGATAGACTAACCTTTTTGGCGAATTTAGGGCTGTCTTCCAGGAATTTGGTCTCCTTTGGTTTGAAGGTTTTGACGCCTGCTCTGATCTGCATATGGGGATGATATCAGATTGTAAAGATACAAACAAGACAACGGTCTAAAAGGTGGCTAAATATGAGATTGGTTTAGGGCCCGGCATTGCTCAGAGAAACTGGAATCTTACTGGGTTGTAGATGACCTCCACCACCAGTGTGATGGTTCCTTTAGAGAGTCTTCCCAGGTCCTCCTTCTTCAACTGGTAGGAGACCTGCTGTCCATTGGGAATCTGAGAGGATGGAGAGCACATGAACCAAGCCTCACTGACAGGATCGTATGGTTAGGGTCTCAGTTAGTATGGTTAATAACAATAGCTAACTGCTAACGGTAGGATCTCCACTTACAAAAAGTAAAGGAATGGCCACTTTGCCCAAGAAGTTTGTAGATTTGTCTGTGTTTTCATCAAAGACGGTCAGCTCCAGCACCTCATGGATGTCCTTTATTGGGCTAAAACAAGATGAAAGTAAAGGCATGTCTGTACTGTACAGTAGGGTGACTATATCAACATGAAAGATGACTTAGTTACAATGTAAGGACTTGGTTCCACTCTGGGTTGAGCGTCTTGTAAATGGTTTGAGTTTGTAGTCTGCTGTTCCCAAGTTCGACAACACAGAATGGATCGCTTTTACCTGCAGAGGAAAACAATTTCTTACTGTACATTGCAGTACAGAACAATATGTGGGAGTCAGGAAATGATTGCAATAAAAGACACCCATGATGACATAGTCTTGTACCATTGAGGTCTGCAGACAGGATATCTGTAGCCTTCAGAACTTGGACCTGAAGGAAGCCCACCTCCCTCATGCTCTTGAGCGTGTTCTTCAAGCTCTGCGGGGGAACGTGACAATAACGGACGTCAACTCTTCTGGAATGAATCAAGGTGACGCTTCGGTTTTCTTCCCAGATCCAGCTGAATGCTGTCTGAACCAGAGAGTAGTGTGTGTGTGTGTGTGTGGTGGGAGCCACTAACGTATTTGTCCAGGGCGATGTCCCTGTCGTCTGGCTGGTCCAGGGTGTAGGCGTTGATGTTGGACACAGACACCCCCCAGCTGGGGCTCAAGGTCACCAGCAGCACCAGGCTGCCCTTCCCTGGGTCCAGCATGTGTGTGTAGAGCTGCTTCTCATCCACGGACAGTCTGGTCAAGTCTATATCATACCTGCACACACACACACACACCATGGTCAGAAAGGTCTGTAGGGATGAGACATTGTCAGATATGATCCAATACCTGGTTCTCATCTCCAAACTTACACCCCCCAGCATTCCTCACACTTCCTCCCTCTCTTGGCGTACACCTCCACCTGCAGGGGCTCCAGGACGTCATCGTATTTGTTGAAGTCAAACTGCTCCCTCCACTGGGGGTTGGCCTGGATGCACAGGTTCTGGGGTAGGGTGGGATCCAGTTGTGGGTGATACGTCAATGTATATCACACACATACTTGTACACACACACTTGTACACACACATGTAGGGGGTTTTATGTATTGATATTTAACAAAAATGCTGGAATCTGCAAATATTGCCTACTCTACCATGATTTTTGTAAATCGGAGAGAGAAATATTAAAAGGTGAGGAGGGAGAAGGAGTAGGAGAAGCCAGAGGAGAACCTCAGCAGATCAAGAATCTAGAGAACATGCTTCACAAATCCCTTTACACCCAACTAGCATCTGTAGAACAACCAATCAGACCACATCTTGACCCTTATCATGTGACTAGTAATGCAGCAGTAAGTCACACATTAAGGTGAGAGACCCATCAAGCCGAGACTCTGTCACTGTCCAAATGTTAGCATGCTAGAGGTGGGGGGGGCAGGGTGACACCCAGCCTACACACACACATACACAACTCTGACTCGCTCTCTGCCTTAAACACACAAACACACATACATACACACACACTATCGCTCTCTCTTTCTCTTTCTTACATACACACACACACATTCTCGCTCTCTCTCTCCTATGCACACACACACACACACTCTAGACTAGACGGTGATGTGATGTCAGGTTTAATGCAGTGTCAGAGTAAGCAGAGACTACATGACAGGTGGATTAAGTCTTCCTTTAGTCCGACCAGGATGGGGATGGGGGGAAAAGGGAGGACGTTTTTTTTGTGTGTGTGTGACGCGTGTGTGTGTGTGCACACGTGTGTGTGTGGGTGTGTGTGTGAGTGTCTTTGTGTGCGCACCTCTAGCTGCCACTCTGGGATTGTAAACACTGACAGCTTCCAATTAGAACCAGCTTTGTTCAACAAACAAACAAGCCGAAACGAAAGCGGAGAGGTTTACAAAGAAAGGACACGAAAACACAAGACGCGCACTGAAATCATCAGGGGGAGGCAAGTTGTAGAGGTAGATGAGCAGGGCATGCTGGGTATGCAAATACAGCTAGTGAAGCCCGGCACCGGAAGTCCAGGGAGAGTGGAGAGGAGATGAGAGGGGATGGGAGGGGAGGAGAGGGGAGGGGAAGGGAGGAGAGGGGAGGGGAAGGGAGGAGAAAGGAGGGGTAATACATTATGCCCAGTATAATGAGCTGCTTCTGCAACGGCCCAATGAGCCGAGGTGGAGGTGAGCCACTGACAAACACCTGCTGAGAGTAAAGAGAGGAAGAAAGGGAGAGAGGCACAGGAAGACTGGGAAAAGAGACCGGGAGGGGTAATGAGAAGAGAGAAAGAAGGGGGTAGTGGGAAAACAAGGGGAGAACATACAGTCTATAGAGAGTAACTGAAGAGAAAATGGAGAGAGAGAGAGAGAGTGAGAGAGAGAGAGAGAGAGAGAGAGAGATGTACAGTAGTTGAAGCATGACAACAACAACTAATGGTGCCACTTGCTCTTATAACCCCACCTTGCTCTTGTACTTCTGCTCCCCCAGTCGGAAGCGGACATAGATATCTCCATAGCCATTCTGGGGCATTTCCTGACCCTCCACCAGGCTGATGCCAAACAGCCCACTCCACAGCTGACTCTTGGCTTGGGCCTCGGTTGCGCGCTGCTCCCGGATCGGTTCCAGGTTCGCCAGGCCTCCCTGGAACACACACACACAGACACACGTTTACATGAGGGAATCCTTAGAGCCCTGCTCTGTTCAACCTCCTCGCCTCAACCCTGGCACCATCACACCAGCCATACATGAAAGCAGGACCGGGGCTTGGTCGATACAGAGCGTGTCTCTGTTTGAGCACATTTGCACATCTCTGCTGACGGGCGAGCCACACTGCTGAGGCTCCTAGAGAGAGAGAGAGAGAGAGAGAGAAGGAAAGAGAGAGAGAGAGGGGGTGGGGGGGATGTCAGCAAGCAGCCAGATGTCCCTGGCTGTGACAGTCCCACTCATCACCGGCTGGGAGACAGAGACAGGGGAGGCAGGACACTTGGCATACTGCAGCACAGACAGCAGGCCGCAGTGAGTAATGATGCAAACCACACAGCCTTCTCATCAGCAAATCACGACTAAATGTTGTAGATGCATGTACATAGTGTATGTGTACGTTTTGCACAGTATAGACAGCCAAACACAAACAGCAGTGAACATGTCTGGTTTAACTGCTCCACGCCACAGCTAGAGCACAAGGATGAATTCAGCCTTCTGGAAAATGCTGTAAAATAGGACACGAGGGGGTAGAACAACAAGTCCAGGAAATGTGAACACTGAGGCATCAAGGACAGCCCAAACAAAGGGCCCACCACCCCTGGCGTATGTCACAGAAGGAGAGGGAGAGAGAGAAACAGGGAGAGATGGGGAGAGAGAGAGAGAGAGAGAGAGTGAGGGAGGGAGAGAGAGAGGGAAAGAGCGGCCTTGATACATGTCCATGTGTTAGCGTTCCCCCGAGCCTAGTCTCTGATCGGCGAGGGCTGTAAAAACAAACAAGGTTGGGTAGGCCTGACTGTAATTAAAGAGCAGGGCCTTAATCTGCTCCGGCCTCCTTTGATTGGATGGCTCCCTCCGCTGCCCCGGCGCTGCTTCAAACAGCCCCGACGACGACTCCCCTGACAGCCCGGCTCCTCCCCTTGGCTACGGGGTCACAGCCTGCACCGCCACCCAATCCAGAGGGGATCAAAGCCCGTCTCAGGGACCTGAATTAACATGGAATACCAGAGCCCAGCCCTATAAATAACCCCCCTCTCCTCTGCTCCCCTCTCGGAGGAGGAGAGACAGGGGGAGAGGAGGACAGAGCGATGGAACACAGGGACCAGCCAAGTCGTCCCAAGTGTTTATCTTGGACACATTTCTATCTCGGCGGCCAATAAAACAATTCCACTTAAATGTAAGTGGCCCCTAAAGGGAGTCTATTCCTGGTCCTAAAAGGGCTGTGCGATTGCTTCCATATGGTAGGACAGCATGGGGACGAGCAGGATGAGCCCAGAACCAGGTCCATTTGGCTGGTACCTCGGCCCGGTCCGTCCACAGCTGTGAAATGACATGCTAACATCTGGGTTATTGCCCACTATGCCTGGGAATTATCAGCCTCACCGATCTTAGGCATCCAACACTGGCAATGTGCCTCCAACAGCAGAGCCCCCTCCCACACACCACACACACACACCACTAACTCTTTCACATGGCCCCCTTCTGACTGAAACACTATCACACACAGCGGTTATGCTGGGGCACACGCCATTCTCTCTCCTCCACGGGCACTGGTGAAAGCGTAAAAGATGTTCAGTGTGTGGGTGGTGTTGTACGAACGGCAGTAGAGAACTACTGTACATAACAAGGCCTTTAAGGCTGGGAAATGATTTCAGATGTTTGTGTTTTTTTTGTTTGTATATATAATAGAAATTCAAACGTGAAATTTACTTTGTTACATGCGAAATTAGCACAGTCATTTAAGAAGAACAGTGGCAAAATGTTTGTTGTGTGAGTGTCCATTTCACCATCCTCGGAGCAGCACATATGAAAGTGGCTTTCCTTTTTTCACGTGATAGTGAGATTGACTACAGCTTGGTCAGGAGCCTAAGCAGAGGCAGATGTACCAGCTGAAGAGGTGTGAATATCCTCCCACAGTACAGCTACAGTCATGATTACAGTGTGATTCCTAAACACAAAAACACAGACTGTGAACCCAGACTACATCTAATTACTGATTAAAAAAGGCACAGTGGATCGTTGATTTTTTCTCTCTTTCTGTTCTTTGCTATACTATGTATTTGATCGTTTAAATTGGCTTAGATCACTGACTGGTGCTGGTTATACTTTAAGTCAATATAATTTGCTATCGGCACTACAATTAGATCATCCATTAAGATACTTAGAAAATAAATGTTCAACCAAATCACAGATGCTTACGAGCCCAAATGCTCGGATGACACCAGTCTTTGTTCTGATATTCCTCCAAAGCATAGTGATCTACTGCCCCCTGGTGCTAGACATCAACAAAACTCCCATCCATATTTTCTAACAGTAAAGGGCGTTTTTGTGATAATACATTCTAACATAGGTTTTCGTGACAAACATACTGTATCTCATGAAGCACTAAGATATTAAACTCTTACCCTTCGTTTTGGCAGCCATTTCTGTGAGATAAAGAAGAGTAAACAATCAATGAAACGTTGAGAACATTGGACATTTTGTAATTTTCGATTATACAAATAAATAAATAAAAGACTTGAGTGAAAAGTGGCCTTACCGGATTCCGTTTAATAGTGGCGTCTCTCAGGGTCAGACAGGTCTCTAGTACAATGACCCCCATATCCACCTTACATTTGAGGTTGTCTAGACACAATTCCATCTCACAAGTCCTGCATACACACACACAAACACACACACACACATAGCATGCAGAACAAAAATGGTAAGGAGTCTTTGAGGAGTGTGGATATGATTATATTTACGACCACATGCATGTACAATAATGTCTTTAGTGATTTGTGGTACTTGTAAACTTACTTGTCTAATTCTAGGTTAGCTAACACAAGAGTGCTAGACCCCATGAAGACATCAGAGGTCATGTTTCGGTCATATACCTGGAACAAATCCAGAAACATTGTTAGATCTTTATTTGAATTTCAACGGTTTATTCAGCCCTGCTGTCGCTGACTATGAACTAGGTAAGGTGTTTGCTGGCCCTGCTATTGAATATGGAGCTATTGATTCCTGATTATCATCCATGCACATGGTAATGAGGTAACACCCTGTGTGTGAAAACAAGCTGATACCCACTCGGACATCCACACTGTGATCCCGGTCGCGCAGGGCGTAGGAGAACGACTCGTTCCATCTGGGATCCCGGGTTTTGCGCACAACTTTGCTTTTGTAGAACATCTTCCCTCCAATTTTAAATTTGACGTAAGGATCAGTTGCACCTACAGGAAAGAACAAAAATGAATATCCATGAGATCAACATAGTCTGACTGTATGCCGTTTCTAAATACCATTGGAACAACATTGAATTGTAAAAAAGAAATCATGGAATAGGCCTATTCTGTCCTATATATTCAATTCAATAAATACATCAAAATAATTATCAAATGTGAATGCCCCTGTCCAGAACACACACACACACAGTCCCCCTCCCCCCAAGGGGATATCAAAGAGCTGCATTGTGAGAGACGGACATACGCAGGGAGGAGTTGTGCCTCACATTTATTTGAGAAATCGGAGGGATGTAGCTGTTTAATTGTGAAAGAGTTCAAAAAAACTCTCGCCAGCAGGAGGCAACCAGCAAATAAAGTCCAGAAACCAGGAGCAACCGGTGTTAATCTCCCAAGCCTGTTAGGAAAGTCTGCCTGCGAGCAGTATGAGGGGGGACGGGACGCCTTTGTCTGCGCTATGGCATGCAGATTGGCCGAAAAATGAAACGCCAGTCCCATGCCTTGGTTTGTATGGGGGGAATAAAGGGGTGCTTGAGAGAGTCTGCAGGGAGTCTTGAATCACATGACAAAGGCCCTGTGGGGATGGGCTGTCAGGCCTGTCAGCTCCCCACTCCAAATGAACATCTCGCTCGGGCAGGCAGGACCCACAGCAGCTCCGCCCTGCCCTGCCAGGCTGTGACAGCCAGGGAAACCTCCAGGCAACTTGACAGGAGGAGAATGTGGCAAGCCAGCGAGGAGAAAAGCTCTGGCATGGCTGAGAACGGTGACGATGGAAATGAACAATAACGAGAGAGAAAAAGAGAGGGGAGAACAAAAAGAGAGGAGCGGGGGGATGGCGGCGACATGGGGCCTCTCAGAATATGTCATGACAGTGTATGGTGGTGGTGGGTCTTTGGCATGGTGAGGATTGTTGGGCAAACAGTGGAGAGACGGGGGGCGTATAGGGATTGCATCATCGAGGTGCCATCTTGTCAGGCAAAGTAAGGTCTCAACTAACAGGAAACAGAAGGCAGCCGGCGCAGGCCTGAGGCGTGAGAGACTGAGGCGGAACAGCTGGAGCCGTCCTTATTCCAAGAGTGAACAATTTCACCTAACAAATATTATTTTAAGTGAGTTATAAAAACTGTCATGATAATAGAATTGCTCAGTATCTTGTAAATTATTAAGAACATCAAAACCAACCACCATCCTATGTTACTATGAACTGGTCAGTGATTTAATTCATACATGATGCTGCTGTCATGTGGTGATTCCACCTGATGCCGATTGAGGTCACTATTTTCCCCAAAATTATCTTATTAGTGTAGTGTCCGTGATATATTTCTGAATTCAGATTGTGACTTGTTGCTAGTGTTTCTAGTTGCTTTCTAGTTGCTTTATTTTGTACATTCCCCCTTTTTGTATGTTTCTAATCAAATAAGAATTAGCCTAGTGCTACAGTAGCTGAATGTGCAGTCCTTTCAGACTGGTTGCAAGTTCTTCTAGTTACAGTAAACAGACATAGCCTAATGTGCTTTCTATTGTTGTATATTTTCCTATTTCTAATCAAATAACATTCAGCTGAATAACAATTAGCCACTAACAATCAGCTGGCTGTACTGTACCCATTAGTCATGTGGGTATCTATGTGCTACTGCAGCTAGCTGATGTTAGCTGCTGAAAGCCAGACTAGCTCGGTAGCTACTGGTGGCTAACTCTATGAGATGTTTATAGGTAGCACTTAACTAAATACACACTTTTAGGTCTGGATGGCCTCCTCATACAACAGGAAACCTATTATTTACTCTTTGCTCCCCGCCTTGTTTCACCAATGGGTCCCTGTGCCAAAAGGCTCGACCCCCTGGTGGCCCCCAAAATGTAGAGTGAATAATCAAAAACATTAGGCCTCATTCTCGAACATTTTCTGAAGTTTCTTCTGAAAAGTTTCTTACGGGCTTTGGAAAAACAACGTAAGAAAAAGGCAACAATAATGTTTAATGTAACTGGCCCCTCTAACAGTACTACCGGCCCCAGCTTGGCCCCCCTTGTTGAAATGGTCTAGAACTTTCCCTGCCCTGGGGACCAGGGATGAAGACCACTGAGCATGACACCCCAACAGAGAGGACAGTCATACTGCCTTGAGTGACTGTCGACATATTTGTCAGGTATTTAAATATCTTATCTCATGTGGGTATAAGATAACATTAAAGTTTCACAAAGGTGTCTTTCCCAAGGTGACTTTACAATGAGAATCTAATTTTTAGTGAAACAACTAGTACTTACACTTCTGTCTTTGTATTTTAGCTTGCCATACTGGGTCTTTCACATTGTCTAGATGTAAATATTACATTTTGATGTAGTAGTACATGAAAATGTGTTGTGAAACTTCAACTTAGCTTAGTCACAGCTGTAGGTATTTGGTGGTGTTTTCCTTGTCTTCCATAAGGGAGGAGTATGACATTCTGGTCTGACCACATGCCTTGCCACTGTGTGTCAGTTTTTTCTATTCAGAACCTCAGTAAGCCTGACTAAGTAATTAGTCAACACATCCCAACGTGTCAATGAGTATTAGCTTAACCTAATTAGAAAGAAGAAAAAACTAAGCTATATATGCCTCTTTTTTGTAGTTGCTTAATACAAACTGTAACTGTTTGCTAAATCGGTCGACTTCCAAAATAACGTTCCATGCTAACACTCACAGAAATGCTAGAGTTTCACCTAACAGGATCTTTTTAGCACAAACAGGGCATTCATTGTGAGTAGGTGGGGTGTGATTTGGTATTGATTGCAGTGGGATTTTCACTTCAGAATGTCCATTGTGTTTGTTTGTGGGTTTTGCTTTTCAATGGTTGGGTAACACTTCCAGTTCCATTGTTTTAAGTACAACATTGTCACTGAGTTGAACATTGAGTAACAGCAGGTCAAGCACTGTCAGTGCACTTACCAGAGCGATCCCGGATGAACAGGTTTCTACCTTCCTTCAGGTTGATGGTGAGGAGATACCTCTGAAAAGCAGCGGGCACAGGCCCCCCTGGTGTATACTGAGAACAAACAGAACAAGCAGGTGATCTCTATGCCCTCATGTTGTCCTCGATCAGGTGACAAAGTGTGATACGAGTCCAGAACTCACAATTTCGCCTGGTTGGTCGTGCATGGGCTGCTCATACTGGTCGCTCTGCTCATTGCTCTTTATCACAAAGGAAAGTTGGAGACAAACTGGATGAGAGACCCTGACTCTCACATATCCTTACATAAGACATTAGCAGAAAGACCGTCAAAAAAATATCCTGTTATCTTTTTTAGTGTTCACATTCTGCTAACTATGACGTGAAAAAGATTTGATTAGATCAGTTTTATTCAGTCTGTTTCGGTCAACCTTAACGTGTTGTGTTGGCAACCGGTAATGCAGGTTTAAACTGGACTCGGTAACGCCTCAGAGATTTATCTGAGATCTGAAGGAAGGAGGATGTAGAAGTTTGGGTTTCAGTTCTACCCAGGAAGCTAATAGTGAGCCTGCTACAACCAACCATGGAGTTGAGGGGGACCATGGATGTTTTTTTGGGGGGTGGCCTACATGTTAGGGTGAAAAATATAAACAACAATACAATTATCACTCTTAGATTATGTGCTGTGACTAATCTTAGAGAACAGGGCACACCTAGTATCACTGTAAGACTTATTATCAGACCACAATATTTAAGTATGAAAAAAAGGTCTGCAAATGCAAATGTGACCATTGTGCAAATACAGTATTTGTCCCACTGGACACAAGTCCTACAGTACCATTCAAATAGTGGAATACATTAAAGAAGGTGTTAAAATACTCAGGCTCAAGTAGTTCAATTCTAACATGAGGAAGACTGCATAGTGTAGCTTTGTCATTTATCGAGTTCAGTAAAACATTTGGCCTTAAAACCTTGCTTATGTCATGTTGAAAAATGACCCTGTGTTGCAGTAGGAGTGTGTGCAGTAGAGGAGTGTGTGAGTGAGCTTTGTACCTCCTCCATGTCGTCCTGGGGCTCCATGGAGAACATTGTCATGTCAGAGGAGAGAGCCTCTCTCATGTCCAGGTCCTCGGGGTCAGTAGCCCAGGGCGCGTTGTAGTGCTCCTCTGTCGGGCTGCCACAAGCCGACTCCCCATCTGCACTCTCCACAGGGGTGCCCTGTCTGTCCACTGGCAGGGACCATCTATCCGGAGCGATTTTCAGTTTTGCTCTGCTTGTTGCAGGAATGTAGCCTTCTGAAAACACTCTCCCACGTACCCCCGAATACCCCGACTTATCCAGAAGGAAGCTAACTTGTTCCCCAGAAGGGTTTGCTCTTTCTCTTGATGCAGCACCCCTGTCCACAGGAAGGTCAGATCTATCCACAGAGGAGGGAAACCTTTCTGTGGATCCGACCTTTGTCTCAACGAAAGGACTTTTTCGTCTTTCAGGAGAAGACGTTTCCCCTCTAGCTGCTGTTGTGATCCTGGGTGCGGGCACCGGTAGGTCTCTGGAAGCCATTCTAGTCAGAGGTTCCTTGGAGAGCCCATCCACAGGTTGGTCCACACTTTCCTCAGGCATGCTCAATTCTTCCTCTTCGTCCTCAAAGAAAATCACCTCTTCTATAGGGCCACTTCCTCTATGATTTCCCATTCCACCATCCACAAAAGCATAATCTGAAATAATTTGTCGGACTGGAGTGGCTGAATCGAGTACCGTTAGTCTGTCTGTGAACAATGGGCCACTGGAGATAGAGCTGGTATCACTTTGGTCACTAGCTATGGGAGTGGACTCGCGGGGTATCAACCTGAGGTCACCCACTGATAAACTACGTCTGTGGGCCAAAGGTTTACCTTTCTTACCAGCCCCCTTTTTTATCCTGATGTTAGCAAAGGGGGCCTTAGCCTTGGCACGGAAGTTCTCCCATTTATTTTTTTTCATGGCATCCATATTAAGATTTCTGAAAGGTTCCGGTATTATAATTTAACGGCTGTAAAAACTGGAATGATAAGATCGAGAGGAAAATACAGTTCAGTGCCTTATTTAGGCAAGTTTATGAGATGTGTCTCTGTTACAGCGACATACCAGGCTGTAGATTAGAACCACATACTAAATAATTCTCTTGACAGGAATGTCAGACTTGTTAGATAATGTCCTATAGGTGTTTTTTTTATTTTATCAAACAGTGTTTTATACTATATATTGAATAGGTTATAAGATATATTGAAGAAACTACAGAAGTACCAGCACATAATGTGCCTCTGTATGGAACACATGCATGTTCAAACAATGTTCTCATATCGATACAAAAATATATATGAATTACCTGTCTTCACGCTTCACTCTCTCGTTTTCCTAAATCATTTGCGTGTGAGTGTGAAAGATAACAACACTTACCTTTCTAAGGTATAACACAGCTGAGCACCTTCATTAGATGAAGCATTCCCCAAAGTGCGACTCCTTAGTGATTGCAACAACTCATCTGGTAAGACGTCACACACTGGTATGGTAAAAACTAAGGAAGTGTCTCTCGATGGGTTTGTCTATTGGTGGAACCTCAACTGAGACAAACAGGCCACACCAGTCACACCAGGTGAGACACAGCAAGATAGTGAGTCATAGCTAACAAAATAACTGCCAGGTGGTGGAGTCTTTAACATAACATAGCCCTTACTCAGTATCCACACTGGCCCATATAAAGGCGTTGCATGAAACCAATTAAAATGGTATCGTTCAATAATATAGAATAAATAGTGGTTTAGATGGCCATTTGTTGGCAGATATAATGTAGTGGATACAATCTCAGGAAGAAATCTAGCTTGACAAATAAGGAAATTATTCGTATAATACATTATTATCACAACGTGACATAAACAATGTGAGGATGCATACTTTGTTTATTAGGTACGTATTTGCCTCAAGACTAACATTTACTTATATTGTTGCCAAGTATAACGTGCTTTCATTAGCATTCCAATTATTATTTGCATCATAATCTCAGGCTTTGGTAGCAATCCAACAATTCACATTGTAGATTCTGAGACACAAACTTGAAGAATGCAGGCTGCGTGGTTCAGTGATCCGATCTCATATCTTTAGACTTGGCATTCAGTCACTGCGTCAATTGTCAGTATGGAGCCTTACCCGACTCTATTCCATTCATTCATCTCTATTTATTTACAGTGCAACATGGTTTAGCCTAAGCTCATCAAAAGTGAGCATTCATGTTTGCTTGGAATAAACAAAGCAACAGGCCCAAAGACGTTCCCACATACTGCTGGCCTGTGCAGAACAGTGGTGACTATGTGACAACAGATGCGTTTGAGTTTGGACCGAGCTTTGTTCAATATTTGCACCCGTCTTAAGGAGCTCAGACCCACATGAAAGAAGCCCAACTTGGCAACCAGTTAAAAGGGAGAAGTGAGAACCCGAAGAGGGCAAGCCCCTGTGGCAGGTGGCCTGTACCCTCATCCTCAAACAGCGCAAAAGCTCGCCTGGTTCTCCTATATGATTCCTGGAGCTTGTCCAGCATTGTGCACAGCTGGTGCAGAACGCAGAGACCAAGTAACCAGGTTTTGGTGGAGCACTTGCTGATCAAGCGTAGTATGGAAGTTGCCAAAGCACGTACTAATCAGTCATGACGAGAGAAAGTAACACATTCTTAAAGCATGCCTTATGATTGCGCAACCTTACCTTATGAAGGTCCCAGTATTCATCCATTGTACTGTAGGTGACGCTAGAGTACAGCAGGAGGACTAAGAAAAAAAGGACTAATTTAGTGGCTTTGGCACAATGATTGTGGTCGATCTTGCATGGTCATCATCGGTAATAGAAACCTTTGTCTTTTTGTACTCACATTTTCATCCGTTTACAAAAATGATGAATTCCTCAAAGGTCGCGCACAATTGCTCTCTTTTTTTGCCAAATAACTTGTTATGTGTTCTCAATAGGAAATTGGAGGAGATGTAGTTACATATGGCAGCTAGCTGAAGATGTTGTTACAGGTGGCATGACGCTGTAAAAGTAACTCTGTGATGGCCAGTTAATGTTGGTCATTGTTGGTGTATGGATCCTGGAGAGAATGGTGTACTGAAGAGGAGCCCCACACATGATGACCCTGACGAACGAGCTTGAGAGCACCTGTAGAGAACTTAACCGGGGACAAATGTATCTCATTCTTCAACCAAGCGAGTTAACTGTCACTTAGCTGTTTCTTATGCCACCTACTGGTAAGTCGCTGTGAAGCAAATTCAGAAACAAAAGGGGTGAATCTTGACTATATTGTAAATAAGCCTGTTTCATGCCAATGATAAACTTCATGGTGATGTGAGTGTTTGTACTCTGAATGTGGACAAAAACAAAGATTTAAAAGTAGTCATTACTCTGATAGTAAGGCACATAGAGTAAATTATTGAGCATACATTGAGGTGTTTAATGAAGCTGTCAGTCTTTTGTTTGGGACTTCACATGTGGACATTATCTATGAGAGTTTTTAAATGTATACAGAATAAGCGAAATAACCTAAATTACACAGTTAAAGCCAAATTGTACTTTAGTGAATGTAGAATACAAATGTGTACAACAATATCTAGCATATTATCTTAGTCATTCAATATAAAGTTCACTAGAATATTTATTGTATAATGAAGATAAAACAACACATTCAAGGGCAATAAAATCCAGATTAATTTAAAATTCTCTCTTAATTTTGAAACAGTTTGTTTCATACATGGCAACAAAGTCCAGCTTGTGCCGCCAAACGGTTTGAGCATTCAAACCGAAAACAGCTTCTATGAGTGAACTATTAACTACAAACAATTACCAAATACATAGTTCTGTTTATAAAAGCCATAAAGCAAAGCAGTGTACTCTTGCACAGCAAAGTGAGGAAAGTTTTCGACAAAGTTCTGTGGTATACTTGAATCCTTGTTCTTTCACATTCAACAGTTGCACATTTTTGGACAGTACATGGAGAAGGAGTATCTCTCTAAATAAGTTATGCATTTCTTGTGTGACTCAAATTTGAGTATGTAAGACGGCTCATTATTGATAGCATGCAATGACTGCCTCAAGAAGAGGACGTGTTAGGTAATGCCTAAGAAACTTTAAATGATCTATCATGTCAGCAGTTCTTTGGGATAAGGCTAACTGTGCATATAGAGAGAAACTAGAAAAGTCCCTGATATCCTATCGAGTGCTAAAGTGTGCAGGTTCTGTACTCTGTGCTGATGCTATCAAAATAGATGCTATTCTGTTATAATGGTATTATTGCTGTAAAATCATGGGATTCTAATGGGTTATAGTGTATAAGTTATATTTTTCTGTTTATACAGAACATTCGGATAAAGGTTCTGTTTAATTAAAGGTCAAACTTAGGAGAAATGATCTGTTGTTGATTGTGACCAAATTTGAGGTTAACCTCGGTTTCAAGCTCCATTCAAGCAGTGCCACTATTGGACAAGAGGTAACAGTCAAGACCTCATTGGTTCACACCCTGAGCACATGTATCTGAGAATATCCATTCTTATCCAACAGGACTTTAGTTACATCAAGGATGAAGTCTGGGTGTGACATTATGTAATGACCGCGTCTAGGCAAAGTATGAGTCGGGTGCTGCATAGATCATTACCGGCTTATCGCCAACTGCTATGAATTCAATGGAGAGGTGTGGAGAGCGTGTCTAAGAGCTACAGTACACAAGATATTCTATAACAAAAGTAGAGTGATACTCCTCCTGTACTAAAAAAAAATGCAATCCAGCAGTGAGATGAAGTCAAATCATTTGCATTGTTTCAGGTACTGTATGATTTAACTGCAGAATGACTTGATTTATTTATGTTCTTGCCACTGTAGGATAGACCATAATGCAAGCTAGGGGCCCCTGTAACAGACAACAAATGACTGTGCATGTAGAAGTCTCACCATAAAGAAAACTGTCTACTGTAACAGTTTAACAGGACGTGCTGTGGCTCTTTTCCAGTGAGGCACACTGCCGATTACTGCCCTCAAGGTTTAGCAGGCCTTTCCAACCCCAACTAGTCCTTTGCCACAAACATATTCTGGTTATATTTTACTGAGCCAATGAACAAAACTGAAGATTTTTTTTACATAATCATGACTAAAGTTTTACATTAGGCTATGATATTTACAACGACTAAATTTATGAACCGGAGTGATCAGGTTTCTCAGAAAAGTGATAGTTCACTTTTATCAAATTAATTTAATATGGATGTGGAAGGTTTGATGACATGGGTTGTGAAACACGTGTTTAATTTGAGCTATGCATATTCACAGAGGCTAATTCTTGGATGCTGAAATTCTGAGGTGCTGAGACTCGGGTATAGATATTGGCAGTGTATTCAGCAGCTGTAGGTAAATAATGTGTATGGAGAAACCTTATTTTCTTAAGCCTTGCGATTATGCGTCACAAAATATATATATTTTTTAAACATTGTAACTTTAACCGTACAGCACTGATGTTACAATTCCGTAAGGACAGACAGTCACTACTATTAAAGGGGAAAACGACCCAAAACAACCTTCTGGAAATAAAAAACACTTGATAACGGCAAACATTTTGAAGAACATACTGAATAATTAAAATAGTTCATGTTAAACCAGTGAATACTCAACTCATTAAGGACCTTGCCTTGTAAATTTGGCAGTAATCCACAAAAATAGACTTTTTCCTTGATTCTGGCGATAGTACAATGCATACTTACTCACACCAAGGTGATATATATATATATTAAAGTTGCTATTTACATAACAAAAACGTTTGGCTCAAATTCTTAATTTTTACAGCAAGTGCTCATGGCTTTTTAGATTTTGATTCAAGGTCTGGCTTGCATGTCTTTAAATATGTTTGCCAAAAATCTGCACAATTAAAAAGCAACTACAATAAAAACAAAAACATTTGGAGAAAATGTATACTAAACAATATCTTCATCACAACGGAAGGAAATACAAATTTGGCTTCCATTACTAATGGCTTGGAGCAGTGTAAGTATTTCTTGCTGTTATGTCACCAGTTCAACTGGACAATTTACTGTTACCTTAATTGCAAATTTATTGATTCAAATTAAAATGAATATTGTTATTGCAGTATATTATTTTGCCATCTGTTTTTGTACTCTTAACACAATGATTTAGTTTCCACATCCGATAGCTGCTCTTGTTGCCCACCAGAGAAGCACTCTTCTACATAAAAGAGAAGTTCAGATCACTGAGCATGATATCTTAAAAAAAATGGCAGATAAATGTTTTCAATAAGTTAAAAAAGAGACATTAAACAAGTTATGTTTACTGTAGCAGTTTTTGAAATGTGAGCTTGAACAATAAACAAGCAGGGGCCCTCAGCTGCAAATAACTATCTCTGACTTTTTGTGACTCGCAACCACAATAACAAAAAACAGCAACTACTAGTAAGTGGTGGACTCAACCAGTGACTACAATAATCTCCACTGCTTAATAAATGACTCCTGTAAACCTAATCTGATTTGCACCAAGTACCTAATATCCTCTGATGGTGTATATAATTCAGCAAAACTGCCTTTGACTTTCTTTTCTTCATACGTGGCGTGTTTATTTTAGATATGTCCTGACAAAATCTTTTTATTTATTTCAGTTGCCATTTTCCTTCTTAAAAAATGATATGCAGTTAAATAATAATAATCTGATATTAATAGCTTGAGGGAGCCTCCCTACCCCCTCCCACCCCCCCCCCTCCCCTCCCCCCTGTGTCTGGCTGGCTGGTGACAGGGGGCTGGACCGGGGGCTCTCTATGTCACCCAGGCGTCCATGCGCATGCGCTTGACTGAGGGGCTCTCCCTGTCGTCTGTGTTGGCCGGGGGTCTGCCCAGCCCCAGGGGAGAGTGGAAGTCTGCCCGGTGGTCCTCCCGGTCACTTCCGTCGTAGGAGGAGCATGAGGAGCTGAGGCTGTCGACAGGCGAGCGGCCCAGGTCCTGGCGGCTGGGCACCTGCTGCTGTTGCTGCTGCTGCTGCTGTTGCTGCTGCTGCTGTTGCTGCTGCTGCTGCTGCTGCTGCTGCTGCTGCTGCTGGGGGAAACCGGAAGGGGGAACACGCTCTCGCGGAGGAGAGATGGGCTCTGACTTAATGTTGATGTTGTGGCTGGTGTTGATGGAGAGGTTGGAGCCCTGTGGTAGGTGACCACCACCCCTGTGGAAAACAACAGAGGCAGTGTCAGTCTGCAGTTTCTATACAGGAATCAGGCCATCGGAGTGACGGCAAAAGAATGGTACATGCCAGGTTATGTACACGATCTATGTGAATATGTCCAGTAAGCTACGTGGGTGTCTTTGTGAACCGTAGCGCAGAGCGTGTCCAAGTGTGTTACTCACACCAAAGAGCTGAGAGCTGCCTGTCCCAGTTGATGCTGTTGCCATGCCGACATGGAGCCCAGGGAGAGCCCAGGAGAGCCAAAGCCCTGCAGGGAGGAGATGTCTGCACTGCTCAGGGAGTAGTCTGTGAAAACAACACAGAGCCCGGTGAGGCCCCCGCACAGCAACACCTCTCTGCACAGGAGAACAGGGCCGGAGCTAGCAGCGAGGGTCAGACCTGCCAGGGGATTAGCTACTAGTAGGCGAGGCCAAACTCACCAGGGTTGTAGGAGGTGGGCATGCCTGAGTAGAGCAGGCCCTGAGGAGGCAGGCTGGGGGTGGTGACAGACACCACTGGGGTAGCCAGGGACTGGGTGGTCTGGGAACCGCTTAATCTCTGGGTGTTCTACAAGAAGAAGAAGAAGACAACAGCAGGATTTAGCCAATGGTAGCCAACAATTTAACCTGACACAGTACTACTGATCTAAATTTGTTTTCATATTCAGGATGAGTCAATTATCTTATAAAAATGTAGATTAAGGTACATATCGCACATTATCTCAGAGTGACAATTGAAATGTTGGAACTACTGGAATGAAAGGTTTTTACCATAAGGTGGCGCTATAACTTCATGACACATTTAGCCAAATCTCTGACTACAGATAAGAGAAAATCTCATAGAAAAATGGCTCGACAATGATAGCACATCATCTTAGTCTCGAAGTAATTTAATTAGGCAGGTTTTTTAATACAAATTATACAATTATACAAATTATGGGACTATACTGTAAGTGTCCCAATTGCTGATGGTCTTGTACAGACCACAGATGAGGGTGTTCCAAAAAGGTTTGACATACAGGTTGTCAAATATATCATCCAAGCCAAGCACAATTCAACTACTCCTAAACACACTGTAACTAGAAAAAACATATGTATAGTAGAGAATGTGATTAGCACAGTACAGAGTGATGTCAGCAAGTAGTGAATCTAAGTGATGGCCTTTGGGTTGAGCTCATTTTCATACACAATTCCAGTGCAGTGACTGGCATGCTGTCCAAGCACACAGTGCCTTCATGCAACAGGATTAGCTGTTAAAGACAATGTGTACAGTAGCTACACTGATTAGTGCACAATCACATTAAACCCAAACACTCACTGGTCTGGTTGGTCATAATATGCATGCTTATTTGAAGATGATTTCATTATGTTACACATACAATTTTAACCCATAATTGCAGGACACTTTTTGTTTAAGGAAAGAGAGATTATATTGGCAGAATATGACAGATTTCTGTCAAATGACTCGGAAATAACTGAATTCCTAAAGAGGTCTGGCCTCATTATCACCAGCTGAGATGACAGACACATTTTTTGGCAACACCTCATGATCAGAAGTCTCACCATGGGCTTCTATGACGCTTCCTACCACACACCTTCCTAAGAGATGACATCAGACCAAGAATCACATCATTCCCAATGTGGTCATCTCCTTCATTCCAAAGAGTTCAAAACTGGGTGTTTGTGTCAGTGTTATTTCCAATTTCCAGCTGAATTAAACTCAGTCACACTACTTTCAAATGCTGACTTTTGTTTCTCCATCTGGAGGACTGAAGGTGTCTGGTACTGTCATGTTCATGGTCACAAACCAACACGCACGCACACGTCAAGCCCCCAGTGACATTGCAAATATTCCCGTAGGTGTATAGGTGTGAATAAAACAGGTTAAGGCATCTTCAACAAGCCAAGCCCATAACATGCAGTGACAAACACAACTCTGCTGAAGAGCCTCCCTTCAAGCCAACATTATCCATATTCTCCACATTCTCTGACTCACAGGAGAAAACTATCTTTTGACATATTCCGCTCTAGAGCGATCCTCACCACCTTTACAGAATCACTGATTTATTTTCCTTGCATGTGTTTTGCTGGGATGAAAGTGAAAGCATGTTCAGTCAGTCATTTTTCCTCGGGAAGCGTCGGCACTCACCAAATCCATTTCCTCCTCCTCCGACTGCTCTCGACAGAAGAGAAGAAGAGAGGCAGGGTTACAAGGGAAGGTCTGGAGGACTTCTACAGCCGCCGTCATCTAATACCGCACATGAACAAACTCTCTCCCTGCTCGCGCTGCTTAAGGTCCTGTGAACCCTCTTTGTCACACTCCTGCCCTATCGATTCAAGTGGTTGTGTAATCAGGAGCGCTATTCGCGGAACGTTGTGTTTATCTGAATTCTTAGCACCACGTGAATACTGCTGCCATTGTTGCAGATGTTGGCTTTGGGCTATTTTAAAAAGACGATCAATCGTTTTTTTTTACCGATTGCCTCTTTAACTTGTGAACAATAAGGAGAAGGGGGTCACTGAGGTCAATTGTGATGTCCATTAAGGAGCACACTTAAGTTAATAAAGACGTTAAAGTGGCACAAACACACCGTATGACATGGACTTCACCTTCCATTAAAACTGTGCTTAACCTCTCATACTGAGGCCATGTCAATACCGCCCTCAGTCAATCCAATTACATAACCAGTCCTAAGGCTAGGCGGATTCCTCTGGAAGACGGCTCGCTGACTTAAAGCTAAATTTGTTCAATATGCTTGTCCAGTTACTACCCTAACAAAAGCCCACTTGTGATCCTAATGTGTGGCCGTGTACTGCCCATGCATCTCTCTATTAGGCCTTAAGATGTAGGTCAGCTTTTCAAAAACAACAGCGAGAGGCATTATCACTAATGGCTGAACAAACCGATGCCTTTGTCAGCATTTTCCTCGCTGGTGTTGTTTTGCCCTACACTGAAGAACATCAGTGTGCTCGAGTCCAACTCGAATCCAGTCTTCCATCTTCTCCGTGCTGTGGGACAGACCGGGCCCCGGCCAGAACCGTCTTAATACCCACACTCAATCAACAGCGGCAGGAAGACAAGACAAGGGCGACAAGATATTATCTAGCTCACACTCTGGGCCCCTGATTAAGCCTTCATCCCCACTCTGTCACACAGAGATGTGATTAATTTAATACCATTATGGCCTAATGACAGGCTGTCTGCAGACCTGCCACAGGCTGCCCCCTCCCTCTGCTGACTCTCCCCATCTGGAAGGGTTAGTCTACAGTGACAGAGCCGGCCCTCCCCCCTGCCACAGCACCCTGACATGCCCGGATCTCTCCCGGCAGAGACAGTCCCACGAGTTAGCTCTTCATTATGAGCTCGCTAAATGGCTCTGTCCTCCTCACGCGAAGTTCACTTGTTGCTTTGCGTTCAGCGGCTGCGCTTTCAGAATGCCGGCACGGCAACGCCCTTTCTTGACACTCCCCAGTCTAGGTGTGGATAGTGACGGGAACATCTGCGGTCACCACCAGGTAGTCCTCCGTGTATTTACCAAACAAGCCCTCCGTTTCCTGGAGAAACTCCAGTTGCTGGGAACGCCACCACTCTGAGCAATGCTGCAACTTGGAAAGGGGTAGATTGTTGGCAAAGTTCTTAGAAACTGTTCTCCCCTTCTATTTTTGTTTCTTTCTTTCTTCTTCTTACTTTTTTTCTGCACACGGTGATTTACGACCGTGACAACGTAGTGTAGCCTCAGGTGCGCAGGGTGGTCAGAGATCTTTGCACCTTAATTATTATAATTAGAAAGGGCCTTTAATTTCAATATGAATAATTGAGTAGCTGTGGAGGCACCTGGGCCTCTAAGATTTGGTCGTGCTAGTCAGCTGTGTTGTGGGGCTTCTTGGCACCCACCACAGACTGCTGTGTGCGATCAGCGAGGAATGTAGCATGAGCACGGCGCTCTGTGATTGCTGCTGATGGCAGTAAATGGGCGCTGTAGTGTACACTGTAAATGAGTTCCACTAGGGGAACAAATACAGGTCCTTAGACAACACACACACACATACACACACACACACACTGAGGTGTAGGCAGCGTTCCTCCCGGTGAAAACACTCATAACGCCGTGCGCTACTCCACAGAGATACCATCAGGGGATGCTGTGGAACTCCCACCGCCGCACGCCGCATGGAGGTGCGTGGGCCGGGGCTGAGCCAAACTGTGAGACGCCCAGGAGTAGATCTCTCTCTCTCTCTCTCTGATGCGTTCCACTTCAGCTGCTCCGCTCCTGTGAAACAGAGGGAGACGGGGGCTGCACTCACCAGAGGAGGCATCATGCCCTTGCTGGATGGAGGAATGACCACCCTCAGGTCTGGCTTGCGGCCGCCCATCCCCATGTTCCCTCCAGGGGGCGGTGGAGACTTGGTGGGCATGACTTTGCCCAGGCCGTTTCCGCTGGGCGTGGCCAGGAGTCCCGGGGATCCCCTGGGGTTGATGAAGCCGTTCCCTGCAGACACACGGGGACACTCAAGGCTGTCAGGAGAGCATGCAGTCATCAGCCAAACTTCCAACGCCCCATTTGGAAAGCGCCTGGATCCCTACGGCAAGCAAACGTCAAGTGTTCTTAACCCTCTGGGCACTTCTAATAGACTGGGATAATTATCCTGCACATTTACAAAAATAAAACCTCCATTTGAAAATTGATGAGCCTTTCACTCGCCGCGCAAATTACGACATCAAAGTCAGTCGGGATGTTTGGGAATTCAGCGAACAAATGTAGTGTGACTGTTTATAAGATCTGAACGGCTGAAACTGACCTATGTGCTCAGATAGCAAACTCACTTTTGCGCACACATTTGTCTAAAAACAAACTGTCGTTTTCTGCCTTGCATTCGCGCCACTATTGTACACACCGCTTTAGATGAACGTGTTAAGATGTCATTTTCTTCTTGTCTGTAAGTCACGGTAGGCTAACAAAGCTCTGAGTCATAATGCTAGATTACCCCCCACCCCGGGTCATTTCCTGTGGCAGGCAGCAGGAAGAGAGAAGAGGGGACATGGTGATGAAACCGTTTCAGAGTTTGCAGAGATACAGTGAGTAGCAGTCAGTGCATGCCAAGTCGTGCAGGCGTGCTGCAGGCCTACATGTCAGATCACCACTGTGTCAACGTTCATACGTCTGAGTCTTAGGAATCAGCGGCAAAGCAAAACACAAATTCAACAGTGTACAGCAGTTCACTGTTCAGAGTGTTATTCAGCTAAGCCCCTCTCATAAATCAGAACATTGAAAATGCATAGAACGGGGGTCAAAAAAAAAGAACAAAAACACCCGAAAAGAAAGAAAAATCGATGCTATCTAGTATTTCATCAACAGATCAGTGTCACACTTCAACAAGTAACCGAGTGCCCTATTGTGTTCTATTGAAACACAAGCCCGCTGCACAACAAGACGGCTCTCGCTCGCTGAATAAAGGAACAATCCCAGTCTAACTACTGATAAGGACCCCAACAATACACGATCAAATAAACAATTGTGAGGTCCACAATAGTGTCTCGCAGCTGAATCAACACCATTCGCAAGCTTCCATTGCCGCTCAGCTCTCTCTTGATCCTATGCTACACTGAACTCACTGCTGCAAATCCAAAACTTATAGATTTAGCAATAATACCATTTGACCCTTTAAAACGGCAGACTGGACAAAAAAGGCAGCTGTTTATTGGTTTAATGATTCGGTTGATAATGCGACTGTCTTCCTGGAATAGTTGCTTTACTTTAAACATCGGGTGAGAAAGCTATTCTTGTCTGTGCAAATAACCCATTATATGAATTCCATTATTTCAATCAACGATTTCTTCATATGAGCTGACACACAAGTCAAACAATTCACAAAGGAAATACATGATGGGGATGGGTTGCCATGTGGGTTGCCATGAGGAACATCTTGAAGTGTGTCTTTGTGCATGTGGTGTGTGGTTGGTGGGCCCTAGAGTCCTAGACTACTGTACTCCACATGCAAAAGGTGCAACGAAAAAATGATCTGATTGTGATCTCAACCCCTCTGATACAGTTACATGTAATCAGTTGCAAATCTGGTGTTGCAATAACGAGAATGTGTGGGCATCACAGGCATAGACTAGGCCTAGCGAACAAGAAGAGCTCGGTGACCTTCATTTTACATCGCCGTCAGGCAGTGGTGCTCCACAGCAACAGGCTGATGTGGAATACTGTACACTATGTGCAGTACAGTACACTGTGCCTCCAAACTATGGATGGGGAAAAGGTCTATGTGTATAGTAGCAGATTTCAGTGTTTGTTTAGAAACATGGATGACATTATATAACAGGACAAATATGTCTGCAGCTCCGTTTGAGTGGAGATGAAGCATGAAGACCATTTTCTCCAATACATATGCTAGACTTTTCATTCCATATTCAGAAACTATTCAACCAAACATTACCAATACAGTATTCTCAGAGTAAACACAGGAGCTTGTAAAAGGATGTTTGGATTCCATGTTTGTGTCAATAAAAAGACTCATTGTTCCTAAATAATTGAGATTGGCCTCGGGAGCTACGTTACGTAAGGTGTTGTCTTCACGACTCAATCATTTCGCTTTCGTTTGAAGTTAGAGACAGAAAAAAAGACAAATAACCCTGTTGACAAAACTGTGCCCGGCGCTCAGGTTCTGCACAGAGCCACAGTGCTGACGCTGGCCGGAGTGTCATTAGGCCAACCCCAGAGCAGGGCAGAACATATGCATGCATGAATGAGAAAAGATTAATGGCTCTAGAGCGTGGGGGCCTCTAATAGATTAAGTGGAAAGGAGAGCAAATTCTATTTATAGGCTCTATAAATGAGCCGAACAGTAACTGCTCAGACACTGCTTTGGTATTGTTTTGGCACAGGGAACAGAGAACGGGGCGCTGAGATGCTGAGGCATGGGAGAGAGACAGTAGAGACAAGGGCCGTTCTATTATCCCTAGACCTCCAAACATATTCAATGATGAGTGGCCTCCAAGTGTAAAGGAGTTGTGTTCAATACTTAAAGTAAAAGAAGCTTTTTGCGAATGTTACATCTATCTGCAAGGTCCAACAAGAACCCTCGGACATCAGGACGGACGCATTCTGTCGGTGTCCCACTGTAGGCTTTGTCATTTCTCTTCTAGAAACTCTCTAGTCTTAATAAAAGAAGCCGCCGAGCACGCAGGCATGTTACATAACAAAGAGAACTCTCGTATTGTGTCCCTCACATTCTGACAAACTTTCAAACATGATTCATTCGGAACCCAGTGAAGGATGGATATACAGTACAAAGAACTCTGTGTTTTGAATTGTCAATGCACTGCATTGTGAGCCTCTATAAAAGACCCCCACATCAGATTGCTAATTGGGTGTAAATAATACACTGTAAATCCAAGATTAGTTGTAATTACATATATCATCTATAATTCTGGAAATCAGGATAGCTTTCAGTCATTATGTGAGTCATGCCCTAGGTATTTGAATCCCAGCCAAAACAGATGGCTAATTGCAGATAACATGTTTGAGATTTAAGTGCTCAAGAAATCTCTCATTGCTACTACATTTATTTGCTCGCAGACCAGACAATTATTGAGCCCAGTGGGGTGTCAGGGACAATGTGCTACAATGACTACAGCAGTACATAATGGCTTTAACTTGGCATTACCCTTCTTGTCCTTACCCATCATGTCTGATTAGCAGTGAAAGTGGTGCAGTAATCTCTTGCCTTAATCTGACCATATAATATTGACACAAGAAACAACATAGACCACGGAGAACATGATTCATTTTACACTTTGCCAGAAAGTGCCACTGTCTTATCTGACCTGTCTCTCAGGGGGCTATAGAGATTGGATCAGTGCCACCGTTCCCAGGGTTTAATCAGTGATCCAGAACTTTTCCTTGCACATTCTCCCTGCTTGTAAGCCTCTCAGCTGTGGTATCTCAACATGCTACCAGGGGGGAACAGGAGAGTGGGCAGGCAACACAGGGAGAGTTCCTCCCGCCTGCTCTAATCCCTGCGGCCCGTGAACTCCACGCTATGTCAAGAATGGTCATATGACAGCAGAGTGCTTCTCTCTCCCAGAAGCCTGGTGGTGTTCCACCCTGTTGGTACAAACGACAGCTGCAGCCCTCCCGGCCATGTGCCAAGTCCTGACACCCCCTGGCATGCCACTCGAACCTGCACCACCCACACCCTCTGCACATCATACCTGCCGCTTACCAGGTCAGCACGACCAACGTAGCGGAACTCGTGTCACTTCATTTGGGGGTGGGAAACAACTTAAGTACGCTCCATTAGGTGTAATGGTTTTATTTGTGATTGAAAATACTGAAGCAATGCCAATTGCGCCCTGCTTCATGATATCGATGAGGCCCTGGCAGGGAAACAGGCTCCACCGGCCTCTGACACTGCAGCCATGACGGGCTGTCTGGTCATTGTGCACACAGGACTTGGAGGAATGTCATGGACGGAATACCTCCAGGGCTCTGCTGCCCTGGGCATGTCGCCTGCCCTCCCCAGCCTTATATGGGCCACTGTGGGTAACACAGATGCACCTGTCGATAGAGGAAAGGAAACTGGAGGAGGCGGTGAGGGAGAGGTGGAGGTGCCAGTCATTGCTGCAGTAGAAACCCTGTGTTTGTTTACCTGCCAGAGCCAATCAGCTGCGTCAACACTGGCCAGCTGTTAACCCTTTCAGTAACTGCCATGTTGACGCTGAGAGAGCAGAGTGATGGCATTTACACAGGCATTTACTCCAATGGCTGACCCGATCCCTTCCTATTGTAGAAATCCAGAGCCAGCTTCATTTGGACATAGGAAAAACGCCTAAAGGTTCGCCACCACTTCGATATGCGTTGACGACCACGGGCGTTACCGTCCAACCAAATCTCCCAGCTGTTTAGACAAGTGCCTACACGTCAATCCAGCCTTCGCGTGCAATGAAATGTGACGTTGACTAGTAATTATCAGCTTAAGTGACAACCGCTAGTGTCTGACCATGTCTCATGAAACACAGGCAGTCAGCCCAGCAAACTGTGCCAAGGGTGGCAGGGCTACTGAGGGTGGCGAGGCCTGAAGACAGCCCAGGTCTCCCCAGACCGGGGAGCTCACCCTCTGGGCAGGGGCCCACGCCGTTTGATACTGAGAAGTCTGAGGTAGCCAACATAAGACCCAATGAGATGCACACACAGTGATATGTGAATGAACCATCTGCATTCTTCGGCAAGGATAGATATGTGAGAGCTCCGTCAAATGAGGGACACAAAGGCTGCTTCTAGTCTGCACTCTAGGAACAAACGCAAATAAAAAGGACAAGGCGTCAAACTGGGAGCAACATGGTATTTCTAATCCATCTCATCTGGAGTCAAATAGTGTCCACTCTGTCTGGACAGCCATGGGAAGCAATGCTGAATCATTCTCTGTATTTTGTTGGCAGAGTTGACATTTATGTTCTCTTTGCTCACTTTGTTTAGCCACCCAATACATTGTTTTCAAGGAATGGCCCCAAGTCCGAGCACACAATGCCAGTGTCCCATTTGAAGATATTTTAGGTTATTTGGTTGGTCCAGTTCACATGATTAGTACTACAAATGAATAGTTAGAGCAGCGTAGATAAATAAATAGAGCTTATCTGAAGCTAATGTGTTTCAGTACAGACAAGTGGCAGTGGGGGTGTTAGTAGGGGTGTTACTGGATGGATGGTTTGACTGAGAGCCTTTAGACAACCCACGTGCTTCATTGACCCACGTCTTCACAGAATCCCTCCATATGAATTGTGTGCAAGTAAATAAATAATGTTAGTATATTTCAGTGTGTAGGTCTTTCTGATCAAATTAAATAAAGGATTGTGATGAAGGTCAGTGCTGTCATTATGAAAATGACGTCACAGACAAGTTAGCTCAGGCATTATTTACCACAGGAAAATCAACTTTACATCTTTGTTGAAAGAATGTGGTAGCCCTCTGCTGTGGATGGGAACAATGTATTGGTTCTACTGCATAGTCAAGGGGAAACACTGATGCAGCTGTCTTTAATGATGTCTGAGTTATGATGACCACATATTTGTTGCTAAAGCCTATTTTGTAAATGGCACCACAGTGGCACTACTCTGGGTTACTCCGTACTGTATACCTGAAAGCGGTGCTAAAATGACCACAAAACAATCTGAATCAAGTGAAGACATTAGATGAGGGTGACCTCCGCTGACCTGCATTGCCTGCGCTGGGGGGTCTCTGCGGCCCCCCGCTGGAGCCCACGTTCCTGTGCAGGGAGGCCTGGGGAGGGGACAGCATCCCACTGTCGCTCAGTGAGGCGGCGCCGGCTGCCAGGGCTTGGCTGCTCAGCGGGCCCCCGTGTTGGTAGGACATGACGTTGGGGTTGGAGACTGGCACTGCCACGTGCATGGAGAAGTTCTGCTGGGGCAACGCTGCGGGCTGCAGAGGGGAGGCAGACACACACACACGCCGCAGAGAATCAAAGGCCTGACGCGGGCTGGAGGATCGCGGGGGGTTGGGGGGTGGGGGGGGGGAGGGGTGTTACAGCTGAAACTGGGGCGGTGGAGCAGGCATGGTGGCATGGTTAACAGGGATGTTTCCATGGTGGTCTGCCGCTCAGCAGATCCCTGCTCACATGATCAGGGCTGTCTCTTAGGCAGCAGGTTCCCTGTGGCGTGGGGGAACGGACGAGGATACTGGGCAATGGAAGAAGTGCGATTTCAAGGCATTACAATTCCTGGAAACCTTGATGCCATATTATACAGGGAGTGAAGATGCATCTGGAGAACTCATAGCACACATTACATCGTTTTTAAATGTATTACAGTAAATGAATTCAAAGGAAAATATTTTCACTCAAAACAAATAGTATTCAAAAAGCATGCCCATTGTAAAACGAAATTGTGCCAGGAAAGCAGTCAGCACTGCAATAGTATGAATGTAATTTTGTCATTTTCTACATGATTCATTTGAATCATGAATCATCATGAATCATATTCACTGAATGCATTTTTTGCGTTCAGTTCTACAGGGTATCAGACATTGCTGTGGGTCTGTGCAGTGCTGACTGTCCAGTGACTGAGTGGCAGTTACAGGTGAGAAGAAATTCCTCCATTCACAGTGTCCAGTGAGACAGTTAGTGATGTCATTAGTTTGTTAATGGCAAACAGTGGAGCTCTCCATGTCAGAATCAGATAATGAAAAATAAAAAAACAGTTCAAAAAACACTACACTCTTGCAGAAGTCTGTGGTTGTCACCCGCAATAAGATCACAATTGTCTAATGTAGCTCTAGATACTTCTAACCACCTCCAGGTCATAGGCCATCAAGATGTAGAGGGGGAGGGGAATACAGAATAAGAGTTCACTGATCTTGGCCCGGAGATGAGGGGAAGACCACAAGTGAGCCCATCAGGGAGGGGACAACGAGGAGAGAACAGAGAGAGAGACGGGGGAGGGGAGGAGATACACCACATACTGTAATAGATCCCTTCCCCCATCACATCCTCCAAGCTTTTTGAAAATAACGTAATGAAATAAAAAATATATAACATTTTTGCAATCTGCTTGAGGCAGAAAATTGGGTTTTTGGAAAAAAACAAAAAAATAACATAAATCACTAAAGCTACAGGGCTAACAGGGGGTGGAACAGGAGATGTATTCGTTTTTCCCTCAGCTTTTCTGCATCTATCTGTGCCTCTCTTTTCTTTAAATGTATCCTTCGGTTTTGTTTCAGATTCAATAGTCAGAAAATATTTCCTGAAAAGGTTCTACCTATAATCATATTGTGATCTTATCAGCGCGTGTCAATAAAGGTTGGAGAGTGAATAAACAAAAACAAAACACTTCAAGTGCGCAGAAAAAGGTTATGCTTTGAGTAGTACATGTTTGTTTTAAAGTAGAGAAAAGAAATTGCAGCGTGGAATAACAAAAAACAAGGGGAAAAAGTCAAATCGGGGGTGAAAATCCTTCGTGCCACAAAGCCAAGCAGAAACATTGCATTTACTTACGATTTTATGATTTCTCATCATATTATCAAACTCCTCATTAATTTTTTTATACTTTTCTTCTGTGTGAGGAGTGAGGACATATGAGGCATCGGGGTCCGGGCTATCACAGCCTCTGTGTTCTTTCTTGTTTAGCGCCTGTAGTGGACATCAACATAAAGACAGAAATCAACACAAAAAGGCAGGGAGGAGATAAAGTACTTACACCACAGCGCTTGTACATTAAATCACTCTCTTCGCTTAGTTTGCCGAAACGGTCGTCCATGAGGGGGCTGTGCCCAAAACAGTCATCAGGATCAGGACTGGCACAGTCATTATGGCCTTTGGTTCTTAATTTCTGAAATAAAATTGCAGAATTCACAGATACAGCATACATTTTTGTCTTCGCTTAATAGAAATGTTTTGGTCTCAGCTTCACATAAATGTGAACTGCAAAGAAACCAGACTTTAAAACATGATACGCATGTAAACATGTTAGTACCATGACACAAAGGACCAAGGGAAATATACCAGATCATTACTGTATGTAATCATAATTGATCATAATTAGGAGTCATTTACATGATGATAATAATAATTGGCAATTGACATTACAATCATGACATTTCGAGTGAAAGGTGCACGGTGGGCAAAGACACAGAACAGTATGTTTGTGGAAGAAATGAAGCCGTCTCTCCTTATCCTTTTATCCTTCAGAACGCTTCAGCGCAGGAGAAACTAAATATTGTCCTCTATCTCACCACCCCCACCCCCTTTCTTTACTTTCCTCCTGCTCTCTCGATGCATGCGTGTGTTCCGATGCATACTGAATTATCTTTCAGTTATCATAATCCACCAAGCTGGAAGACACCCCACCACCATAAGAGGATAGCACAGAGCAGCAGTTTAGAATGTTCCAGGCTTCCATTCAGCATGGTTGCCACTCAGGGGATCTTATCAAAGTTAAGTAATGTAGGAAATAAAATGGATTATCACACGCGGTAAAAAGCGCTTATTAGAGCATGAAATAGAACGATTATTGTAAGAGCAAAGAGCACACACTGTGGTGCGTGGCGATAGAGAAGAAGTCCTTTATTTATTTTTGAACTCTTCCAAAAGCCTCCACCTGAGAAGCGAGCCCAATAAAAAAAAACGCTGTTGTGTGGAACATCATTAAAGGTCTGAATGACAGTGTTAACAAGCCTGGCTGACAGCATGTGATATCAGTCCTGCGCACATCACATATGATTTATATGTGGGCTCTCTAGGTTCCCCTATCAGGATGCTGCAGGTCTAAACTCGTGCCCTTCCCTGTCTGTGGTCTGTTCCTCTGGCCCCCCGTCTACAGAAAGGTCACTGACATCTATGGATGCAGGGGCCATAGGCTAGCGGATAGAAGAGGGGCCTACACACACTAATGAGCCCTTAGTCTCAGCCCCTGTCTCCATCACCCCGGAGGTGGAGACAACCAGTGTCTGTGTGTGTGTGTGTGTGTGTGTGTGCACGCGTGTGCCCATGCATGTGTGTGTGTGTGTTCAGCAGCTGGTGCTCACTGACAGTTGTCTGACAGTACACTGGGGTTCATTCTGATCTCTATCTGACAGTGAGGCACACACAGCCCACAGCTCAGTATCACACACAGCCCCGAAAACTCTAATTAGCTCAGATTTGGGAGACCAACAGTAGCAGGCTAGTATGAACAAGCTGATTGTTTTCTGACTGAAAGGTACAGTATGTCCACAATGGCTCAGTTTACTGCCCTGGCAAATGTAGTAAACCTCAATTTAACCATTGTTTACCATACCATACGTCACTAAATACTTCTGCATGTATAAGGGTTTAACGTTATGTAAACATAGCCTTAGTTCTCTGAAAGGAACTCAGTTTGTCGGATATTTCCGTAAACTCTCGAGGACAACGACGGTACACAAATGCGCAGACATTCAGATCGACTCCTGCTTGGTGTGGTGTGTGAAGTTCAGACATTCTTCTTATTCGAAGAAAACGCCTTCCTGGTTCGCTTCCTGTTTACTGAACAACTCTAGCCCTCTCTAGTTACAGTTCTGAAAAGCCTGTATTTACCATGGAAACTATGCACGTCCTCCGCCAGACTGCCACACATCTGATTGGGAGCTGCAAATTAAAGTTCCAACCCGCTCATTAGGGGAATAGCTTGGTTGGGCTGGCTGAGCATGGTGGTGTGAGGAGGGCAGGGCCCTGGAACTCTGACTACCAACTTGGCCAGCCTGCTCCCAGCCACACACGCCCTCCAGCTCTGGACAGTCAGGGAGGGTCTGGCTGGAAACTTCCAGAGAGGCACACCACCGCCCTTTCCACAAACCATGGGGCACCCTTTCGCCCAGACTGGATAACACTTTGCTCAACAACCAGTTCATTCTATGAAAAGCGGAACATGGGCTAAAACATGTGTGGCTTCCCAACACTGCCTGGCTGGTTCTGTGAGCAGTTACCACTGCCTGGCTGGTTCTGTGAGAAGTAAACACTGCCTGGCTGGTACTGTGAGCAGTTAACACTGGTTCTGTGTCCGAGGTGTTGCTTCCAGAGTGGAGGTCTGGGACAGCACAGCACGTCCATAATTCCTTCTTAAATGACTTGGCATGTTTCGAATGTCCCACAGAGTCTGTCCACAGCTCCCGGTAAATGGATCACTAAATCAGCACATGGCCAAACAGGTGTCCCTCTCCCAGACACCTGCCAGGCCTCGGCACCCCAGCCTGACCAATCAGAGAGAGCGTCATGTTGACATGGCCTTAGAAGGGGCCAGGGGGAGGCCTGAAGGCTACGACCCCAGTCAAACCTGCCCCCCAGAGACTCTGTGACCTAGAAAACGTAGCCAACTAGAATTCATTAATTGCCACCTAAACAAAATGTGTTCTTTTTCTGATTGAAGAAATGCTTTGGACGGATTTCAAACTAGCCTTCAAAAGTGAAGTGTAGCTGTTTGTTTCTGGAAGATGGCGCAGGCGGACAACAGTGAATACAGTAGTGCTTTCAACAACATGTCCAGGGGAGTACTGTGTGTTATAAGGGCTGTGGAGAGGAGTGACGAGGGAACTTGTGTAATCTATTCACAAGGCCCTGAAAGGCTCACTGAGATTAGTGGAAGCAAGGCCAGATACTATTTTCTCACAGCCATCCAGACCTGTATTGATAGAAGCTTGGCATAACAGGCAAAATGAGGAGTGTGAGTGTCTCACATCAAACCACCAAGGAATTAAAGTGTGTGTGTGTGTATGTGTGTGTGTGTGTGTGTGTGTGGTGTGTGTGTGTGTGTGTGTGTGTGTGTGTGGGTGTGTGTGTGTGTGTGTGTGTGTGTGTGGGTGTGTGTGTGTGTGTGGTGTGTGTGTGTGTGTTTGTAGAGCTACCAATGCCAGCTAGATTTCAATACCAGTTGTTATATACCAGTTGTTCAAAATATATATATTCTCATCTAAGACCATAAACATGGAAGGCACACAGAGTTTAATAGTTTGACCCAAAATGTAATTTGGAATAGTTTTTAGTTTGACACATTTTCATTCGAAATGAACGTGAACCCAACCGCACCGGTTAAAAATAACATGGAGCCGCGGTTCTTGCGTAAGCTACCTACGTACACCACTGTACCTGTTCCTTGTGAAGCACTTTGAGTGAAATGGGCCCGAGTAATATACTGCCCTGTGTACCTCAGAACAGCCTTTCACTCCATGCACACCCCACTCTTGTGTCAAGGGCTTTCTGTTTTTAACTTATACAGTACTATGTGATGCACTGCAAAAACAGCAAGATAGACATGTGAAGCGATTGTAGAGATGGCTTGAAAAGGACGGCACGCTAGACCATTATTTATTCTGCTGTGTGTGATGTCACAACGGGAAGAAAGCTACTCTTCTTCAAACAGCATCTGAGAGCAGGAGTGCAAGATGAAACACACCTTCTCCTTCGGTTGATTTCAACAACCATATTTACACCAATTATTGGTTGACATTGGTGCAGTACATTAGACATACTCACAAGCAGGCACGCCTAAGCCATGCATACTGTGGGGCATCGATTGGTGCTCGAGGCCGGTCCTGTCCATACCTCCCAACTCCACAGGGCAGCCGGTTAGCCCCTGTGCACGATGACACACTAAGAAAGGTAGCGTTCTAATCCTTGTGACGTCACCATTCTGTTTGTACTGTTCCATCTAATGTGCTTATCAAAGTACCTCTTTTTTTGAGTGCCAAGGCACTTGAAATCTGCATGGTGAGGAGGCTGATAGCAAGGCCTTTTATCTTCTCAGGAGAGAGTTTGGCTCTTATATAACATCTTAAGAGTCTTTCACGGAACCCATGTTCCCTTTTCCCTGTGGTGCTGCTGAGTTTCGACTCGAGGGGAATGAAAGCGTCTGCTGGTTGTTCATCATCACCAGGCATCTGTTTCCATGTCACAAACCCTCCACTGGCTTCCACTCATTTTCACTACAACATTCCTGACTTTAGGGCTATAGGGGGAGATACGGGACATCGCTGTGGCTTCCAGATGGATCTGCTGTGATCTCGTGACCGTTTCACATCAGCGTTGAAGCTGATGATCAGAGGATATGACCTCATGCGCCGCGCGTCCTTCCGTTGGCTCGGCCCATGGTCTAGCTTCCTCGGCAGACAGGAAGTGCAACAGCGGGAGCAAAGTCTCCAGCCAACCGTCTGTCTACAGTCTGTCGTGTCGTTAGCTTCTTGGTGCAGCTGGTGCCAAAACAATAGACAGTGTGAATCCCCCAGTACAGGCCTGGGATAATGACCAGACAATAATGACCACAAAGGAAACAGAACCATGGTTCTGAACGTGATCTGGTCTGCATTGGTTTAAAGGACACAGCCATGACAGTCTAAGCCTCTATCTTACCCCCAGCTCATTATACAGTACTTCAGAGAATTACCTGTGGTTGACCGACTAGATTGTCACTTTGATAAATATAGCCTGTTCACATTATCAAGTAAGATGCCAGTGCATTGCCTTTCCTCAGAGAGACAGCTGCTCTGCTTAGAGACTGGGCTGAATGAGGGATGTAATGTGACAAAGCTATTAGTTGCCGCAGTCAAAGAGAACACTCAATCAGTGGACTGGATATTTCCAGACAGTTTTGCCAAGTGGGAATTGAAGTACAAATTGAGGATGAAGGCATCTCAAAGTCATCATCATCTGCAGATGTTTTCAGAGAATGGGAACACAGTGATGCATGTGCACCCCTTCTCTTAATGGCTCTTCTGAAACAGCACCGGTGCAATGTGCCATGCATGCATAACAACACACTGTAGATATGGCTCCTTAATGAAGTTAAATATGTACATACAGAAAATGACACGGTGGAACTGAAATCACGTCCCATCTTTCTCTCTCTCTCTCTCTCTCTCTCTCTCTCTCTCTCTCTCTCTCTCTCTCGTCTCTCTCGTCTCTCTCTCTCTCTCTCTCTCTCTCTTTCTCTCTCTGTCTCTCTCTCTCTCTCTTTCTTTGCCTTCACTCCCTCCCTCTCCTTCACTCTCTCTCTAGGCCCACTGAGTGGATCATTAGCTGTCAGGGCCCTTGAAACCATACCCCCCGCCCCCAACTCCCATTCCTGCCTGCCTCTAAAATATTCATAAGGACAATTAGGAGTTCCGATAAGGCGAGCGCGGAGGGCCGGGGCTGGGCGGCAGAAAGGGCAGGATGTGCCAGCAGGACGTCTGTTCTGCAACACTCTATACCCAGACCTCAGACCTGCCCTCATCAATCTGAGGCATGCCAGCCCTCTCTCGCTGGCAGGGGAGGGTGGCATGCTGCCAACTAACCCCTTAACCCCCCCCCCTCCCCCCTCCTCCTCCCTCCAACTCTCCCTGCTCTGTCCTCGCCCCAGGGTGGAGGGACGGGGAGGGGGGGGGGACACAAGGGCAAGCTCATTGTTGCACAGGGCGAGCTAACACAGAGAGACCGCTGTGCATGGATGCGGCGCCTTATTTCAGTGGTGGGGGACCACAAGGTCAGCAGTGAACATGGGGCTGGGCTTACGGTTCGGGACCTGAACATAACCACGGTCATTGTTCCACCCAGCCCAGGAGGTTGTTGTGGTCGCACGTACATGGACAACGCTCATTCATAACAGCACAGGTCGGGCAAGACCGCAGCTGTAGAGTGACTGGTTTAAACCAAATTAGGCCAGTTCATGTCTGACCTATTTTCTGCATTTATGCAGTCTTTATGCCATGTGTCTGGTAA
The DNA here is from genome assembly GCA_903064625.1 of Mallotus villosus. NCBI lineage: Eukaryota > Metazoa > Chordata > Actinopteri > Osmeriformes > Salangidae > Mallotus > Mallotus villosus. The sequence goes on along the minus strand of CAEFZP010005496.1, from coordinate 107,071 downwards.
GGTGCTGAGATGTTCACAGTTGAGATACAAGACCACGGTCCAGAACAATTAATTACGGAGTAAAGTGGATTTCCACTTCAGCAGAAGCTTTTTCTAGTGTAGGTCTCATAATTAATTCATTGAATCATGTATTTGAGTGTTGGAGATTTTTTTGCAATCCATTTAATTACCTAATTAGATTAGTTTTGCTGACTGGAGATCAACTTCAATGGCAAATTGAGAAGTGGGGAAGGTTGGTGGAATTGTAGTGACTTTTTAAAGTGAACTTACTATGAGAAATACAAACATGTTTCAATGGATGTCATTTCAAGTTCAAAAAACTCATACAGTACATTCAGTGTTAATGGATGTTTAATTTACAGGCAAACCTGCTGTTTACATGCATGAGCTGAAGTGACAGACGATGGCAAGAGAATGCTGTCGAACGTGATGGTCCAAAACTGATAACGTCATTATCTATTAGGTTAAAAAAATAACAAATCAAAGTGTATAATGTGTCCTCTTCTTTGTGAATGTGTTATCTGAACGGTACGAAGCTGAGTGCAGTGCTCAAGCACTTGAGACCAGAGCATGTCTCATTAGTGTCACTGGAGACTCGTGTTTACAAGAGACTACCACCAACCTCACATCTGTGGTTGTTTATGTCCTTGTTTTCTCTCATCCTCTCCAAAAAAAAGACTGAGTATCAGAAGGGGAAAAAAATATGTATTTGGTGAGGGAAGAATGGAACAAAAAGCCCCGACGTCAGTGAAGCATGACGGTCAGAAAAACAGAACGCCTCCAAATCTCTGTAACCTGGTAACAAGTATTACACTCAAGAGTGCAGAGCCTTTGTCAGAGGACAGCGGATGGACGCAATGAACACACAAACAGGTCAAGGAGGCTACATCATCGGGTTTCGGATGTTCACTCGTACACACATAGCATGTTGTAGCATGGCCCACTATCAAAAGTAATTCAATGCATTGGCTACTCTGGTTTTCTGATCAACCAATGGAATAGCTCACTGTTCTCTGTTGTGCACTAAACGCTAACATGTGTTTCCATAGCAACGCAGCCAGCAGGAATAGGAATAAACTGTTCGGGGTAAATTCTCATCTTGAATAAAACCATACAGGACAGGAATATAATGCTCTCTCAAAGATCCAAATGACTTGCTTTCAATGAAATCAAAAACTCCAAAGGGAAGTGCGACCCTTTTTGCAGTGAAAGCCCAGAGGAAAATGAGTCCTTGTCCTATAAAGAGGGGCACTTTCAAAACCAGCAGGAGACCAACACCATTAATACAGCTGCACTCACTGTGACAAATAAAGGTGTTTATACACTGTAGTTACAGTACCTCACCTTGGTATATGGAACAGGTAATGGCACTGTTAAACTAAACAAAAGTGGCTTCATCAGAAAAAGAAAAAAAACGTAAAACATACAATACACACAACAGTAAATGTACATTGAAAAGGTCAACGAGATGTTATATAAAGTTATGTCAGTATCTGTTTTGTCAGTACCATAACAGGTTGTCTTGGAAGTGAAACTATGGGTCAAGCATAATGTGTGTAACCGAGTTGAACTGGATAAACTCACTCCTCAGTATAAACACTGCCTACCTGGGCCATCGAAGATATAGCTTTTCAGTAGCGTAGCTGGTTGAAGTAGTGTTTATAGTGAATTAATAAGGAACAAGCCTTGTGGCTGAGCCAAACATCTGTGTCGTTGTTTCACACCTGTTTGGGACTGGACCCCTGTATTCACTCAAGCAGTAACTCAGGGGTGTTTTGAGCTGTGGACAATGCTGTAGGTCTTAAGTGGATGCCCTGTAGCCAATGGATGTTAATCAAATTGCAAAACCTACCAGTTACATACATTGGCATAATTACCAACCGATGCCAAGCAGATTCACCTAGCAACAAATCCATCGAACACTAGAGGTATAGAATCCCAGATAAAGTATCAATATTAGAGACATATGAATATGACTGTGGTACCAGTCCTCATCTGAAACCTCTCTAAGGAAATTAACATTGGAATGAGGCATCATATGTTATGAAAATGAATGGAAAAATGAATGTCACTCTAGTTAAGCTTAAGAGCCCAGAAGTACATATTTGTTTTGCTGCTGGAATATGAGAATTCTGATTGAAAAAGTACTTCTCATATATTAAAAGGCCCTCAAAAAACAACCTTTCAATAATATTATGTCAATAGCACTGACATTTGATTAACTTAAGAGAAATGTCTAATATCATGGCTGCTATAGCTACACACCAGCGAGAATGTGAGGAGGGCCTAGCTGGAGTATTAGGAGTACTGTCCGTGGGAGGATGTTGGAAATATCCAGCGATAGCAGAGATCATCCAGAGAAGAGCTGGTCAAGGCATAGGGTAATGTGTAGCATACAGTATGGGAGAAAAAATGAAATGGAATCATTGTTCGTTGGGAATTGTAACACAGAGGATTTCACTACATGGGTGTGTGAGACAACAGTATATACTGTATATATATACCGGACAACAGTATATACAGTCCAGGAATCAAATGCTTTTCGAAGTCAAACTAATTATAGACATGCTATTCTTATGTAGAAAACCTTAAAAATGTCCTCTTGCTGCAATGGGATTTGTCTGAGGCAGAATATAGTGTCAGCATTGTAAAACACACATTTTAATCACTAGAAGTGGGCTTTTAGAATATCCCTCGCAGCCCCCTGAAACAGACGAGCCAATGTAGCTGACCGTGCCCACCCTTTAGCCATCTCAAATGTCAAACAAGGCTCCAGTGGATCGCAGAAGGATTCTGGCTGCTGGCCAACCCAAAGTCAAGTTGCTAAGTTAAGCACTCGCCAATTAAAATGTAATATTTTCTTCTGGGTTGTCATCTGTACATATCAAACATAAATTAGGCCCCTGACCCCTTTTAGACAGATCTTTCAAACTTGGTTAATTATCCAGAAATGGGGGAGTCAGTGACTACGAGTGGCATGGGTCATGAGTGATGCCAGTTCTAATACTGATCCAGCACTCACATGGGACACAGTCACCAATATAACAATAAAATCCCTGTTTATTACTAATTATTAAAGGCAGGATAGGCAAGTATTGCAAACCTAGCAAGTGACAGACAAGTAGCCCTTCCAATCGCTGGTGCCGGTCCAAACTTACTGATTGGTTGTGTTTATCACAGTCCTTTGACACCCACAGATATTGGATTGGTTTCATTTTACTGTCAAACCTTTAGATGTATGGGTAGCTATCAGGATGTGAAGTTTGATTCAGCAAATTGTGTCAAAAAGTGCATCTCAACAACATTAACTACCCTGACTTTAAGATACTTTGCAAGGTTGCAACCAAGAAGCCAGCACCAAATATAATTAGTATTTGATACACCTTGAAGACAGACTCATCCAAACATCTTCAGCCACCATGGCAGGACGGCACAAGAGCTGCAGGAAGGCCTAAGGGTGGTGACAAGGTCTGCTCTTTACCAGCCCGAGCGTCATGTGACCGTCCCCGGTATCTTGGTATGTCACAGTTAGAGATAGACAACACTCAGTTCTCAATCTGTCTCTGATGCTCCACAGAACTCCTTTCTAAACACGCTCTGATGTCTAGGACCCATGGCTGACTTGCTAAGCCTCAGCCATCAAGGTACCTCTGCAATATTGGTGTGAGCCAACAAAGAGCCGTCTATACAAAATGAACTTGAAGCTAAGATAAATAACTGATAAATAAAAGAGGGCAAAGTTGAATGTACTTTACGGTACGTCCTAATTTGCAAATGTTTTGGAAACTATTTACACTCAAATTGTTCGAGTGATTATACAGCCCGTGCCTTTCACCTTCATTCACAATGAAAGCCGTTGCCCTACTCAGTCCATTTGTGCACAATGTTTCAACAATTATTGGCTATTCATGCTATTCACAGTGGCCCTCTGATCTCTGACCTACCTCTTACAGCCAGAGAACACAGGGGTCTTTCGATCTCCCGTTCACAAATATCATATAATTACCCAGAAATGTAGGCAGGAAATTGCCATAATTTGATGTACTTGTCAAATAATTTCGTACTTGTCAAATTATATTTAAAGGCCCTATCGTTTCAGTGAAAACAACTATATAATACAAATGTATTACTGAGATAAAAGGTTTGGGTCTTGAATCTCTCTCTCTCTCTTTCTCTCATTTCTCTCCTCCCACTCTTTTCTCTGAACCCTTCTCTCTCTTTCTCATTCTCTGACCCACATCCCTCTCCCCCTGTTCCTCTGTTTTCCCCTCTCTCCTTCTCCCTCCCGCTCTCACTCCCTCAGAACATGCATATTCCTACCCATCTTTGGTAGCACTGCTGGGTGGAGGATAATTGATCAATCATGCTAATTGAAGAGTCTGGACGGCTAGCCCACCACAGCAGATGTGCCAATTTGCATTCATTAAGAACGAGATGGCTCTTAATCACTGTACAGGTTTTGATTGACAACATAACACCCCCTGACTCCCAACCTGGAGTCACTGCCGCTCTCAGAGATATTTACATTTCAAATGCAACATATAACGATATATGTAGACTTTTTTACTTGCAATCTTGTTGTCCAGGTTATAAAGATGTCTCATATGTACTGTGGAAGAAATTGGGATTTCATGTGTGCTTACATTATTCACTAATCAATAGAACTAGTCATTGGATACTAGTTAGTATGTTCTCATGTAAGCTTGCTATTAATAAGAGTAGATTGTGTCCATGTGTAAGGGTTAATAGATGTTCGGGGTCAGGAGAAAGTACTGGGTAAACGTCCCTTGTCATGACAAGGGGATGACCGCACAAGGAGAGCTCAAAATATGAACTCTAGTCTGAGAGTTGTCATGTGTTGGGAGCAGTGAATCTCTTTGTCTAAGACTGTTGTAATGTCATTACTGCCTGATTGTCACAATCTATGTTTACATTCTTGTGCCCTACAAAAGATGGTCCTCTGGCTTTCGGAGCGGAGGGAGACATGATTGAGACCTAAGCCTGGTGTTGTGTTGTGTAAGCAGGGTTCTGGTTTTCTCTCCCAATCTGCAGATTGATAATACTTAAAATTAAAATCCAGAACTCAACTGAACTTAGTCCCCTCGTTTATGAAGAGACGGACAAAACACTTTCTTCATCAGTACAAATAAGTCTATGTCCTGTCCAGTCAGTCATCAGACCTTTACATAAGTGATAATAACATGGTCCGTAATACGATGACCATACACGCAAATTATCTATGAATGTTATTCAATACATTGGCATTGTGCCTGCTCCAACCCTCTGATTAATATGTGTGTGCCTTCCTTTGATAGAAAAGTGTTTTTCAAATGGAAAGTTCTAGAGGGAACAAGGAAACACAAACCCAGTTGGCCTGACATTAGGAAAGAGTCAATATTTGCATATCTTATTAGGTTACTGTCACAAAAGGTAAGTGTCATTTATGTTAATAGTTGATAATGATGATGGAATGATAATGATTTCTCAATAGAGACGAGTACGGCTCTCACTGAATGGACTGTTTATCATTCAACTCTATGCATGCAGTTTCAAAAGGAAAGTCCATTGTTTTCTTCACACCACGGGGTACAATGACTGCCTCTGTAGCGCACCAGGTAGACTCAACTGAATTTGACTATGACTGTTTAGGATTTGTTTACTCAAAATGATAGACAAAATAACAGCCAGACAAAAGGTTAATTCTGCCCATGTGCTATATTGTAGCTATCTGTAAACCTAGACTGGTATTTGAAAACGGCATTTTCAAATGAGATTAGAGACAAAAGTGTAGTCTCCCTGCCAGATTGAAACTATTACAGCTGTATAATCTATCTCATTCAATTAAATCCACATCCCCTATTATATGACATTACTTTTAATGTGCATCTCCAAGTCAAATTCATTTAAACGTAAACTTGATTATTCCGCGCATACTGTAATTGCGTTGGAAAACGCTCAAAACGAAACGGAGACACAAGACTGCAATTAATTCCCGTGAAGTCTAAGATACCCCGAGCAGAAAGCGAGGAGAGCGTGTGCCCGGCAGGACGCCGCGAGGTTGCGGCCGGGCTGAAGGGGAAGATTTCATTACCTCCACCCTAGGAGAGGGAGGATGACGGCCGGCCCTTATTAGATCACTCTAATCACCCACGGCAACGTCTTCATTTGTGGCCCGAGTGAAACTCAATAAGATAACAGCACTATTCAATAACAACGGTCGCAATTAGTGGACGAAAGTTGCACAACGCCAGACACAAAGAACGATGAACGAAACACACGTATGGGAGTTCCAGCCGTTCCTCCTCCACTCAGCTCTCACTGTACGGGGCTGGAATGGCAACACCTGAGAGTTCCCCCGCTACTGTACACACAGCTCTCCTCCAATCCCAGTGCCATGTCTCCAGTAAGGTACAGTCGTTGTTTAGCATGTCACCTTTTGAGTCCGCCTGCCTTGACCCCCGTAGGAAAGCATGCAGTACTCCACCTCTGCTGCTTGGTGACTAAAAGCTCTCCTTTCAAAGAGCAGGACTCAGAAAGGAAAGACACATATGGGGGACAAGGACACTTGGAATCTGATGGAAAGTGGGCTTGATCCACAAAGGGAGATTTCATGCAACATTTCACCTGTCGCCCCCGGAGTGTTGCCCACATTGAGACCACACATACACACGTCAACACTCAAACACACACACATACAGTCCGAACGAATACACAGACACACACTTCTTCACTCAGACATACACACACACACAAACACATCCTGTACATGACACACCAATGCACACGCACACACACAGGGAAAGCAATCTAAGCCTACTGTTTGGGTCTTGAGTCTAGACTGTGAGCCAAGATTCAAACAAAGTCCGTAGCCCTCTGCTAGTTTATCAAACTGTGCCCCAGGCACGCATCCATCTGTGCGAAACATGGCTGTTGCTCTCCCACACTGCAAGGCCCAGCCTTTATCTACAGATGGTACTACTGAACAGGAATGTGACCTTTGATTTGGCTCCTCGCATGGAATGGGAACGTATGCTGCCCAATGAAAAACTGGGAACGGCTTCATTTGGTCTCTCTAGCGTGGCAGATGAGCACACGACTGTTTGTGTGGCAGTTATCTGATGAATGTAATTTATAGATTTAGATAATGTGTCCAGGCTAAGTGTCTCCATGTGAGGCCAATTCAACCCGGAGACCCAGAGAGAGAGAGGGGGACAGCGAGGGGGAGATAAAGAGAAATATAAAGTGCTAGACAGTGAACGAGAGAAAGAGTGAGAGAGAGTGAGAGAGATAGAGAGAGTGAGAGAGAGAGAGAGAGAGAGAGAGAGAGAGAGAGAGAAAGAAAGAAAGAGACAACTTGGAGGATATTTTAACAATGTGGTCATCCCACAAATACCCGATAAGAGAAGGTTTGTGAGAGAGATACCAAGAATACAAGTTCTAAACAAAAGTAGAGTAAAACAGAATTTAAGAATTTAAGTAAAACAGAATTTGGAAATGACTTTTTTCTGTTTCCACTGTTTTGTGTTTCAATGGTTAAGATTCAGGAGCAAGAAAGACCTTAATCAAGTCCTTCGACCACAAATAAATTCAAAATAAAAGAACACCCATTTCCTTTGTCTCTAAGTGAGGACCTTTTTCCTTGTCTCTGGTAATACTTCATAACAAGATTACGCCCAACAAACCATGATGGCATACAGTACACCACAGACAATGAGCTATTTCGGATGGCTCTGAAACGAGTTCTCCTGCTGCTCTTTCTGGGCCTGTGAACGGCGGCATGTGTGGCCATGTCAGGAGAGGGAGCCTGGAGCCTGGCTGCTTACTTCTGCTCTGGTTCTTCACTTCTGAACCCTGGACACATAGCTGCCAGGGCTGGGGGTAAGGGGGTGGGTGGGTGGGTGGTTGGTTGTGGGGATTTGCGTGCATATCTACACAGATGCTGGCCGAGTGAGCAGGGACAACGCTACATTGTTCCCCCTTTCGTGCAGCAAGACTGCCTCCTTGGCTTGTGATTGGCTACATGGGAAACAAAACAGATCGCCACCCTGCATGCAGGGGGGTTTCAGCCGGCAACGCAGCGCCAGAACCACGGCCCAGAGATAAACCCTGCGTATCCTGCACGTCAGTTCCAGCCCACTGCTGACACTCACGTACAGAACGCATACAGCGCATAATCTGGAGGGGAGGGGGAAACACACAGGCCGACCAACGCAGGCTGCGAAGTAGAACCGTAAAGAGAGAGAGCATTTTAGAATTTCTAAAAAGGAAAACTTCTCTTTTGTGTATGGAAAGCCGCAGTTGTTTTTGTACTTAGCTCCTGGTTAAGACCGGAAGGGTAAGAACTCAGGGCAGAACCAAACACGGGGTCACCGTTACATAAGTGAGAAGTGCGTCTATGTATTTTTTATGTAGGTAAGTCCCAGCTCGGCTTGGGTGGGGGGGGGTGAGTGGGGCGAGGGGGGGGCCTTATGGAGGCTGCCACGGGGGCTGTTGGATGCCAGAGTTCTGTTTGCAGCTCTGCCGAGCAGGTAATTCACAAGCAGCGGCGACATGAATAAAAGATAACACAGTGACACAGCTGAGTCTCTTATGCCCCCCTTTGACTCCTCCTTCTGCTCGAGTGAAAGGGTTCGAAGAAACCTGGACTCTTGGAATGTGTCTGCCACCCTCTCGGACCCCTCAGACCAAATGTCTCTCGGTCGCGGGCAGAAATAACAAAAAAGGTATGTTGGCGTGGAAGGGCGCCAACGACAACACGAGCGTATTATGACGCAGCAATGCCGAAAACCTGGGAAAGGTCTGCCCCCCCGTCTAATAAAAACACCTCCGTCTGACTTGAAACACAAGAGCAAGTCTGTGTCCACTTTAAATATTGGCTTTAAAAGCAAATAAGTGACTTTTATTGTTATTATCCTGATTTTCTCGACTTGGCATAAACGTGTTTGCTTTTCATTTAGTCAGGAGTGAAGACACTGGCTTCAGACGGCGCGCTCTGAATAGGTCGAGAAACCACAAGTACGTCAGAGGGAGATGACTTGGACCGCCAAGGATCCACACTGAGTCCCGTTTTCTTTTCATTGATTGTCTTGGCCCGACGGGGTCTGTTCGACGGGTATAATAAATGCCTTATTCTCCAGTGTGAGCGTTTGGGCATGTGTTAGAAGAACATAGTCTAGCTGAGACTAGGTGCTTCCGGAGTTTCGCAACTCCTCGAGCGTACAAAATGTCCTGCTCGAGCAACGGCGCCTGCCTTTTCAGCCATGGTACACCAACACCAGGGCTAGTCCGTGCAGGTATAGTATCTGGAGGAAACAGAGGGAGCCGTGGACTTCAGACAAACCCGGCGGTGCAAGACTGAGCAACGACACGTTTTCCTTGTCGGTTGCTGGAGCAAACAGCAGCTAAACTTATCAGGGACTGCAGACCCCCCCGAGCCCTATCTCTCTACAGCCGAAAAGGAAGCTGTTACTTCAGTACTGTCATTCCTCCGGTTGGAATGTCTAATAACTAGGCCTCCCCTGTGCCTTATGGGCATAACCAGTATACTGCACAAGTAAACAGTAACAGTTCACGCGTTCCTCGTTCCTCATCAGTGCATGTTGAGTCCCATCATGTGTTACCTGTTGATTACATCTAATTGTATAGCTTTGTAAAAAAATACAAATAATACGCTTTTCACAAGGTCCTTACAAAATCTTGTAAGCGGGCCTGTACCCTGAAAAGCAAGCCCCCTTACTGTCAGTGTATGAAGAGTCACATCATATGTTACCTGTGGAAATCCCGTCTAAACATATCAGTGTTTGGTTAAAAGCGTTCAGCCTGTGTGCAGGACTGTATCCTGAAGACGACACCGTAGGAAAGGATCGACGACTCACCTCCACGATGTCGGAGTTGGTTCTGCTCTCGTGGGGCTCGTTGTACTCTGTGTACTTGAGCAGGACCTTATCCATGTCCGTGCTGGCGTACTGGAACAGTTTGTTGGTGCTGTTGAAGATGATGAGGGCTATCTCACAGTCACAGAGAACGCTGAGCTCATAGGCCTTCTTCATCAGACCAAACTTCCTCTTTGTGAACGTTACCTGGGAAACACAAACACACACAGAAAAAAAGAGAGAGAGAGAGAACATCATAAATACAGACTTGATTGACTTACTGTAGCTGTCTTTGAACTAGTATTACACAAACATGTGTACCAGGCAGTGACTAAACTAGATTGGGGAGAATGTTGAATCGAGTGTGGGGATCCAGTTGGTGGGACTGCCACAGATTTGGTTTGTTAATATTGTCAAGTTCGACGACCCAAAAAAAGCCCTGTTTGCCCATCTCCAGTATCTATCAATCATACACTGACACTTGCTTGTTCAGTTCGTCCTCCACAGAGCATGTGACTCAGTAGTGGGGTTTAGCCGACCAGAGGTCAGACTGTGTCGAGGTGGAGACAGGTCAGGGAGCTGAGTCAGAGCATCCGCAAACAAGAGTGATCCATAAATATTAGCCTCTGGCTCCATGTTCCCCTACGTACAGGACATACATGCAGACAGGGTGACGGTGAAAGGGCGGGCCCCTGTGTGGCTCTGCCCGTAACATGAGTCCACAGCCGGGACTGCAGGTCGTACATCAAGCCGGAGGTAACCCGACCCTCTCTGTAGAGCGTGTCCTGCAGTGCTGTCTCTGTGCCTCGTGCACTTGTCATTATGTTACACCACTTTACTGCAGTGCCATCTTGTCCTCTGTTGCCCTACAAACTCATTCATTTAGGGAGTCTAGGAAGGCAGCACGTGTGTTAACACAAAGTGGGTTTCGAGAATACTGTTTTCGACGGAGCCTCGCTACTAGAATGTACCCTGTGTTTGATGTGAACCCACATGAATGTGTACTATCTTACGCCAATTTCAGTGACCTGCTATGGGGGAGCAGAGCAGATGAGCTGGCTTTGTTCAACTTTAATTGGTCACAGCTTGCAGTTAGCTTCATTTAAAATGGCATAATGCAGCCTAATCCTGTGAACTGTATTGAGTCTCTGTATCCAGTCAGCCAGTGAGGTCACTCCAACTGTGAAAAATGAATTTCCAAAGTCCCACACTACAGGTAATTACACAGGTCTATGAATTCTCCTCTAGACACACAGAGCTTCCCACGTCAAGCATTCAGGTGTCTGCTATGACAGACCAAATACCAAAATGGACTATTTATTGCATATATCGAAATTCATGAGTGACTAAGTCATAGCAGGGTTTTTAAACCGAGTTACCACCCTTTGATTCAGTAGATGCACACAACTAAGATTCTTCATTTGTTTGCACTACTCATTTAGTCATTTTATTGATCACGTCAGTATTCAGCATTTTGCGCTGGAAGACTTGTGTGATTGTCCAGTCCTGAGTAAATGTTTCCATGTTCTTGCACGATTAGCAATACCAAATATTTTGACTTTTGATGCAACACAGTTTCAAATATGTTGAGGCAGATAGTGGCCACTGGGATTTTAGTTTTGTTTTCGTATACTACTCTTTCTGTTACTACATTCCTTGGTTTAGGTCAAACCTTCCGGTGTGGGACCGACAGTCAGCTCCCCCACCCAGCTGAAACCTCCCCACCTCTCCTAAATCAAAGAGGAACGATTGAGCTTGTTTGTTTGTTCGTCCACCTGGAAAACGCTCACTGTCACAGGAGAAATGCATACATGGTATGCTCTTGTAACAGATGAGCGTCTGCTAAGCCATTGAGATGTCCCATTCCAGCAGGATGAACACAGGGAGGAGGAGGCGAGAGGTCGAGGTGGTGGTGGTGGAGGAGGTGGTGAAGGGGAGCTAGTTCTACCCAGCTGGCTGGCTGAGTCCAGCTTTGCTGACCCAGGGCCCGCTTCATTTCCCCTGCAGGAGCGCAGAGACTCCCTCCACCCTGCCCCAACCCTGCCGCCGCTAAAGAAACATCTCCCAGCTAGCCCACTCACATGCAGTGCCCTAAGTAGTAAACAGCTCCTATCAACAACCAAGTAGAACTAATATGCATCTGATTTACTTCCTGTTCAATACAGGAAGTAAAAAGAGTAATTGAATACAATGAGCAGTGAAGTCACACATAAGCAGAATGACTTGAGATTGCAGCAGAAACCAGCCTCTTCTGTCTGACACTGTCACTGCACATCCACATGTGACATCCACAGTTCCCAAACCCATTGGTTGGTGCTTATAGGGTAACTGAGTATTACCTAATATTACTATCTCATTGCAGCCATATAAAGTGAACATTTAAAAGAAAGTTTTTTCTCTCCTATGCGCATCTGCTATGCACATTTAAACAGTTCTACAGAATATTCTATGTAAAGAATGAGTTTAGTGTACTTGAATAAAGTTACAGTAATTTATACTTTTTCGCCCTTTGATAAGGTCACCATGATAACCTGACACACAGAACAGTACAGTAACTGCATTATTCTCACCTGATTGTGTCTGAAAGCCCTGACCTTTTCACAGTCTTGCTGTAAGAAGTTACTAATTATGTTCTGACACCAACTTCTTCGTACTTCTGTCTAACTGTTACTTGTCTTAGCTTTCTCAATTCATCAGTAGGGAACAGGAAAGGACTTGTGTACAATTGTGTGTGCACGAGCGCAGTGTGTGTGTGTGTGTGTGTGTCCTCTAACAATGACCAGGACAGACCTGTCACTCATACGGTATATCAGTGTCCTTCCTCGGGGGAACAAAGAAGTCAACATGACAAACGCAGACATCTGATAGTAAAGCTGCATGTAGCCCGGACGTTACTTGGAGGTGATGCCCGAGTCACTGACACCAACACCAGGGCCGAGGAGCTGACTGCTCTACGGAGGCTCCATGTCAGCTCCTGTGATCTCCACGGCAGACAGGGCCGTGTGGGGCAGAGAGGACGAGAGCCCAGGCACCAGCTGGCAGAGTGACCCAGGCCCCCTGGCTGGAGTCGGGGCTGGGCTGAGCTGGAGCGGCTGGGAGACACGGCCACGGCCTCTACGGCTGTCTGCCTGGATCAGCTCTCCCTGGAAGGATGGAGTGCCCCTGGACCCCCATGTGGACCACTAGAGTACCCACAGGCTAGGTCCAGCAGCTGGGCTTGACTTGAACTGCACTGGGTCCCTGCTGGTAAGTCCGATACCCTTTGAGCTCATTTGTTCTTGTACTGTATGTCAAGCTTTCCTAGAAATAGTAAAAACGTAGATAAGATACCCAATTAAATGTATCCGAAATCATTTGGAGGCACACAAATGAACAGAAAAGGATGAATCACAATTCATTTTCGATGACAAACTATAAATAGGCCTCCGCAGTTACAGATAATCACTGTGACCTCTCGCTAATGTCACACGACAGGAAAACTCGGCCATGTTTACCACCGGTTTCTCCCCCCCCCCTCCCCCCCACTCCTATCTATCAACAAGGTCTTTACCTGTTAAAGAATCATGACAATGTCAGCAAGGGGAGAGTGGGATGAGAAATAGAGGGATGTACAGTCTTGCTCCCTGGTGGGAGACAGATAGAGACATAAATGAAGAGAGAGAGAGAGAGAGAGAGAGAGAGCGAGAGAGAGAGCGAGAGCGAGAGAAGAGCTCTGTGCCCACGAGCGTGTTACGTACCCTGGCTCCATCCAAAGTGAACCACAGCAAGGGCAGGCAACCCTCCACCCAGCCGCAGAATCATCAAACTTTTAATGACTTGGGCAATTACCCCCGGTGTGCCTGCCTAATGGCATCCAGAGGACGTCGTTAGGCACGAGGAGCTACGCCCCGCGCTCGCTAGGCCCTGACTAGCCAGCCCCCGTCCCCCACACTGCCTAATCAGGCCACGCTGTACCTTCCACTGTACCCACCGCGCACCATCCCGGACGACCCTCTTCCAGGAAGATGTGCGTACCGTTCACGGGGCGCAAAACCGCCACGGCACCGTCAGAACGCACCACAGAGCCGCTTTCTGTCTGAGAGCCTCAGCCGTTTGGGGGCAAGGGACGCGGCCAAGACCAACTCTACCGTGAGGAACAGCCTGTGATCTGATGCCTGTCACACTGTGCCAAATGATGTTCATGAGGCAGGTGTGTGTTGGGGGGGTTATTGTAGGCATGAGTCAATTCTTTCATTAGGGGAGGGGATGGATGTGGTGGCTGGTGAGGATGGGGCTGGGGCTGGGCTAGGGCTCATAGCAAGCTCCAGTGTGGCTTTGGGTGACATAAATGACATGTTATGTGTCAAACCAGACAACGTTGTTCCGTCTTTGAATGACCACAGTGCCATTGGCAGAGGTGTTCAGAGGAAAGAGACGTGTGCACTGATGATAAAAGGGAAACCGAAAGAAATATGAAACAATTTGCACACTTTAAACACCGCAATGGCGTCTGGGCCCCTGCCCAGAATCTTGAAGCTAATCCATTTGTTGTGATAGATAGTGCAATTATAGACCTCCGGCCCATGCCATCCTCTGTGCCATAAATCCTGAAAGGTCAACAGCCCATCCAGAGCACTCCCAGTGATGATGCTCTAAGCCCCCCACTGTCCCCACGCTACCTCCTGTACTACCACGCTATTTAATTAGCCCACTTAAGGCCCTCTTTCAATTCAACGCTATGAATACGGATTGCTCACGGCAAAGCCGGGCTGATAAAGATTCTAATTGTCTTCCTACAATGGCGCCCGCATGCTAATGGCCATTCCCCCTAGGTTAGAGGCTCACCCCGGAGAGACGAGGCCGTGCTTTGTGGTTCACGGGAAGGAGGCTACGCTCACATACGCACGTGCGCGGGCGGGCGGGCGCACACACACACACGCATTCTCCACGCCGAAGCTTTATTTGAGAAAGCCCTCACAGCAGTGTACGAACAGTGGCCTATTCTCATTTGGCGGTAGTGTGCTGAGCCAGCTAAAGCTTCGTCATGGCGACGCCTGGGTCCCACTGATAACCGTTCCCTGTGATGAGAGAGCGTGACATTTCCAATCTGATGGACGGAGAACACAAGAGAGACGCTTTCTTTTTAAACGGGGTCTTTGTCTCCGTGGCTCCATTTCTCGATGAAACGACCCCGCTTCTCTACAACCTTAGGCTAACACTCGCGCGGGCATAGATTTCAAAGGTTAGCAGTTTGCCAATCAGGCCCTCCAAGACGACCTGACTCGATGTTACTTCCTGTCTGCCTCTCGAAGATGCCACAGGTCAGTGAATGCAGATAGTAACTATCGCTCTCTCTCGCTCTCGTTACTCTCCTCCATCCGCCCTCCTCCCTTCTTGTCCCCCTGCCCTCCTGTTTGTATCCCACCCACTGCCAGGTGTTATGCTGATAATTGGCCCGTCGTGTGGATTTTTGTTTCTCACTTGGCTGAACTGCTAGCCACAGAGTAACTGTCAGAGACAGGGGGGGGGTAGTTGAGGGCGAGGGGCAGGAGGTCTCATGTTATCACCCTCCGGAGGGCGAGCACAACCTCAATTAGCTTTCTGCGTGCACGGCAGAAAAAGTTGCCGCACGCAAGGTGCAAATGATATTTTTTGAGAGGGTGTGAATATGATACATCCTTTTGGTTCTCCCGAAAAGCTCAGGTATTTCTTTGAAACTGATTTTTCAGCGATGGAATGTGGGGAATCGAGATCTCGCGAGGTAAACGGTAGCCAGTGAACATTGTGTCGCACACCATTAGTGGTTAAAGATGTCATCTTAAAAGTGATGTCTTCTAAAATGTATGAAGAAGAAAAAAAAAGTACATCGCATTCTCCCATTGCATCTCAGGAGGCTGCACAGGAAAGGCTCCTGTGGAGTAGCGTAGAGTACTGCACCGGTGTTTAGGAGTTTATATTTAGAGCGAGCAGACAGGGTGAGCTGTAGGCCGCTCTCTCTCTCTCTGCGGCCAGCCTGGGCAACGGCAGGGCAGACTGAGGGGAGAGAGAAGGGAGAGCTGTGTGCTCCTGACCCACCCTGCTAATGAGATGGTGCTGGGGTGTGGGGCTGCGCTGCCTGCTCTTAATTACTACCGAGCAGCTGCAACCGCACAGAGCTGGCCTGGGGCTGGGCTGGGGGCTGGGGCTGGGCTGGGGCTGGGGCTGGGGGCTGGGGCTGGGGGCTGGGGCTGGGGGCTGGGGCCTGGGGCTGGGCTGGGGGCTGGGGCTGGCCTGGGGCTGGGGGCTGGGGGCTGGGCTGGGGGCTGGGGCTGGGGCAGGAGCAAGGGGCCCCGCTAGGCCTGCAGACAGACCCAGCGGTGAGAAGAGGCCGCAAGCAGCCCCGCTGATGGCCGCTCGCCCCCACGCTCTCCCTCCCACGCCGGGAGGCCCTCGACGCTCCGCTCCTCAGCCCAGCCTGCTCCTGCCTCCTCATCAACTTCTCAGGCTGAAATTGCAGGGTGGCGATGGGGTGGATAATGCCTGACAGGACAGTATGGCTGCACTGACGAAAATGTGTCACGCACACTGTTCCTCTGGTGAGGACTTCAGACGAGGATTGTTTATCTCGATCCTTACGGTCCGTGTATGAATTACCCACAAGGCTAGCCTCCATTTTTATCTCAGTCATGACTCCATCCAGAGTGGAACTCTAATCACAAAAACACCAAAGAAATGTACACCATTCCATTCTACAGAAAATGTTAAAGCGCATGTATCCACTGTAAGATGAAGGCTAATAACCTGAACTCTAAATCCTCATCAACTAGTACAAAATGACCAGTACACAGTTCACAATAATATTGTTTATGAAAACATGTTTTTGCTGTTATTTATTTGTATTTTTACTCCATAAAAAGAATCAATCTTGGAATAAATAACGTTTTCAGTAAGCCTGTTCATCCAAGCTTTCATCAGGAAGTACTTCCTGTGAGGGCTGGGTGATGTTTATCCATTAGAAATAATTAGTTTTTTTTTACTGAACTGATAGTCCTCATGGCAGCCATTCACTCTGGCACAACAGTGTTACCTCAAACCCAATGGCTATGCCGACATCAGAACTGGGTTTCTAGTGAGAGGGTGCTTGAGTTGGCTTGTCACAGCTGGGCCGGGGCTGAGAGAGAGAGCGAAGCCTCACTTAGACTGATGGGAGTGCTTGTGTGTCCCCGAGGGAGCGTGTGGAGAATGCTTGTGCTCAGGTGATCCCGTGACACTGACCTGTCTGTTCCTCTCGTCCATGATCCTGGTTATCTGGATCTTCTTCCGTCCCATGGCTGCGTCCTTTCTGCTCTCTCTGACAGCTCGGGAATATCAGAAAAACGACAAAGCTGGTCTCCCTTCGCTCTCCTAGTACATTGTACAGCACTCTCTCTCTCTCTCTCTTCTCTCTTCTCTCTTCTCTCCACGTCCGCAACGTCAACCTCGTGACCACACCGCAGTCTGCAAAGGAAGAGACAGAGCGAGAGAGAGGGGAAGAGAGAGACGCAGCACAGTTTAACACAACACTCAGAGATGCGTCCTCAAGCACACCCAGCACATGTGTGGGGGGGGGGCTGGTTGCACTCTATGTTCCATTTCCTGACACGGCTAGCAAGAACACAAGGACGATGTGGTGACTCCTTATGTGGTGACTCTCCATCTGCGCTTTCACTGCATTAGAGACACTGACACAAGCCCTCACATCCGTAGCTGGCCACAAACGAAGGCTCTTTGATGCAGGCTTAGTCATTCATGGTTGTTCTCCGCGAGGGATGAGAAGCGTTGTTCAAACCAAAAGGTGGCCGAGGAAGCGACTGATTGTTTTACAAGCCTGTGGAGGCAGAGCAAGCTTTCTTCCACCTGGTCTGACCCGATGCCACTGTCGGCTTTGCTGCTAAGATGATTAGAGGAGCACAATCTCAGGTTGACATCAGGTAAAGTCCTCAGAGGTGGAAGGAAAGGTTACGTCCACGTGAGGAACACTGCAACCTGGCATCACATTCATACCCCCGCAGACTCCCCTGGAGGCCCCTGTCCCTGGCCCTGCCCTGGCCCTGGCCCTGCCCTGTCACTGTTCATCTGCTCTGAAGAGCTATGGCCCTCTCCCTGAAGGAACATCCATCACTGACACACGGACACAAATATACAAGTAAATAGAAAATGTCGATTCACTACTTTTCTCCTCAGAGCACGAACTCCGGCTGAGGTTAACCTCTCGGTGTTCACTGCAGGGCCTATACATACAGTCAGCATCCTTGACGACGGTTTATAGTCCTACAGTAGGCCTACAGTACGAGATAAAGGTGCCTACGCACAGAGGAGAAATGAGAAGATGGACAGTTCCATTGGCAAGCCGTCATTTGTGGGTTGGAGACACTGGTATTACAGTGTCTGGGCTGTCTGAATGTAACCTACACTGTAGGCAAACTTGACTGCATTCGGCTAAGCCATGTCAACCCACGCACGGTAGGAAAGTAACCACACTAACCCCTACGGAGAATTTCCCTTCGACCACATCATAACACCCCGATGAAAACGACAACGTCGTCTCTCATTCACCATTTCCAAATACTCATACTGACACTTTTTTCTTTTGCTTGCGAGTATGAGTATGTTTGTCAGTCTGGAAAACAGTTGTCTGGGTTTTAGCGCTGGGCTGCACAAGTCAATAAATCACACGCATCGCAGTGCTCTGTGTAAATAGAGGAAGGAGCTGTCAAAACGGTCTGAGACACAGTCTTCTCCACAAGCGTAATTCCCCGTGTCGTGGCATTTCTGTTACAGAAATATGAAATGACAAGCTGAGGTCCCTCAGACTCCAGGTGTGCCTGTTAGAATCAGTGACAAGACTTGAAAAGAAGTTGACCAAAATCGCTTTCCTTTATCTGCTACCTTTGCTGACCTCAATCCAGTCTGGACAAGTATTTAGACAATACTCTCAAGTTCTCTGGATCAACGATAGCTACATTAGAACCGTTGATATTGTATTATTCATCGATAAAGTCACATGGAGATTGTGTGCAAGATGTTACATCATAAACACAATGTCTTACCAGTAACTGCCAACACAACTGTCTGACGAGGATTATGAATAAGGACATTGTCTAGACTGGATTAGAAGTTGGACTCCAACAGGGATGTGTTACTGCTCTTGAACGCAGCATTCAGGGTTCAGCGATGGAGAGGTAAAGGACGTCTACATCTCCAGAGCTCCACGTTTTCCCCTAATCTTCTTGGGTGAGGGGAGTCTGAAAACCCCCTCTGGATTGCTGCAGCACATGGGCCCTGGGAACCAGGCCAGCAGGGCCAGAAGCAAGGCCAACAACAAGGCCAACAGCAAGGGGAGCACGGTAACCCAAACGAGAGTAGGTTCTCGGTGAACCAAGTTATATCAACACTCATCTCTCTCTCTCTCTCTCTCGTTTGTCGGTTTGAGTTCTTGTGACGGAGGTTTCGACGAGCGTTGACCTATTGTTTAGTCATGCTAATTACATGAGGCTTTTTTGTTGGCTCTCCGGGGCTTGGAACAAACGGATATGGTGATCTCACTACTGATGCTTTGTGAACACCCACCTCTGTGTGTGTGTGAGGGGATTATTTTTCTATGACCTGAGGACCATCTAAATACACTGGATGACGTCTCTTTAATGTATCCAAGCATTAAGAGAACACCCTCCACTATCCAGCAGTGTGTCCTTTTCAGAGGGACCTTGATACGGTACACCTGGTCCACTTTGTCTTTGATTAAAACCAGTCCAGCACTTCTGAAAGGTGCTTACAAAACATTTGTACCGCAAGGATCAATACGTGGGGAATATGTCTCTATAAGAGAGACCACATCAGCATGACAGGAAAATCAATACTACACGTCCCATGGAAAGAGCAGATGCAACCATGCCTCTGACAGAAGCCTAAGTGATTCACCGTGTAGAATCCACTTTTTTGAAATCTTACAAAAGAGAGCGATTTTTGGACTGAATCTACGCGTGAGTCATGTCCAGAGAGGGGAGTCCAGAGGTACAGGCTCTCTCTATCTCTCTCTCGCTTTCCCTCTCTGTGCTTCCTCCTCCTCCTCCTCCTCCTCCTCCTCCGCCTCCTTCTTCTGCCCTCTGGGAGACAGCTCTGGGCGGCTTGGTGTCGGGGTCGGCCCTTTCACACTCAATAAAACATGCTCGACTCCCACTGTAATTACTGAACACCGCACATCCCTCCTCCCCTCTGCCTGTAAGCCTGGGTAAGCTGTGCACGTACGCACACCGCCGTGTAGCATGACTGATCCTTACATTCCCATCTGTTGTCCCACACAGCGTAACACCCGTCCGATTGGCTCGATGCAACTTCTACGAGGCCATGGCTTCCCGTAGAACGCCATAGCATGTTACTGATGGACTTGCTTTGAGGGCTCACCATGAAGTACAGTGGGGGACGTTTTCTCCACTGCCACAAGTCTTTCCTGGTGGTGGACAGCAGCCAAAGTCCTGAGCGTAGCCATGACAGTATAGCTTCCCTACCACAGGGCTCGTGCGGGCAGACAAGACTTCCTGCGCCTCCGCTTCCTGTTATTCCAGCCCCTTGTGAATGACCCGGGCTGGGGGGAGTCAGAGGGAGGGCGGGAGGAGAGGGAGGTAAGGGGGTGAGGGGGGCGCGGGCGCCTCTGGGACCTCCTCCCCTCTGATCCCTCTCCATGTTACCTCCTTTATGTCAACACTGAGACTAAACAACAACAGGCCTCCATCAGTCTGATTGTAACTGGGTGCTTTACAGTAAAGCTCATCATGCAAGCTGGGCGTGTTTAGGCTACAGTACCACAGAAACGCACTCACACACTTTCTATGCTATTAGAATGTAGGGCCTAGCTTGTTATGACCATGGCTCATAATGACTTGAAACATTTCCTGACTTACATAATGATGAATCACTACTCCATTACGATTAAATAAACAACCAAGTAAATGAGCACTAATCTACTGATTGGACGGGCTATGCTTTCTTTTCACAAAAACATATATACTTAAAGTAATTTGAGTATAGATTAGCGAAATCAAGTCTATTTGTCACTGCATTATTCCCAGTGCTAGTTTATGGCTCAGTTCCACTTCCAGCAAGGCAGAGTTGAAGAAGAATAGAGAAATCAAGCAAAGTAAAGCCCTTATGTTGCCGTTGCATTTCAATGGGAACCTGACAGCAGTGCATTATAAAATGAACACACAAATCACTTGGTTGTTCCCCTCTTTTCCTTCGTCACCTGTGAAAGGGCCTGCAGGCCTGGGTTGGGACGTGGAGGCAAGCCAGCCTCTCGTGCTCTAACACTTCTCTTTGTGAGAGCATGCTTATCTCCCACTCCAGCAGGGAGACGGAGGATCCAGTCAGCCAGCCAGTCAGCCGGGCGGGCGGCAGCAGGCAGGCAGGCAGGCAGGCAGGCAGGCAGGCAGGCAGGCAGGCAGGCAGGCAGGCAGGCAGGCAGGCAGGCAGGCAGGCGGCAGCATCACTAGTGTTAATGTCTCCTGATGCTAATCTGACACATTGCTGATCCTTTAACAAACCAGTTTCTTCGTACCAGCTCTCTTTGCCCATCTCTCTCTTTCTCTCTCTCTTTCTCTCCCTCTCTCTCTCTCTCTCTCTCCCTCTCCCTCCTCTCTCTCTCTCTATCTCTCTCTCTTTCCATCCCTCTCTACATTTCTTCACCTCTGTTTCCAAGGCAACTAATGAGATATAATTAATAAGATCTACCGAAAGGATGTGTGAACAGAAATGAGTGTAAAAAGAGGCTTTGAGCTGGAGCAGAGCTTCAGTAGCGCGACACCTTGACTTCCACAGTGCGTTTACTTTCATCGCTTAGGCTGGCATTATCAGAGACACAGACTTACAAAGCACGTACAAAGCATCGAAAGTGTTTACTGTGCGAGTTGTGTGATTGTTCCGGAATAATCACATACTGTACAGTGTAAGTAAACATTATTATTATTATTATTATGTATTGATGTATGCACAGTTATTTAAGTCTTAAATGGATGCATTTAGATGCAGATACAAATATCTACTGTGTATACAGATATACTGAGACCAGCAAGCATAAACCCATTTGAATGATTCTTATAAAACCAGGTGAGAATATGAGAGTGTAACATTTACAGTACGCTCAAATATGGAGCAGCATTACAGTCTGCTTTAGCTTTATTGGGAAATCCAGTCCTGTCATAGACAACTCAGAGTACAACAAGCCGAGGACAATGACTCGACACGAAATATCAAACCAAAACATCGCCCTCTACCAACTTTAACATACTGGGAGCTTCAATCTACTGGGACACTGCCATAGCCTCGAGCGCTACACGCTTTAGCTTGTAATGGCTTCCACACGCACATTGACTTATCTTGATCATTCATCTCAATCATCCCGAATACAGAGGACGAAAGACTGGAAGCCTTCGCAGCGATCCCATCCCTAACACCGCGTGCGTGCGTGCAGATGGTCGTTACTGTGGTAGATGACAGAGGCCTGTGGGGGATGTGTCCCAGACGTCCCTGTGAGGGTTGAGGATGCAGACCAGACAGGCCAGGCAGGGAGAGCTTCATCTGTCCTGATGATGACTGCTGCTACCTCGCTCCCCAGCTCTCCCCCCTGACCCAGCTGCAATCCCATGTTAGATCAATGCAAGTTCAAACAATCATCCATCCTGTCAGCTAGCTAGGGTGTGCTGGGGGGCCGGGACTTCAGAGAGGGGCGCCGAGACGGAGAGCTACTTATCACCTCTGCAATGACATCATAGGGGATAACCCCCCCCACACACACACACACACACACATACTCCCACCCCAGGATGCGGTTCTTCTCCAGCAACTCTCTGAGCCAATGGCTGAAGGTCATGTAGTGACATCCAACCAATAAACGAGTAGATTCAGATGAAGGCAAAAAACTGATTTCTCCGCAAGACGGACAGCTAACGCTCAGGCCCGACAAAATATACGATATACGTTTACATTTACGGTGGTTCGAAGGTACAGTATGGCGTACAGAAACAAATAACCTTAGTACGGTAGACTAGCGAGAGTGAAACTTAACACCAGTAGACAGACACCCTCAGTCTCCCTCACACGACTGTCAGGGGATGAGAGGACTACGCAAGGTGACTTTGACTGAACGCCTTGGGGGCCATGAGAAAAAGTCATTGACGTGACTTTAATATCGCGTCTCTTTTTGACTGACTTATAACCATATTGAATTCCAGAAAACAAAAAAAATAACAAGACAGACAATTCCCTATGGTGTAAAGGCACAGTGAGAGGAGGAAATACGTTGGGTAGCACGCGAAACGTAGCAGAAGAACTACATACTGAAGCCCTTCCCCCCCATAACAGGCCGTTCCACTCAACCCTGTCGTGTGGTACATAAACTGTGTTTACTACAGGCATATTGTTGAGCACAAAATGTTGTTTGACAAAGCTTGGATGCACGTTGTCAAAACAGATTTTGCTTCTGCTGTTGTTTGTGTAGGAACATGCAAGTCTGTGTGAGAGACAGACAGAGAACAAAACAGGAGTGGAGGGAAGGCAGAGACAAAGAGCGAGGGAGAGAAGGAGAGGACGGGTGGGTGAAAAAGAGAGAGAGTGTGTGTGTTAACTATAGGGAAATCTAGAGAGGAAACAGATATAAAAACCTTTAGGTGGAGGAAGGGTTATCTCCCCCCCCTCCCCCCCCCCTCTCCGTGGTCGTGTGTCGTACCAGTGTTGTAACATAATTACTGCTGGGACACTTCAATTCCCAATGATCCATTTGCGTCAGTCAGGTTTTTTAGCCCAGCCGATGAATGGATTCTCAGTTTCTCAAGGATAAAGAGATGACCCTATCCTAACAGTTAGATCTATTTCATGGGAAAGAGCCACCCTCATGTTCAAGGTAAATCCCTAGTTGGCTGTCGTAGAAAAAAACGAAAACATTTTGTATAAAGGAAAAATGATGATAAATTCCTTGATGCAACCGGGTGATGAGTTAAGTCTCATAAAAAATACATGCGGATGGTAAAATAAATAAATATGCTGCATGTTCCTGTTTTTGAAGAGAACGGGCATTGCCTTTTTGATTCTCTGATTTCACAAAACGTTTAATCAGATATAATTCATCATTCCCTTTTCACCAATTGTCCAAACTACTTCTAATCAGTTGAAATATGGCGTCCACTGCTAAATGGAATTGACAGTCTAGTGGCTGACAACTCACTTCAAATTAACAACAAGTGGTCAGATATATTCTGTCTTTGGGCAAAAAACGGGTCTACTAAACATGCAACCACCAACATTCTTTATGACAGGGTGTCAGTCTCAGAAGTCCATTTCCTATCAAGCGTCAGTTAGGTTTTGACAGTCACTCTGGAAGAGCTCTTCAAATGTCACTATTCACCAAAGTTCCATTCCTTCTAGCAGTAACATAATAAACACAATCGATAAAAGTGACCTTATACTACAACCGAGCTATATTTCTATCCTTAAAAAAAGCTGATAAAAAGAAGGACCATGTTCAACGCCTATCAAAAGAAAGCAAAACCCTTCTTTGAACTTCACTACCCAGCATACTGTATACGGTACACACAGTCATACTCAGTCACACCCTGTGGCTCAGGTGATGCTTTGAGGGCTGTGTGCCCTTTTGGTGCGATGTGGTGTGATACGTCTATGAGCAATGGTTGTCCATCATCAGAGAGGGTACTCATCGCGGGGGGTAATCATGCCAACTCAGGAGGGAGCAAGCCCACGCCCCAACCCCCAGGCCCCCCCCCAGAGCTGTGTTAAGTAGTGTGGCAGCCTTTTGATGTTACACAGACAGCAGCTCTGAAATGGTAAACAGTGGAGATGAATCGAGATGCTAGTCCCGGGGGAATCCACAGTGTAAAGGATATTAGGGACGTCATGCATTAATGGGTTTCGGCAGCACAACATTTGCACGTTCCAATTGCCTTTTGGAATGCCCCGAGTGCGCAGATAACACATTTGGATTCCTCTTGGATATGTGATTCTCTCTCTCTCTCTCTCTCTCTCCTCTCTCTCTCTCTCTCTCTCTCTAATGTGTCCTTTGATCAGCTGCAAGAACATCTGACTAAATAAACAAAGGGAGAGGGTGCCAGTGTGGCCTTCTTGTTAAACAGCATTGTGGGAGTCTTCAAGAGCAACAGGCCATATTTTAATAGGGAAAGAAAAATGGGAAGAAATAGCGAAGAATAAATGTTTGTTTTTTCTTTCACTCTTGAACTCTTAACTTACCCTGTATGCCACAGTGTCCTATTACATAAAAACTGTATGCAATCTAAGACTCATGACTCATACCTGAGATCGGCTATGCAGTGATTTGATTCTCTATTTTGTTTTCTTTCATTTTTGTGTTACAAAAACTCTATGCTGTATTGATGACTGGTCTCAAAAAGACCAAAATAGATTTTCTGTAGCGAGATGAATCCATCCCTGGAGACTGCAGCTACAGTATCCTGTGTTGGTTTTACCACGGACTGTACCACACCTTCCTACTAGAAAGGCAATACAACCATGCACATGCAGAGAGGGGACCGAGAGATGGGTGAAGCGATAAAAAGAGAAGGCGGAGCGAGAGAGAGAGAGAGAGAGAGAGAGAGGGAGAGGGAGAGGGAGAGAGAGAGAGAGGGAGAGAGAGAGAGAGAGAGAGAGAGAGAGGGAGAGTGAGAGAGAGAGAGAGAGAGAGAGAGCGAGAGAGAGAGAGAGATGAAGAGATAGAGTGGAGAGAAATATTCACTTGCCCTGTTTGCCTGCCTGCCTGCCTCTCCAGGAATCTTTTGAGCCCAACTGTTCGCTGATAGCCTGTGGCCCTGACTAAGGCCCATTTGCTGGTGGGAAGTGCCTCTTCCCCCATGCATGCTCTGAACAGAGCTGGCAGCTGGGCCAGTGACAGGGGGCCGGGGATGCAGAGGCACCAGGGAGTGTGACACTGGCCCTGTACCAGCACAGTCCACAGCTGACTTACACTAACAGATCTGGTCAAGCATTTCATCTGGATCAGCAGCACATCTCACCTTGCTCACAGGGTGAGTGGACAGAAAGAAGAAGGGAGAAAGAGGAAAATAGAGACAGAGTGAGAAAGAGAGAAAGAGAGTGAGAAAGAGGCAGAATGAGGGAAAGAGAGAGACATAATAAGGGGGCAGAATAAGAGTGAGTGAGTGAGTGAGTGAGTGAGTGCGAGAGAGAGAGAGAGAGAGAGAGAGAGACAGAGACGAGAGAGAGAGAGAGAGAAACAGATAGGAGAAAGAGGAACAGAGAGAGTGTAAGAATGCAAGAGTGAGGCAGAGAGGCAGGGAGGCAGAGAACACCATGGACAGCTGGCAGACTCGGCACAGTCTCACACAGCCAGTCGTTTTGTACGCCATAAGAGCAGGCCTCTGGAGTTCCACTAACACAGCCTCCAGATATTACCGGGAACATGAGAATGTTTAGGAGAGCGATTCAAAAACACGAGTGTTTGGATGACTTACAGAAACAGAAATGCTCGTTTTGGCCCATTCCGAGACGCTCTAATTGTTTTATTTATCACTTTCATAAAACCAGGCGATAACCTGTGCTAATTGCTAGCAGAAGTGGAGTGTGATTTTGAGACTGTGTTGAGGTTTACTACGGGAGTGGTGTAATGTTTTCCCTGGCAGGACACTGCGAGGACTGCTCAGGGCCGAGGGTGATGTCATGGCCTGTAAAAGTGATATCTCCCTGCTTGCCTCAGTTTCTACCTCTCCTCATAAGGTAGGGGTCAAGTCCCTCTTACTGCTCTCTCTCTCTCTCCCGCTCTCTCTGTCTCTTTCTCTTCCTTTAATTTAGTGTGTATCACTGAACCATCACAAGACAGGAGGGACACATCTTACTAAAACTGGGAGTGAGCTCTGGGTCATCCAACACACACACACACACACACACACACAAACACATCTCTACACATCTCCTAATGGACAAGCATCATGTGACACACATCCTTCTGCGTGATAAACACAATGTGACAAACCACACAGTGAGATGAACACGCCCCGCCGCTGCTCAAGAGGAAGAAGAAAACCCAGAAGCTGACTCTCGTCAGTGGAGGTTCGGAGGCCCTGGACCTTCGTCTGAACCCTACGGTGGACTGGACCGGCCTCGGGGCCTCCTGCAAGGCGTTAGGTCACTTCCCTTTCCTGGTAGTAAACACGGGCTGCGTTATTGAGGATAATGGGTGTCCATTTGTCTGGCTTTAGAGGGGCGGGCAGGAAACCCGGCAGGCAGAGCCACCTTCCTACAGCCCACGCTGCAGCCTGCCAAAGCCCTGCTGCCGGGGGCCACGGGGCTTCCCACTGTTGGGACTACTGGACGTCAACTATCCTCACCACAGCTCTGAGGGCCGTTCTCAGTGAGCAGAGCCGGAAGACTCCGGAGAAGCTAGACTGTGGGAGAGGATTGCATCGAGTCTCCGGCATGCTTTGTCAGATTAGATTATTGACAATTGACTATTTTCCAACCAAATGTCGCCTCACGGTCATGACTTCACACACTGATCCAGGTTGTCTGTTGTGCATGAACACATACAGTGAGCAATTACTGGGATCAAAGACAAAACAAACACACCCTGAACCGACAATACAGTGCGTACAAGGTTTCTATTCACCTAGTTTTTTGAAAATCTTTCTATTTTACACACTGTATTTAAACCTTCATTCTTGCAATACAAAACAGAGTTCTCCCCTGGCCCTCTCATGCTCTTTTAATATGTATTGGATGTGTTGTAAAAGGAATACTGCGGTGCAAATTAACAATCACAAAATCTTTTGATCTGCTAAATTCCATTTTAATATATTCCTTTGATTTGTGTCTTTTTTCACAGCCTCATTGAAATTCGGTGCAACTCAGCAAAGTGATGTCTTCCTTAACTTCAAGGCATATCCAAGTAATCATTTGTGTAAAAAGGTGTGCATTAATGTGGTGTGCGCAGCACTACGAACTACATTCCACTACATGCAATCCCACACTTATTTTCTCTACCAACACTCGTGTTCGTGTCACCCTTCGTGAAAACCCCTTCACTTTCTCAACAACAGCAACACAACCGCAAAAGAGTGATTCTTTGGGTTATCTATTTTTGGAAAGGCGATCACATTGATAACCACATTAATAACCCAACAAAAAGTAAGTATGAGCGAGTTGAAAGGTGTCAAATTGTAATGTGTGTGTCTCCTCTTGTCGATCATCTCTGCACTGCCACACTCGCAGACACATTCACCTCAGAAGCCACACTTGTAGCTACCACACCTGTCTTCTTTGTTTTCGAGCTTTAGCTTGAGTTATTTATCTTAACACTGAGTAATGAGTCACGGCTTCACAGGGAACTGCTCCGTGTTAACCCTGTCCAGGCCACTTGGGGACAGTGGAGAGGGACAAGGAGTGGAGGATCATAGTGGTGAAAAGAGGATTAGAGATTCAGGCTGGTGCCTTGCTCAAGGATCTTACTGCTGATTCTCCAGTATGGCCCGGGGTGGGGGTGGGTTGAGGGAGTGGGGAGGGGTGTGGGAGGGGGGGGGCGGGATAGCTCCACACAGGGAGGGCTGGCCTGGAAAGGGCAGAGAAGAGCAGACAGGGGGAGGGAGGCTGTGGGTCCTTAAGCCGCTCTGGCCTGGCCTGCTCAGCAACACATGTGCTGAGTGGGCCGTATGTGTTGGCTTAACACCAGAGGTCACAGCCAAGGGCGGGACAGTTGAAAGGTCAGCACTCGGCTGTCTCACGTAGACAGTGCGCGAGTCGTACCGTACACACACCTTTGGTGAATAGAAACATATTGTGTGATATCGATATCTACATGTCGGTCAATGCTACTGTCAACTGGACGACTCATCAAAGTGAAGTGACGGGTATTTTGCAAATAAAGTGGGCGACATGTCCTGCCATGAAAAACCGAGGTGTTCCCTTCTGACTGGCGTTAAGAGTGTAAATGAACTCTGTCCCTTCACACACTGACACTGGCTTTCCTAGTTCTAATTCCGACTGACATGTTCATGCTTAGTAATCACATATTTGAGCATGCCAACAAAAAGAAAACTGTAACTAAATGTTTAAATGTGATTCGCTAAATATTCACTTTGAAACCGCAGCGCTGTAGACAGTATTTATAAAGTGTACATGTGGTCTGGTGTCTGTGCCAGGGCCTGGAGTTAATCCCCAGACCTATGGCTTGAAAGTTATCATCACAGGACATTAAGAAACTGCCTAATAAAGTTATAACTGTGGAGCCTAACAACTCGATACACGGTTTAATTTGGCACACTCCTCAGACACGTATTTCCTGGCTAGCACAGACACTGTCTTGTGCGACTGGAGTTAAAAAAAGAAGAAGTAGCAAATATTTTTTGACAAATTTGAAATTAAGATTTTGTTTGTTTGTCAAACATATCACTCACATCCCAGAGTAACCTGTTTGGGCGTTAAATGTGAGGTGGTGCGGTCAGGTGGTCAGACAGGAAGCAGTCGGGTTTGGGGCTCGAATCTCAGGTCTCATCTGGGTGTGATTTTATGACTACCACACTTTTTGGGATAGGAAACTCTTCCAACAGCCATGTGTGAGAGAAACTCTCAACTAGATGGACTTTAATGAAAAATAACGTTCAAGGGTTTTGCTCTGCCTGTGATAAAGGAACTTCCTTAATACTTTATCTCGGCGCGAAACATGGGGCTGCAGGCTGCTTTCCATTAGAATGGTCTACAGGAAACACCAGCCTAGCATGGGCTAAAACATTATCTACTGGGCTCAAGATTCTGCATCCTGCCTCCAGGTCTCACAGGAGAACGCAGGAATCTCCAGTTTGATGATGGAGCCCCGATAAACAATGAATCATGTTGCCAACTGAACATGCTGGAAAAGCTTTTGTGACAAAAGGGACGGGGGGGAAGTGTTCCTCGGTGGACGCTGTGGAGAAGCAGCGTGGGTTCTCTGTTACTCAGAGACATCTTGAACATCAACGCCAAAGTGCCCTCACACCTCACTCTCAGAATGAGAGAGAATTTGTCACGTACGATCACACCATAATGAAGGAGGAGCTTTAATACGTTTCTTCAGCTCCTTGTTTCATTTTCAAGAAGCTAATGTTGTG
Source organism: Mallotus villosus (assembly GCA_903064625.1). Classification (NCBI taxonomy): domain Eukaryota; kingdom Metazoa; phylum Chordata; class Actinopteri; order Osmeriformes; family Salangidae; genus Mallotus; species Mallotus villosus. The sequence goes on along the minus strand of CAEFZP010005496.1, from coordinate 77,091 downwards.
GTGTTAAGAGGACTGAATGACCTTTTTTAGTTTTAGTATGAGTTCTTGGATAAAAAAAAGAAAGTATATATCATGGCTATTATGCTAATACAAACGTGATTTCCTTCCGTTTATGTTTGATCATGAGTGGATCCCACCAATGATGTGGTACTTTATACTACCTCTAGAATATCTTTCCCTTAAGCTCTGCCTCGTGAGCCAGCTACATTTGAGACCAGTTCAGCCTGCATGCATTTGTAACATAGTAGTATACTGGTTTAACATGGTGAGATTTCCAAGGTGCCTGTTTGGCTGACACTATCACACAGCACAGCCGGACACTTAACCAATTGTTCAGTTTAGATTTTAAGATAAATAAAAAATTAAAATACAAAAAACAGTGAAAAGCACGCATAACACATTATACCTCATTATCTATACACAATGCAGACAGAACTTGGGGACGGCTCTTAAACAAAAGTGATTTCACAAATGTGTTTTTATACATATTCTAAAACACTTATTATAGTGTATAGAGAAAAGTGCATTCAACTCACCCAGCTATCAAATATGTTCTTTCTTGGATCAAAAATATCCAGCTCCTGTCTCCCTCTTTTCCTCTCTTTCAGTTCTTCCTTGGTGTAATCTTCTTGCTGCTTTCTCCTCCTTGGGAAAAAATGGCCTAGGAGGGGGAGAGCAGAGAAGAAAGTGTTTTGCACAGTGATTCAGAGGCGCGTTGTAAACGGCAGCATTCTCCTTCTGACAACCAGTGTTAATTGCAGATCAGACTCGCCCACACACTTCACATTTCTCCTCTTCATCAGAGGGAGAGGAGCTGAGACCAGGCTGTGATATTGTGGAGAACTCAGACGAGCACAGTGGGAGACACCGCAGCCTCTCGCTCCTCACACCAATCACCACCTCTCAACATCTCAACATCTCCCTTTTTACCCCCAGTAAATCTCTCAGCACGCGCCAAGCATGTATTTACAAATTGTTGCTGAGGAAACACACACAAACACACACACACACGCTGTCAACCTATGATATTCATGATCAATCATATTCAATAAATAACCTTATGCACTTTGCACCAGACACCTCGGGACAACATATGCCAAATGTGTTATTCTGGGGGGTTTTCACAGTAAAGGATAGCTATGAAGTCACATTCAGTAAGTGAAATTAAATAACAGAACATTTAACTTTCTCATCTGACATGGCAACTATCTCCATGGCACTCCTCCACATATCAGACAGGACCACACCATACTGTGCACGTACATTTTGAGCAACTGGGCCCATTGCCTAGGGTGTCACAGAAGCTAATGACTGGGTAGTGCTAGGTGCTTTGCTTCAGTCCATTAGTATTCACTACCCCCTTACTAGGACAGTAATGTACATGTAATCTGCAGAAGACGAAAAACAACTCCAGAGGGTACAAAAACTGTCTCTCAATAAAAAATGGTCCCGATGTAGAAGTTACAAATCATTCAGCGCTAGAGAGTCAACACCATTTATCAGTCAGCATCTTCAGTCCCCGCACCGACTGTATGGATTATCTATGTACGCATTGGGGTCAAGTCAATTGAAGATGTATGTAAGTATGGCTGTCATAGTCAAGTTCACAGTAACAATACATCATACTATGGTCTGGCAGTCAATCTCTTGTATGCTGTTATCTTCTGTTTAGAGACCCAAAAGGTTTCATTCTTATTAGGTCTTTCCTAATACTTTTCAAGCACAAACTTGGATTATTTTGTGGTAGCAAGTGTTGTACTTTGTAGATGGCATTATAATATTGTACTATATTTAGCTATTTGATTACCTCTTTAAATTAAATTATTATGTATTTATATACTTACATACTCAATAAAAAGCAATATATTGTGGCTGTGAATATTTTGTCTCCATAATCTACAAGAAACCATGGGTCCAGATTCATTCCATTCACAATAATTTATCAAAACAATGTGCAATTGGGGTTGTTCATTTTCAATATTCACAGTGGGCTATATAAAACATGTTTATATATGTTCAAAGCATATAGCTACCAGTCTGAACAGAACCAACTGAACAAAGCATAAATCATTTGAGTTGAGTTCTGATAGAACAGAGTGTGTCCAGAACAGTGTATGACCAGAACAAGGGTCAGCTAACCAGCAAGATATACACTTGTAATCATAGCAATTCAACGCATTAATCTAAATTGTACGTGGCAAAACTTACTACTATACCATAAGGCTATCAATCATCTGTCATTAGCCTGTGTTTTAAGCTCTCCTTTCCGAAGTCAAGGCTTATCCCCAACACCTGAGTGTAATGCTGCTTTATTTCGGTTGCCTCACAATAGCTACAGGTACACAGAGGTTATTAACCTTGGCCATGTGTTATTGACACAAATAACAGCCTAAATAAACTACGAATGTTTTTCACATTTACCAATGTACCCAACAATGTACTGCACATGCGAAATTAACCAAATCCGCCGACGATGTTTATGGCATAGGTTAAGAAACTTTCTAAAATATGGATATTATTTGAATGGCAATGGGATTATAATAATTTAAAAATTGCCAAAGCACATGTGTCATCACAGTTATACTGTTATACTGTTAACAGTTATAGAGGGAATCTGCTATCTTGAATGAGTCCTGACACTGTAGCTTCACATTTTGCGCTTTTAAGTCACAGCTTCACGATACAAGGAACGCTGGTTAAAGTACTGACTCTCTTGGAAAGTCAGATAAGACAGCTTTCTGAAATGCCTGCTGTTATACAAGTCTCATAAAAGTTTTGCGAAAAAAGTACATTTCCATTACAGTTTAAACAATGAACATAAATACAGCATTCCCTTCTTTGAATTACAATAAGGGTAGCCTAATGGTTATATTGACATTCGTTTCTTAAATCGTACGTTCTATATTGACATAGCCTATGCGATACAATATTCTCACATACTACATGTACAGTAAGAGGTTGCAAACCGTTCCTAAATTCACTCAACGTCTCCCTCTTGTGCTTTCTTCCTCGCACACTTACCAGTGTCCCTCTGTGCAATATTGTTGCTATTTTTGTTACTCACCTTTCCTCCCGAGTCCCTCGCTGTATATAGATACTCTATATCAGGGGATCCAATGGATACAGTGTGACATAAACGTAATTTCAGTCACATTTACAAACAGACTGCTATTTTAGGGAGCTGACCAACTCTGAAGAGCCAGTCGCTTGTCAGTGTGAGACTCCTCCCCTTATCTGACGAAGACCAGACGCAGACGAGGTACTGTAGAAATCAACCTCCTCCCACTTTCTCATCATTATTAAAATTGTGTGTGTGTGTGGGGACTGAACTTGCAGAGTTTACACAAACCTGATATTAGAGTAGAAGGTGTAGGCTTAATGTTGCAAGGCAGATTAAACCTACAATCGGTTTTATTATTGAGTCATAGCAGATCACCTTTGCTAATGTTATTTGCAAAAAAGTTAACTTTTTGACTCAGAATGCAGTCGGTAATGGAAATGGGTTAAACAGGATACGAATACACAAAGCAGCTACAGCTGAAAGTTTGGGCTGTATTTTGAAGAGAATGGCAAGAAGTAGACGAGAGTGCTCTAATATCGACTCAAACAATATTCCTTATATGTATGTAGTGAGTGAATGTCCAATATTAAGGGGAATTCGAGCAATTCAAAGTTTTGAATAATCACAATTTCTGAACTCAGATTCAATTGACGTCAGATCTTTTAGACAGGCGCAAACGGACGAAAGACACCCTCCTTATCCAATGGAAATATTTAGCGCCTGGCAAGTAACCAATTACAGAAGGGAGGTGGGTTCAGTATAACTCGCATGTGGCAAATGCACGTGTAATTGCAGGATCTAAGGAAGAGGTGTGGCGCGGAGCTCGGGCTGTTTTCATCGGGATTTAAAGAAACAGGTGCACCTAGAACGGCATGTGTACTTCATCGTGGGCACATTTAGTAGCCTACTTCCAGCTTTTCATAACTCAAAAATGTTTGTCAATGTCACCAATTACAGATCAGTATTACTGTACTGCAGGTCAATGCAACAATTCAGAGACGACATGTAACACTCACACCTTTGATTATTTTAGCTTAAAATGAGGAGTTAGGGCTAAGCTCCAGAGTTGTTAATCAATATTAGTTAGGCAATCAAGTAAAACACAAAAATGCTATGTCTAAAATGATAACTCCATGCACAGTACATGCCTGCATCCTGCACAATGCCTAATGCCAGCCATCAGTCAATACCTTCCTGAACACCCTTGCCCTGTCTGACACAATGCCCTGTGTCACTGTGGGTCTCACCTGGTTTGTGTTGAGGCACAAATGCCTTCACAGAGCCTGCTGATAAGGTCTTCAGAGGGTTTTTTCCTACAAGGATTCACTTTCTTTCACTTCTTCTGTCCTCTACTTATCTCTAATCTATCTGTCTCTCATCCTTTCTTTCCTGTCGTTGTATCTCTCTGTCCCCTTCTTTACCTCAAAGCCAGACCAGCTGGCTTCGGATGCTTCCTTCTAGCCCCTGAGAGGCCTGACTTCACACCCTCTGCCTCCACTCGTCCTTCGATCTTTCTGCCGGGAGGGAGTGGGGTGACAGCAGTTTGAAGGCTAGGACCCCAGATGGACAGAGACATGCCGGGCATGCGTTGTGTGACAGGACTTGGCTCTGGGGCTCTCTAGACCAGCCGCAGCTGCCAGTCATGGCTACAGAAGGTGTTGGAAGATTCTTTCTCTTGTTATTATGATTAATTCAACTATGAAGATGAAAGATACATTTGGTCCGTTTTCACAAGTTATTGCATAATTTATTATATACAAGTCATACTCTACAGAGGCCAGTTATATCAAAGAGTATGTGACAAAGACAGATATTGTAGTGACTTTTTTTAGAACCATGGCTGTTACATTATATATTAGTTCAGTTCATTTATTTTCATATGTATGAAAAGGTATAAACTACTTGACAATAATTGATGTATAACAATTTTATTTCTACAAGTTGTATGAACACAAATGATAACAACTAGTACAACCAAGGCTTAGATGAGAGACAGCTGGCATTTCCAGGATGGCACCAGACCAGGAATAGCTCCAAAGACACTATCCCTCCAATTAAAAAGTGGATTGAGAAAAATATCCCTCATGCAATGGGCTTTATTAGAATCCAGAAGTCAAGTCTGATCTGATAATGATATTGAAGAAAAAATAGATGTTTATTTTGTAAATGGGGACTGAAACAATTCCCCATGTCACATAATATCTGGCCTATGTCTGGCCAGACAACTCTAAAATAACAATTAATTATCTGAAGCTCATTAAAAGCAACCCTCTAAAAAGCCCTTGACGCCCCTCTGCCATCCCTGCCCCTGGCTGGGTCTTGTCTCCAAACCCACTCATGAGGCATATTCAGTCTACAAACCATGAACCTTCTCAAGCTAATTCAACATTATACAAAACTACCCAAACCCTACCTGAAAAATAATTGAATCTGATCATATAAAAGTCCACAAAACATAGGTAAGAGTTTGCTTTTATGGGATAACAGTGTCAAACTGTGTTGGGAGACAGTGCTAACATACAATCTTCGTCTTGTGGACCATAAGAAGCAGTGTTGCCCATAGGCATGCGTGAAGACGCTATTTAAATGCATATATCAATTGCATTCCGTAAACATATAAACAAATACTTGATGATACACAGATAGATGACAACCATAAAATGAGACAGATAAAAACAGAAAATGATTAAACTATCAAAATACTCAAGCCAACACCTGCGCACTCTCCACGCAAAAATATCGTCCATGCTGATGTCGGAGATGTCTAAAGGGGCCATTTGAACAACATTAAGTTCTCTATGTAAATGCTGTAGCTCCACTTTAGACAACTGAGTGCAGGATCTAAAAATATCCAATGTCTCACAGTCTGGATCAGTTCTCTCATTACCGACTGTAATTAACACTAACCAAGCTCCATCAGCTTGAAGCGGCATAGGGTAGCACACAGCTGTTAACGTGGAGGTATGACATCTGCATTGAGAACCTCTAATAACAAAACGTTATATCAGCTCCCGGAAGAAAAGAAAAGGAATCACACATACTATTGTACATAGCCAGGGGAATACAATCTGTGGGTTGGTCTGAAGGTAATGGACAGTACTAAACTGCAAACATGCACTGTGGTCGAGAAGATGTATGTCACTCACAAATGTTTACATACTATATTGTACATATACCACCATCACCATCACTTATAGGGAAACTGTAAGACTCTCCCAATGGTCTGGTAGGCTGTTATATATTACTTTAATGATACACACTGAGCCTCTTAAAATAAAATGCAAACACTGACTTTTGATGTCTTGCAGTTTTGCAATTCTGCAAGTTGCACACAGAATAATTTATTGTTTTCATTGTTGACTTAAAATGTACTGAGTACATATAGTATAGGTGTGGGTGATACCTTGAATGACTGCAAATATAAATATTCTGAATACTTCTTAAGAGGAACTGCAGAGATATGTAAAGTAAGTTCTTCTTAATGAGGATTTTATCCCTCTTGAGATTTCAAATCCTCTGGGCTTCTTTTTTTGAACCCGTCATTGTGCTCCGTACATCATGCTGTGGCTCTACTCCTGTGTCTCTGCAAGGTGAAAAAGCCCACACATACAACTACTGCCTGTTTGTTTTTGACTGGCCCTTTGTCGTACAGAAAAAAAACAACTAGAGAAGAGTTCCAAGTTATAACTGTAATTACCTCCAACATTCAAAGGCACTAAAGTTCCATTTATAAAATGCAGAAGCCGTCGTACTAAGCTCATTAAAAATTTAACAAGGTCAGAAATGAAACTCCACTTCCCATTTTTCATTTTGTCCTTAATTTCAAGTGTGATTTCATCAATCATTGGAAATGACTACCGCATAATTCACACTGACATTTTGTTGTCAGGTCATTTGAGCAAAATATCTGCAATAAACACCATTTAATGAATGAGATGTGTTTTTTTGTTACCTACACATTATAAACCAAAACAGACATAATTATTGAACTGTATCTTATTGAAATATGACTTACCGATCCATTGTTAGTTGTGTACAGTATTTTTTAAGCCTCGGGGATACTGCAGATAATTGAGAAGTCACAATCTGTGTTTAGTAAAATTATTAATTGGAAACGACAAATCAGGATTATGTCTGACAGTGTTTAATGCTCCTGAAGGTTATTATTTTATTTTTTTACTAAACACACAGTTTATGACAATTCATCCCATTGCACTTTAAGAACAACAATTATTTGCTGGCGTTAGCCCATTTCCTCTAATTATCAGCGTGCTCGTCTCTGCCATCATAACGAGTCAGCAGGTGCCATCACTTCCCATCACCGCCAGTCTCACTGCTCAGACATGTTGAGGAGGAGCAGCATCAAGTCAGCCTGCCAACATGAATGTGAACGTGTGGGAGAGACCATTTTCATATCTTCCTTTCAACCATCCTGTTTCTTCCTCTGGTATTTTAAGCTTTGACATGCCATCAAGCGATTTCTACTGTAATTCATTATGGCAGATTGTATGGCTGAGAAAGAAAAGATACACTATCTCAGGGCTTCTGTGAACAGGAGTTATAGTTTTTGACTGAAGGCAATTTTTGAAGAGGGCAAAATTGTCAATTCTCTAGATTTTGGGCTGCCAATATTGAACATCAGTCGGTTCAAAGTCTTCACACTGATAAATTGTTCTGACATATGTAAACCGTTGCTATGGTTAAGTTAATGTAAACCGTTTTTTATTTCATGTTTGACAGTAAGCATCATTTTTTATGCTTGACATTTTGTCATTGATTATTGAGTTGAACGTCAAGTTCACATGTCCTCATGCTGTTGGATTAGAATATGGATACTATTTGATTGCAATAACCCCCCGGTCATGCAATTGAACATTCCCAGTTTTATCCCAACTATGTGACTCATTTCCAGGCATACAACTATGGAGGATTATCGGGGCCATAACTAAATAAATAAATACATAAATAAATAAATAAATGAATGGTTAAATACTTGGATAAATAAATAATTAGATAACAAAATGAGACACTAAATATATAAATGTTACATGTATATATATCACATTTATTTATTTATACTTACATTTAGTCATTTATACTTACATTTATCCACGGTGTAACTTGCTTGCTGCTAAATAAATCTGTCGTCACCCGTCACCAAGTCAGGGGGCGGGTTAAAGCCTCTGATTGGTGAATGAACAGTATTACACACGAGGTAGGCTCAACCAGTCGATCGAGCTCTCTTCGATCCAGAGGGATCCTACTCTATCGTCTCATTGTGCGATACTGCAAAATGTGGTAGCCTACTAAGTAAATACAGGGCCAGTATTGCCAATACCAATACCGATGTATTTACTTTCATGTCGGGAAAAGCAATGCCTCATAATGTATTAAGTGAATGCATCATCAATATGAACATTTGAATGAAAATACAAAATTAGAATTTTCATGATCATTGAATAATTTTTCCTTTAATTAATTGTTCATGATTATGATCATAATAAAACACAGGACGAAGAGTTTTGTCTAAAATACTGTTATTATAGTGTGCTGCCGAGCAGTATCCTACTGCACGTGCACGCCGGCAACAACTCACAGCATAGCACGGGAAGGGGCAAAGTGAGCTTGAGCGAAGTTACAGGAGTGGTGTTTGCACAACCACTATGATGTAAAGGGAGTTGTGTAGGCTGTAGAGAAGATACATTGAAACTCAAGTAGCCTATCGATCTCATCTCGCCAGTATCAATCAATACTAATACCAACGTTGGTATCGATAGCCTACTTTAGATCGATTTACCCAATCCTATGCTGTACCATCTCGCGGAGGATCGTGAACACATTTTCATAGATGTCTGTACACATTTTCAATGATGTCTATGTCAGCCAGGGCCAATATCATTGCTATAATTTCAGCGAAGCTCTCAATATTATGTAATAAAAAATGTGAATTGGCAGTTGCCTCCATCTCTTCAGCTACAGCCAACATTTCGCCTACTGTAGCATGCAATATTTCATTTATTGAATCTGCACCGGGTGCTGCCATCTTGAATTAGTCAAAAGCAGTCGATTCAAGTTGAACCACCAATCAGAGGGTTTAACCCGCCCCCTGACTTGGTGACGGGTGACGACAGATTTATTTAGCAGCAAGCAAGTTACACCGTGGATAAATGTAAGTATAAATGACTAAATGTAAGTATAAATAAATAAATGTGATATATATACATGTAACATTTATATATTTAGTGTCTCATTTTGTTATCTAATTATTTATTTATCCAAGTATTTAACCATTCATTTATTTATTTATTTATGTATTTATTTATTTAGTTATGGCCCCGATAATCCTCCATATACAACATCTAACCCTAATCCATGAAATATCAGTTAGTATTCATGTCTTACAAATGAGTAAAATCCTCAAATCTTTTTGGCAAGTGCAATCGAGGGAGTCTGAAGCACATCATCCACCGTGAAAAGACTATCAAGCAACGCCAGCCTTTGTCTTTAGAATTCAACCGAAAGACATTGCTATCATCAGCTTTCTTCTGATTTACTTATTTATTTATGTTTTTTTTTGTAAACACTTTTACTTGTTTCTCAAAGGTAAACAGAAGACAGACACAGGGGGACATCTTCAGTTTGCCTACAACAGGTAATAAATGTGTGTGTCGAGCCTGCGCGTCACAGATTAAACGTGCTTTGTTTAGGATGATTTATGAATGTGATGTGCTGTGCTGGGTGCACTTGGCTGTGAGTGGACCAGGTTTGGAAGATGGTGAGGAAGCAGGTAAGGTGGGGGTTGGTGGGGGGGGAGGAAGGGGTGTCAGATTTGTCTTACAGGAAGACTGATCTGTCCCTGCCCTGAGGATGCCCACTGCAACACACACATTGGCCATTAATCACACCTGGCCTCAGACTGCCGTGTGCTTTGTCTTCACCTCTTCTCAGACCAATGCAGCTTGCTGTCACCAGGCTGGGGGGGGGGAGTCTCACACAGACCCACAAAGCCACAGTCGAGAAACCTGAAAAAGATTGACTGAGCTTTCTCACGGCCAAAGAAAAACATGGTTTACACTCACAAGACTGTCTCGGTCTCCTTTATCTTTTTAGAATTGTCATGCCAGGGAAGGAAAATCATTCTTGGCCAATACATACTGGAAAACAATAAATAAACTAACATTTTGAATCATACACAATTCAGTCAATTAAGCATGATGTCTCATTGGGACTATTTGTGACCAGTACACATCATTTTCTTCAGTGCCTATTGGGTTCCTTCTCTCCTCTTCATCCTCCTTCAGAAAGGTGTCCTGGATACACAGGATTAAGCTAATTCACTATTCTCTCTGAGAGGAGGCTGAGTCAGCAGGTTGTCCAGCTAAAGACATGTTGAATTATAAACCAAATACAATTGACCTCTGATGCTCCCGTTTTAGTAGATCACAGAGCCTCCAGTTCCACCAGGCAGCTGTTGGGTACATGAAGAGCTTTATCCTGTCAACTCTCACAGGGTTAAACTGGGCCAAGATCCCGTCACCTTCATTGGTAGTAAGAGTTTTAAAGATGACGCATTAGGACAATGGTAGTGGCAGTGTGGAACTATAACATTGGAAAGAAGGATTTATTTATTTATAGTCAAAATTTGCCTTGAGATTTCAGTGGTCACCCAAGGTCCTTCTCAGGCGTCTTTGTTTATTACAGCCTGAGGGAACAGGTATTGTAACAACATTGAGAGCTGCATTGTTTCTGAGAAGTGGGGTAGGGGGTGTGTGTGTGTGGGGGGGGGGTAGTTAGTGTGGTAAGGCTCTGAGCTGAAGGACTGTGGAGAGCAGGACTGATGAAGAGCAAGGCAAATGGGTGCAGGAAGGAAGTGTTTAGACAATGAAAGGAAGCGTGGAGCAAGCAGGTAACAGATAGTCCAAACTTAAAGGCTGCTAAGTTCAATTGGTTGTACGTTTTTGTTTGCATTTTTATATCAGTGTTTGCCCTTCATTTTTGGGGGGGGTACTGGAAATGTACATGACCGGGGATGGAAAGCCGACTACAGAACTTTACACCAGTATAAAACAAATCAAACCTTTAACTTCACTCTTGGAATCCAACCAAGTCAAAATATCAGTGACCATGGAGTTTCATGAAACTGAAAACATTTGCACCTTAGCACATTTCTTTTTTCATGTCAAAATATTGGCAACTATTTGCCATGCACTGTGGACATCTAATAAACAGTTCATCTTTGAATGTAATCCTAGTTGGTCAGGAAAAAATATATAACGATCTGTGAAAACGGAACTTAAGTACACAAAGGAGTCCTTTCAGCATGGACAGGCAGATGTGTAAGTATGCGTATAATTGCCTGTACTGTTTAAAATTCATTGCATTTGGTACACCTTTTCTGTTTGTTTATCATAACATCCAGGGCAAACAGTCTTAATGTGTGCCTTAGCAAATATTTGCGGCGCTATATCAAATTCAAAAATCTAATTAAAAGGATATCACATGGGCCAAATGGGGTCACATGTAAAATAACAAGGCTGTAACGTCTGTCTGCTATAGCACACAGACAAGGTCTTATCACAGGAACACTTGGAGTGTTTGCACAGAGTTTAGCTGCTTCTGGTCTCAAATAGCTCACACTGTGCTGTATTAAGAGCTTGAACAAAATCTGTCTTTCACCAGCCGCCCTTTGTCACCCACACAGAGTCTAGAGGCAGGATGTTCATATTCATACGACATTGACTTAATGCCCAATGCGTCTAAACAGATTGGAGTGTAAATTTGTTACGAAAGATACAAAGGACGGACTTACAGTTCCGAAGAAGAATGGAGATGTCATGGTGGTGCTCAAGACGGAAGTGGGATAAACTCTCTCTCACTCTCTCTCTCTGAGGTCGGCTCACCATCCCCTCTCCCCATAGCTCAGGGTGAAAAAAAGAGAGAAGAGAGATCAGACACGCCAAAAGAAAACACGATTGACACAGACTGCCCAGGCAGAGGCAGGGCTGAGGTTCCCAGCCAGCACAAATACAATAACCCATTTGCAACAGTGAATGTCATGCTTCAATTTTACATCATAAAAGCCTTTATATTGAGCCGACTTTGTTCGCGTCGTACAAATGGTACTTTAAATTCTAAGAGAGCAAACGAGCAGACAATCTTTTTCTCTCTTTTTTTCTTAGTTGCCTTGCAAAATGCAAATACTTTTTCTATTTACAAGTTATATTTGACCAGCATAAAGGAATCCCAGAGGATCTTTCAGTCCAGCAGTTCACATGACTGTTAGCTAAACAAGACAAGTTCAAGACAGAAACAAATTAAGAACGATGAGTTTCATTTCAAACAATGAATTTCCCATAACCAACCTGTGGCCCATAAATTGACAGCCAGACGTTTTTTCTCCTGACCAATGCACTGTAAACGTTCTGCCTGGTGAGCTATTTTGGGTGCCGTGCATGTCCCATTGTCCCATTGCTTCAATTACAAAAAATAGAGCACTTTTTGTGTTGTTGAGCATGCTGGGAATTCCCTCCGTTTTCCCATGCTCTTGACCCCCTCCACCTCTCATTGTGTTGTGCAGAGGGTCTGAGGCCAGAGAAGCCCGGTGGCTCTGCCAGGCTGACAGATTGGCCCTCGGTGCCCTCTGCTGCCCCTCCTGCTCTGTGGCTCTATTGTCCTGCCCGCTTGGGCCCCGCCATGGGGCACACCTCACCATTGTGTCTGACAGACCTGCAACCTGATACCAGGCAACAGAAGGCCGGCTCCACCTCCATTGGACTGGCGATGCAGAAAGCGTGAGTTTGTACAGGCTGTTGAATGAACAAGCAGCACACTTCAAGTGAGCTGTCTGATTTCGCAAATGGCTTGGCGGGAAGGCTGGGTTTTTCACAGTTCAAAGGTCAGACAGGTGAATTCTGCCTATGTAAACGACAGCTCAAATATATGCTAATCCTATGATGGACTGTGTGCTGCAGCTCACAATCACAAGACTGGATGTAAATTGTAATCAAACTGTGCCCAGGAGAGATAAGGCCACAGATATGTGCCCGGGGTGTTCTGTGGGGAGGCACATGCCCACACACGCCTTCAAACCACTTGTGGGAACAAACACTGCCCTCTCAGTCACATCTGTATCTCGCAGGGACCACAGTGCAACTTTCCCACATGTAGGTGAGCTGAGAGGAAGCTGAACCCAGCAGCGGTGGGATGGAGAGGAGGCACACTACAATGGCTCATGCACGTCAAAGCTGGGCTTGACTTAGCACAGCAAGGATGCTGTTGTGTTACACCAAGGAATTGTCTCCTTTTTATCTAACATACAGATGATTAAAGAGTTCAACACAGAAAGCAGAATAATGACTCACTTGGGCTGCAGGAGGTACAGGAGAGGAGTGTACAAGAGCGGAGGGGTGTTTTCTCGGGAGAATAAGGGAATTCCTCTGAATAAGGGATAGGTTTTAAAATACACAAATGTATTCAACAAAAAGCAGCCGTGATTAGGTATACAGGTGGCAGTTATGGATGAGATAAAGAGAGAGAGAGAGAGAGAGAGAGAGAGAGAGAGAGAGAGGAGAAGGAGGGAGAGAAAGAAAGACATGTTAGAAAGAATGCCATGATGGAGGAGTAGTGTCTCAACTTTAAGCTGTAACCTACATCTCAGGACTAAACAAGTCATATTGTTTAACAGTCAGGAGACATACGAGAGGCAGCTTGAAACACAACTGAATCCATCTCTCAGAATGGCATTGTGTTTTACTTGTATGCCGACTCTCATGTTAAAAGGCCCAGATGTTGTGAATTAACACACAATACAGAGCGTCAAGTTTGTCTCTGTGGCATGTTCCAAGCCATTGTATCAGACAGCATAGTTATAAAGGCTGTGGTTTCAGTTTCCTGTGGTTTTCTCCCCCCAACGACGAATACACTGTGCTGCATCCCAGGTGAGTCCCCGGGTGACAGAGTGACAAATGGCTGTGGTGCCTCTTGCTCAAAGTGCAGGAATCATTGTCAGTCAGTGAAGGGGACAGGATTAATGATCCCGATCCAGTGGCAAAGGGTAATCATGGGAGATTAAGGAAGAGACCTCCTCCAGACACTCTGGGAAGTCAGTGTAGCTCAGTTACCTGGCCCAAAAGGACAGCATTTCACACTCTGGGAAAAGTGCACATCCTCTCCCTGATGTGGGTCACTATTACATTTCTGAATTCTGTCCTGCTCTCATACAGTAGTAACATGATCATCTAAAGTCGAGTCCTCTTGTCTGTGAGTCTAACGACTGAGCACTGCTTTCATTTCTGGGTAGGTAACGGGAGAGTCATTCTGCCCCATGTGAAAATCCACTAACTGATTTTCCCTATGAACGTGTCGGATCTCGTGGAGATGCTGTAAACAATGTAAACAATGGAGCACATTCGTGTTCTAACCAGCTGTGCTGTGTTACCCCGTTAGGATTAGCAGGAGGAGCCGAGGACAATGACAGACTCCCAGTGATCAGCCTAGGCCTCGACATACCTAATCAGCCAGGCAGGAACACTTCATCCTCCCCTCGCAATCAGCGAAAGCCTGCGACATCTACTTTCTAACAAATGGCACGGATCCATCATGGCACAATTGGACAGCCAGCGCATCACAACAACATACTGTAACAGAACGAGTTTGTGCTGAAGACGAAAGAAGACCGAGGAGATCAAAGAAAACAAGTCCCGGGGACAAAGAGGAAGGAGTCGAAAAGGAGGGCGAGAGAAGGAGAAGGCGAGAGAGGGGGCAGAGCTCGAGCCTGACCAGGGGGAAAGAAGGCACGCAGCGCTTGGCGGGAGTTCTGCTTCCAACAGCAGCTGTGGCCCGAGCTTTATATCTTAAGGTGGTGCCTCTCCACCCCGCCACCCTATCTTCTGCTCTCATGTTCTCAATCAGAGAGGACCAACAATTATTGTCAGCGGTAATCACAGCTGTCCACCGGGGCCGTGCCGGGGGGCACCCAGCTTGTCCGACTGCATCCACTCACATTTTCCTGGCACCGCAGATCCAGGCAGCGGGCCGGACCTGCCTCTGGGCCGAGCCGGCAGCACGCTGCTCCAGAAACGCAGCCTCTCAGTAGAGTCCTCTCAGAGGACCTGGAGCTCATGAAAGGGATTAACCTGTCTGTATCTGTTCAGTACAGCACCATTACACTCGTTACATCAGCACCCCCAGACCCGGTTGGTATAGAACACTCTGGAGTTGTAGAAGGTTAGCTTTTGTTGCACGCTGAAGGGAAGGGTTCAAGTCCCTTTGTGTGTGTGTGTGTGTGTGTGTGTGTGTGTGTTTTGTTAGTATGTGTGTGTCTGTGTTATCTATTGAACCAAGTTGAAACCAAGATCTACTGCTCAGGCCCCAAGGAGTAGTGTCAACTGCAGTGTTGACTGAAGTTGTTTGGACGTGTGATTTGCAACAAATACAAATACATATATGAATGTGTTTGCCAAGAGGCAATGCAATAGCATTCTCTTATCCAGAGAGACTTACAGTAAGTACAGGGACATTCTCCTCAAGGCAAGTAGGGCGAAGTGCCTTGCCCAAGGACACAACGTAATTTGGCACGGCCAGGAATCAAACCAACAACCTTCTGATAAATAGCCCGACCCCCTAACTGCTCAGCCATCTGACCCCCCCAGAGAACGCAAATCGCCTGTTTGACTCGAAAACTTGCAACCAGTCACAGTCTGAATTAAAGACCATTTTAATAGAGCCGGCTGACGATTGGCCGAGCTTCGCAAGCGACGGAGGCATAGATCACTCACACATGCACGGCACTAGCCCTTTTAATAAGGCCGACTCTCCAGTGTTCTTCTCTTGACTCTTTCCCCAGGACTCATCTGGCTGGCTCTGTTGGCTCGCCGCCCAGGTAATCGTAGATGGCTCTGTGTTTTTCAGGACAGTGCCGTTATTTCGCAGCACAAACTCCCAGCATGGGGTGGCACACCCACCTCTGGCAAGACGCTGCTGTCAGAGGAGATCAGCCAAGAGCCGCCTTCCCTTTCAATTAGCCCTCGTCTGTCTGAGAAGACCCAGCCAGCAGCAGCAGCCGCCGAAGAGCCTGGACGCCCCGACCGCCACCCGCCAAGGAACAGTACGGAGAGCAGGTGGGAGGAGAGAGGGAGAGAGAGAGATGGAGAAATAAGCCCCCGAAACTCCATACAGGGACTGAAATACCCTTCACTGCTGTGCTTCTAAGTCCCTCCGTAGCGCAGAGAGGCCCTGCCGCGGCACGTCACAGTAAACACGGCGCCATGGAAACATCGCCGGCTTGGCAGTGGAACGAGCGATGAGATATGGCACCGACGAGGCATTTAATTCCCCGAATGACTGGATCTCCTCGTGTGTGTACGAGATGGAGAAGAGAGAGTGGGGAGCCTAGTATGAATGTGAGGCTTCTGCTGAAACAACTCTTCCACATCACCGGCGATAACGACCAGAAAAGAAAAAAAACAACTACGTCGATCTACATTGCACTCATCAAGGGGACAAATTAGAGGCTGTGTGCCAGGCATGTAACAACATGTCCTGTGGGTTGGTGGAGTGGGCAGGATGTGGCGGGAGAAGGGCTGCAAAACGGAAGGTGGGGGAGGGTGACAGCCATGCCTCTGGGTTGTTTGGTACGAATGCCACATCCAGGTGGGATTAGAGGAGCTGCATTCTAGACAGTGAGCCAGCCAACCAGCCAACCAGCCAACCAGCACTCCCTCTCAGAGTACGAAGACTCCCAGAGTACCAAGAGCCCGGGGTGGAGGATGGTAAACACGTGCAGCTGGAGCTCGAGCAGGATAGTCCCAGAGGACGCTGACAGGGACTGAACAGGGAGATGAGCAGAAGCCTCAGCCAGGTACGCTGCCTTCCCCCAGGCGTCCCAACCTCTACTGGGGTGCACTCTCCGCGGTCAGCAGAGAGTTTACAAGCTGTCTGCAGTACCTGAAAAGCAGCACATATTTGGGCCCTCACATTCAAGCCTGAATGTAATTGACATACTGCTGAGTTTGAATGTGTGCCATGGCTAAATCTGACAGTAGGATGATTTGAGTCACCTGTGGAGATTGGGAGCCATTGCCAGCTCCCACTGGTGAGGTACCCTCATGAGGAATGTGAAAACCCTACGTCCAGAATGGAAGGACAGACCAGCCTTGAAGCTCAGCGTAATTCAATGCAGAACACTTGTCTCAGCCCCTCCATCCCATTCTTCCTGTTCCCTTCCTCCAAAAAAAAGAAAGCCAGCTTTTGCAGCAAAACAGACTAAACTAAACCATTAGATATCCCAGGCATTGGTATGCAGCCCCAATTAGTTTTCCGAAACTCCTTTTTTTTTCTTCTCCTGAGCAGCAAAAGAGGATAGGTTCCAACGTAATGAGGCCAGTGTGTTTGGAGCTGTGGTTGGAGGTCCAATGGAACCGCAGCACCAGCTCTTCTGGCAGCAGACTGGCATCTGGAACAGCCATCCTGGAGCTAGCGAACTGGACATGTGAACAGGTTGACAGTCGGAATAATGTGGATAATAAAGAGTCTCGTGTCCTTTTAGGTTCCTGAAGTAACTGAAGGAAAAGTAGTTAAAGGGACAAGAAAGAAAGTGGGAGAGTGAGCTTTTGTAACTTAACCATATTTGGATACGGGGAAACCCTGGTGCCAGAAGGTCCAAAACAGGACAGAGGTGTCAATGAATAGGAGCCTTCCCTCCTTTGGCCCTGTGCCTTCCGCGAATGTGACATCATTAACGCTGGTCAGACAAACACTGTAGTATCCCAGAACCCTTCTCACTGTCAAGGCATGCCTAACACTGCCAAGATCCACCTCCTGTTCGGCCCCCTAAGTCCATGTGCATCCTGTTGAAACCATCTGCCACAACATCCTTCTCTCTCTCTCTTTCACTCTCTCTTTTTCTCTGTCTCTCTCTTCTTTCTCTCTTTGTTCCTCTGCCATTCATAAAACAATAGTATAAGATCAAGGCTGAACTGACAAATCGTCACCTCATGCTGATGTGGTTCCTCTACATTTTGGACCCTAATGAAGGAATTTCATGTCCCATCAATCAGTAGAGATCGAATATATTTAGATTGACAATATGCAGTGAACTACGTTGATTTGTTGTAGTTATTTTGCCATCTGCTCTGCAGATACCTTATGTCATATATAGTAATATCATAGTTGGACTTAAAGTATCACTATAACAAACAGTATAGAATATGAGAGTGTAGTGTAGGATAGAAGAGTGGAGAGAGTACATAGTGGAGTATAGGACAGGAGAGGGTCGTATAGAATAGGAGAGAGAGTAGTATAGAATAGGAGAGGGCAGTATATAGTGGAGTATAGGACAGGAGAGGGTAGTATAGGACAGGAGAGTGTAATACATAGTGGAGTATAGGACAGGAGAGGGTAGTATATAGTGGAGTATAGGACAGGAGACGGTAGTATAGGACAGGAGAGTGTAATACATAGTGGAATATAGGACAGGAGACGGTAGTATAGGACAGGAGAGTGTAATACATAGTGGAATATAGGACAGGAGACGGTAGTATAGGACAGGAGAGGGTAATACATAGTGGAATATAGGACAGGAGAGGGTATATATTTACATTTACATTTATTCATTTAGCAGACGCTTTTATCCAAAGCGACTTCCAAGAGAGAGCTTTACAAAAGTACATAGGTCACTGATCATAACAACGAGATATCCCCAACATTGCAAGTAGTCAAACATGGATCGTACATTGTGAAAAAACCAACAATAAGTGCCAAAGGGAAGAATCATAAGAGCATGAAGTTAAACAAGTTACAATTGAACAACATGAACCTTAAAAGTGCAAAATATATAGTAGAGTATAGCACAGGAGAAGGTAGTATAGGACAGGAGAGTGTAATACATAGTGAAGTATAGGACAGGAGAGGGTATATATAGTAGAGTATAGCACAGGAGAAGGTAGTATAGGACAGGAGAGTGTAATACATAGTGGAGTATAGGACAGGAGAGGGTATATATAGTAGAGTATAGCACAGGAGAAGGTAGTATAGGACAGGAGAGTGTAATACATAGTGGAGTATAGGACAGGAGAGTGTAATACATAGTGGAGTATAGCACAGGAGAAGGTAGTATAGCACAGGAGAAGGTAGTATAGGACAGGAGAGGGTAATACATAGTGGAGTATAGGACAGGAGAGGGTAGTATAGCACAGGAGAGGGTATATATAGTAGAGTATAGCACAGGAGAAGGTAGTATAGGACAGGAGAAGGTAGTATAGGACAGGAGAAGGTAGTATAGGACAGGAGAGGGTAATACATAGTGGAGTATAGGACAGGAGAGTGCGTCCTCTCTTCACAGATGAGCAGCACGGGGCCCTTTTGGTGAGCACCAGCAGTTGTCAGCGGAGACAAACTGCAGCTCTTGGGAGTGCCCTAGTTCTGACAAAATCCTCCCCCTCCATCAGTCACTTCATCTGACTCAGTGAAGGAGTCTGTGCCCTGCTCGAGGTCACACTAACCAGGAGACACAATCTGTTCTTCTCCAGGTGTTCATTAATGCACTTGTCCTTGATGCCTCCACAGCAACACAACACAAAGACAACACATCCCTGCCTGCTTCTAATTACACATAGGAGGAGGATATGCATCATGCCTTTTCGCTAACAGACTTGTAAATGTCAAACAATGGCAGGCGGCGCCCGTTAGATAGTTTGTTGTTGCTGCTGCCGCTCGGGCGCCTCGTCCTACTAGGACAAACACGAGCGTTGTCGCGGAGCCGACTGGGACGGCGGCAGGACGGTCGGAGTCTTTGATGTTGGGACGTTGGGGACAGCTGACGGGGAAAGCCAGGGCTGGGCTTCCGAACACAGCGCTGGAGGAATTCATCAAACCTCCTCCCGCATTAGCATATGGGACTCATTATCATATGAAACCGATCCTCCGTAAAACGGCCTCCCAGCCTTCTCCCCATCATCCTTCCGCCCTATCTCCCCCCCTCCCCGCTCAGGCGGCAGGGGCAGAGGGACGACCCTGGACCAGCTCACAGTCCTGCTCCTGGAGGCCCACTCGGGTTTCCATTAGCCGGCAAAGCTACACGGCTAATTATCCAGGGGCGTCCAGCGTCTTTACAGCCCATGATAACGACATGCATTGCCGGGGCAGAGAATGGAGAGAGCATGCCCAGGGGGCGGGGAAGAGGGGGGTGGGGCAAAGGCAATTTTTCAAAAAAAGGGAAGGCAATTAGATGCACCATACCTACCAAGGATGACTACTGTCACTGAGGATGTAGCTGCTCTAATGGGGGCATTTAGGGCTACTTTGGTGACGATGTCAGGGCAACCTCCCAGGTTAGCATCAGGGCTCTTATGAGATTTTCTCAGCTCCTGCAGGAGTCCTGAGTCCTAACACTCTGGAAGGTCCTAACACTCTGGAAGGTCCTACGAAAAGGTCCCTTCCACCTGATCTCTTAAAGTATGCCTCGTGTCCAGATCCATCCAATCTAGAGACAAGATTGAGGTGTCGGTGCGTCAGACGGTGCGTCAGAAGAAAGAATCCTGATAGGCCATGTCGATCCAGACAAGGAAAATAAACCTTCTAGTGACCAACTGAACTGACAATGTGTGGTCATGTCCAGTCATCCCATTTCCCAGCCCAAACAGCCAGTGTGATCCTCCACATCTGTCCCAGGGGGAGGACAGGCTGCTATTACTTAATGGCTGAGGGAAGCTGTCCATCTGTGAGGTAGCACAGCCCCACAAAGACTCTTTTCATGTGGCCACTGTCAAGAACATGGCACACGTCTGAATTGTTTCCATTTTCCCTTATTTCCTCACAACCCCCCCCCAACCCCCCACACACACCCCTCCCCCCCCCTCCCCCCACCCCTTCACCACCTTCTAGATCAAAGCCATAGCTTGGGGGGGGGGAGAATGACCAAGAGCTACCGGTCCACACAAATAAGCATTCCATTCGGCTCCTTTACATCATGATGTTAGCATATGCCATCCACATGGCTGGCATGGAACAAAACGTACAGTGTCCACTGGCTATTGTTTGAAGAAGGTTCAAAGCGAGACCGCGTGGAGACGGACTGCAGCGTGGAAGCAACCCATTAACGACTCTCATACATACCTCTCTAAAAACTTGACGGTGTCAGCCAACATCTTCAGGCTGTCTACCCCCCCATACTGTACACACACACACACACACACACACACACACACACAGAGAGAGACATGCACAAAATTACACATCTCTGGATGATGAATTAACAGAACTCTGTGGCCCTTCACTAAATGAAGAATACACTAAACTATACTATACCAAAGAGGGTTGAGAAAAGACTGGGTGAAATGCTACTGGTCGTTTTCCTCTCCAGTCAGATGTAGACTTTGTAAGACTGTAGACTGGCTTCTTTTTTTCTAGAACACAAACTGGTTCTCAGTAGAGCCATTCTTTTGTACTGTTTAGCCCCAAAGAACGGAGAGGAGTAGACATTTTAGCAGTGAGAAACCATGCACTGAAATGTTGTACGATTTAAAAAAAAATCAATCAAGACAAATGGAAAATATCCCATGATAGCTCAGAAACACATTAAATTTGGAATTATATACATAATACCATATTGGCTTAATGTGTGACGTGTATCATAATTTGGGGTTATGGCTGTGATTATACACTCGTACACAAAATTGTATGCGTATGGTGCAGGACATGTAGCTAAAGATACTTGGGTTAGCACCTATGGCACTTACTAGCAAAAATCTGTGTTTGTTATTTGTATGTTGCTTTCATCTGCTAAACGAACTTCGCCCTAGAACCTTCCTTCCTGAAGAGAAAGAGGACTTCTGTGATGACAGCGTTCAGATTCCCCTACCTTTTGTTAAAATCCTATAATCTCAACGAGGATTTTTCTGATCCCCCTCCCTCTTTCTGACTTTTACGCTGCTGAAGGGCGCTCGCTCCAAAACTTGCACTCTTTTATTATCTTTCTCTCCCTTTCCTTAAGCCTCTCGACAAGGCAATCCAGCAGCAGCATAGGCAAATGTGCACGGGGGCCCCTCAAAAACACTAGCAAATCAATCAGGGTGGGTTTGCCCTTCTGGAGCAACAAGCTCCCATCCCAAACAGTCATCCGTCATGTCTTGCTTCTGGTTGTCCTCTCGCTTGTTTTCACACCATTTCTCTCACTCCCCAGCTAACGTGGTGACTTATTATGTTTTCCACCAACTTGATTCCCCTTGTTGTTTGCACTCTCACTCTCCTGCCTGTGAGTTACGATTCCCCTTCCCCGATTTTCCATCTCGATAGCTGGAGAATTAGCTCCAAATGTCTGGCAGAGAGTCAGTTGCAAGCTGGGAAAACGTGGAGAGAGAGAGAGAGAGAGAAGAGAGAGAGAGAGAGAGAGTGGACTAGAACTACTTTTGGTCTTTTGATCCGTATATCCTTTCAGTAGGTGTCTGCCAGTTATTTTCGTTGTGACTTGGAAACATCTGTCCTATTGAAACAGAGGGGGTGCTGGCTGCACGCGGAGAGCCTGTTCTCATATTAACATGGAAGAACATTGTGCAGTTCTCACACTAGCTCTGTTAGAAGATGTGCAGTACAGGGTGAAATTAAAACAGCTGCTTAGCCTGTGTGGGGCTACATGGTCCCCAGACTTGTCCTCGTACTATGTATCTGCAAATGACCCGGTCTAACCCTGCTCCTGCACTCATGTCTGGACAGACTAAACACAACAACCCATAAGTCACTACATCAGTAAGACAATACAGGGTCATGTCCTCGCATCAGATCTTGTGTCATGCACCAGACACACAGCAGTTTAGCATGGGTGCTTCCTCCGTTACTAAACCAAACCAAACACATGAATTATCACACACAATGTATCGATCGGAAAACAGAAAGCAGCTCTAAGTACAATCTCAATCATGAACACAACATGTGACAGAGTCTGCTGAAAGGTGAAGATGCTTTACAAGGAGGACCACAAAAAGACCCTGTAAAACATGAAGTGACGAGTAACCTCTTTGTGCAAATCACATTGATGGTGCCTCTATTGGAGGGAAATCTTTGTCCCAGGAAATGAAATATCTCATGTTCTATTATAAAAATGAAACTCAAGTCAAAGCTTTTACCAAACGGTGATGTAGTACATACAGTATGGCTGTGCAACCCCTAACTGTTCACCTCACAGGCTTTCACGAGGTCACCTTAGAGGATGTGGCGCCTTCAGTAACACTATCAGGACTGCCAATACAACGTGCTTGAAAGTGTCTGCTCCTATCGGTTCACTTCTTAGAAGCTTTAGAATCAAGTACTGAAGGCATAGTTAAAGCTGAGTGCTTTGACTTCCTCCATCACAAAGAGGTTTTCGGACGACTTCAGAAGATTTATTTGATGTTTTCAAGGATTCCAACTTGAGTTTCACTGAACAGAACAAGCTCAACTGAACAAGCGGAGACAACAGAGCACAAGGTGCCAATATTCGAGCCTTCTATTTCCAGTAGGGTAGATATGCTGATATTCCCTCACCTGCAGGCTGGGACAGTGGACAAACATGGCCTACTGTGTGAACATAAACTCCAACAGAAGTGATGGATGACCTGTGTGTCAGGGTGTTGCTATGTGATGCTACCTAGGAGACATCCCACTGTGTCCGACACACGCCCAGACCCTCTGTCTCCCCTGTCATCACACACACACACACACACACACACAGCTCTCCATGGTCAAACGACCACATGCACACCACAGATGGTCGTGGTTGGCTGGAATGTGGTGCAGTTTGGTGTCGCCACATGCAGACTGAACAGAGGGATCCTCCAGCACAAGCAGTCCAGTGTGATCCTCAGCGAGTCGCTCCAAACAATGTCACACCCCTCTTGCCTCCCGTCTCCATGGTAAACAGGATGGAGGGGGGGAAAAGGAGTGAGAAGGAGAGAGCGATCGAGCATCTTTCCGGGAAAGGGCCTAACAGGGCCGGGGGCCCTGAAAAACAAGGCTAATTTGAAGGTCGTTTAAAGAGCGCCAGGCGATGCAGCTCAGGGGGGGGGGCTCGTGAGTGGGGCGCAGGGGGAGCGGTAGGGGGAGCGGTAGGGGGAGCGCAGCGCTGAGGCAGGCGCTCCGGTGCTCTCCCCGGTCCTCTTCATCAATCTCCCCGGTCCGCCGAGAGCCTCCTCTGACCCACATAGCAGCCTGCGGTGAAGGGGGGGGCTTTCTTCCATTATTGATACCCCTGCATCACACACCCCCCACTTACCTCCACCAGCACAGCAGAGGAGCCCCAAAGGTCAAAGAACCACAGGCGGACATTTAGCCTCTCACTCACCATCACAAAGTAGGTGACAAAAGTCCCCCTTTGAGATCACTATTGTATACAAAGCATAGTTCCCGGGTAACTCAAACAGTGGCAGCCTACTAACAGCAAGGGAAATATGTGCATTTATGATGTGAGCCAACTTCACAGATACTGCAGCATCTCGGCAGTTCATTCAAGGTCAGAGCAACAGGCAAGAGGGAATATGAATAACAGCTGTTTGTCTTCCATGTCTTCAAAGTGCATCGATTATGCTACGTGAAAACACACTTGTGAGTTTTACTCAAAAGAGTCTCTGTCTAGGCACTGGGCAAATTCATATTTCCTTGGTAACATCCCCTGCAGCGTTGCAGCTTGTGAGACATCAGAGGTCCAGTGTACATGTTGTTATGTAAACGGATTGAGAAACTGTCAGGGAAGAACAAAACGAGAGAAACTGATAAAATAGGCCAAATAGGATTCCTTTTTTTCCCCACTTGGTCAGGCTCCACACATTTGCACAACTGTGTTTATACAAACAGGTAAAAATGTGTGTATGGTGTTGACGCTGGATGCCTCAGTGGTATTAACACAATAAATGGTGAATTCCAGCTCTCTGAGTGAGCGAAAGAGCATTTCACACTTTTCCTGGTGGTTAACACAGTGTTTAGAGGCTGGGCTAAAGCAGAGGGCTCCAGACCCAAATGAGAACTAGATCTGCTTGGATACTGTGAGTGTGTGTATGTGTGTGTGTGTGTGTTGGGGGGGGGGTGCTGGGGGGGTCCTTGAGTCTCCAGAAATCTATTGGGTCATCCCATATTTTATTTTTTCTTGGGGGGGATCCTACAAAACGTTAGTTTTTACATGTGACATGTCAGCACGGCTTGACATTTTTCAGGAGTGAATGTCAGTGAAAATCATACGCTATTGTAACCTACATTTTGAAATTCCAAGATTTCAAAACATTAAAAAGTGGAGAAGATATGCTTAAGAAATAGTCTTTCTAAACCGCTTTTCTAGACCCTCCAAGAGTCATAGGTCACTAAGAATGCTGTGTGTGTGTGTGTACTGTATGTATGTGTGTGTGGTGTGTGTGGTGTGTGTGTGGTGTGTGGTGTGTGTGTGTGTGGTGTGTGTGTGTGTGTGTGTGTGCGTGTCACACAGACACACTATCACGCATCGTGCTATGGCTGTTGCTACTGAACAGCCTCTGACAGAGCTAAGCTTAGAAACACTTTGCTATTGCTTGCGGACAAAACTCTCAAACACATATCTCTCTGTCACAACGCAGATACAACCGCATTTACAAAGCATTTACACACTGTCTGCGCATAAAACATAGTTATTGGTTTACTGTACCATTGTCTGAACAAAGACAGACAATATCACCTCCGAAGCGTTCCATAATCTGAGATTTGAACACTGAATAGGAGTACGAAGGAAGGCTTCAGCTCGGAAACAATGCTCTGTTTGTTCTACGCATACGCTTCAAATTTAGGCCAAGGTTTTGAAGAGGATAAAGACTAGTTTAAGCCACTCTAAGACTTGGCCATTGCAGAGAACAATTCACATTTGAATGAAGAAAAGGCATGCAGGCATTATATGATGTTCCGAGGGCTGGAAAGGGAGCTTATCGTAACTATCATGTCATTACATATCCTACCCTTGGACAGGATGGCTTCATTCAAGATAGTGGCGCCTGGTGTTGGGCTTTGTCTCTTGTTCTGTTCTGCTGGGTTACTTGCATAAACACTTTGATTAAAGTGCTGGGACAATTGACTTACTTCAGTATAGCAGCCTTTATCTGAACAGAGGCAGCAGTGAAGCATTAGCATACTTGCTGCGACTCACTAGAAACACCTTTGTTGATGTGGTAAACCACTTATACAATCCTAAACCCCAAAATGTGCTACAATTCTCCAAAGTGTGGTTTCAGTACATTTTAAAAAGAAAAATATGGACTTGTGTTCAGACATACGGTATTGTAAAAGTCATGAGACAATACATCTGTATGCTGGAAATCTTTCATCAGGCCTTGCCTCATTCAGTGACATTTTGTTCCACCTGAACTTCATTTTAATTTGAGATTTAGATTGAGCTATCATTTGAAAGGCGAGCTTGACCGTAGAGCTGCGTGGCCATACAGTCCTGTTATCATTTCAATGTTTCTGCAATACAAAGGCAAAGTTAGACACTTGAACAGGAATTCATATCGAATATCAGTCAAGTAGTGCATGTGCCTGTGTTTGACGAAAGCTCATGTATGGAATGACTACCCTGAACCCATGTGTTGCGGTCTAGGATAGGGCCCAGCGTTAAGGTCTGAAGCTCATGTTTGTTGGGTAAACTAACACAGGAAGTGGGGACAGCTGCAAAACTGAAAGTGAGGTGACATGTTTGTGGTTCATAGTGTGTCAACACTAGTGGGGAAAAATTACTGAAATCGCATGATACTCACTCGATGTATATACATCAGGCCAAATAACAAGAAGCATACGCAAAGTTGGGCATTAGTTTAATAAGCAGTCTGGCGAACAATAAACTCCATGTCTAAATTGCGGATGAAATTGCTCCCGTTGGAGCTTGTTTCTATGATGGGTTGTTTATTACAAAATTCTAGATGACATATTAGAGCAGTGAGATAATTATGTGAAGAAACCTGGAGGAAATCAAACACAAATAATCATCAGTGATGATATTGAGGTGATCTAATCTATACAGGACGCATTGCAATTCATTTCATGAGAAAATAAAGCATGATGATGTGTTCATGATTCGTCAGTCAGACCAATACAAATAAGTTGGTTGTCAAGCTGTTTGTGACTTTGACTCATACTGGAAGGAAATTTTTTGAGGCTGTGTTCAGTCTGGTGGCCTGTAACCCTGATGTGTGTGTGGCTGCAGAGTTCAGAGCACGACCACCACACCAGGTGAGACGTGTCGGAGCAGTTGATGAGAAGCAGATAAGAGGGTTTTTTTCATAAAGACACACACACACAAACACACACACACACACAAACGCTCATAGAAATGTTTTTTTAATTGTATTAGTTGTCAAGATAGTTCCGTTTTATTTTGTTTTGAATGTTTTTTTTCAGAGATCCTTCGATTTCATTTTTATCTTACTCACAGTCGTTAAAGTTTATTGGGTTTGTAAACATATTTTTTAACAAATTTAACAAATGTTTTAAATGGGCTGAGACATTTGATTATTTTTGAAGGCCAAAACACACGTCTGTGTTATTTTTTGCAGCTGGGTGATGGGCAATGAAGTTGCCAGTTCTGTCAAGTACTATAAGCAGAAAGGATAAGTGCTCGAAGGGAGTTTGTCATCGCAGGGTGTCTCAAAAGACCTAGTTTATACACCAAACATGTTGGAGCTTTAATTTCACTGTACTACAAACCACACTACAATCTGC
The DNA here is from genome assembly GCA_903064625.1 of Mallotus villosus. Lineage (NCBI taxonomy): Eukaryota > Metazoa > Chordata > Actinopteri > Osmeriformes > Salangidae > Mallotus > Mallotus villosus. The sequence continues at coordinate 49,334 of CAEFZP010005496.1, read as the reverse complement.
AATAAGTTGACATTAACATTTGTTTTCACTTATGCTGTTATCTAAGGCAACGCACAGATAGTTTACGTCAAAAGTACAGTAGAAGATCAAAGATAAAAAGTGCCGAACAATAATTCAAAAAGGAATTTACAGAGCTTGTTATCCATGAGATGATGCGTCCCAGAGTGCAGCCCTTGCAACACCTACCATATGAGGAGACACGTCAAGGCTCTGGAGGTTACACAGCTCTGCAGATCATTCTCGCACACTACACCAAGATCCAGCTTTGGCCTGGAGAACAAATTCACTGCAGACTCCCTTCTCCCTGCACACATTATAATGTACATGGAGCTCAGCTGCCACTAGGTTTGCACCTCGTCAATGGTAAACTAACACAGTGACACACACACACACACACACACACACAAGAGGACTGTTTCATTGCTACACTCCTCTGTCACTGCCTGCTGTGAAAACAACCCCTCCTCCCCCCTCCCCCCCCCATTCCCTTCTCCCATTCCCTCTCTCTCTCCCTCTCTCTCCCTTGGACGCCAGCCTGACATACCAGACCTTGTTCGTTAGCGCATATTTTTACCCGCCGTTACTAAATTAGGAAGCCAGAAAGAGCAAACTGAGGGTGGCTGCCAAGGCAGCAGAAGAAGGGTCTGCTTAGGCCTGGCTTTGCTGAGGGCCTATGCCAGCCATGCCAGCTTCATTAAGAGCCACTTGGGTTTCAGAAATAGAAGGCCATCGGGGACTGGGCCAAACAGGACCCTGAAAGCCAGGCCAAAAACTCATGTGGGACAAACAAACAAACAAGCTTGCTGTCTCATGCACTGCCAGAATCAACCGGCAGTGGCCACCCTGAGGAGCTATCTTAAGTTTCCTTGAGCAGTCCTGTAAACAAGGTGTGCGCTGCCACAAGTTCCAAATGGGTGACAGGGCCAAAACTATCAACCTGGTAGGAATGAATTAACCTACACTCTCCAGAGACCAATTTCTTAATGCTGCCAAAGGGACTTAACTTTTTGCTATTTGGCATTAATTGTATGCTACGCAGCAGGGTCGGACTGGCCGTCGGGAGATTTCCCGAACGGCCGGTCAAACGGCCGTAGTATAATGCAAAAGAATTATGATAATAACAATACACGGTCGTGGGCCGGTCTGTGTTTCAAAGTCCCGGGTTTTTTAAAGTCCCAGTCCAAACCTGCTACGCACAGAAATAGGATATTTACACAAGATCATTTACATTTCCCCTTCCCTCATTTCAAAACATGAGCAAACTGGCAAGGATATTTTTTCACATGCCACAGCACAGGGATCAGTGGCCCATGCTGAAGCAGTGGATCAGTCAGTCTCTTTACTGTCTCACCTGGACATGATAAGACAAGACAATTTGTCCTCAAACTTGGGATACGCCGAATTGTAGGTTACCCAAACCTCCATGATATCTGGAAAAGTAAATAATTTAACGGCGTGTGAGATGTCACCAATATTTCGGCGTTTGTTTGTCCTGATAATGACCAGCTGCGAAGCCACAACGTTTTTAAGGCAGCTGTAGTGAAAGGGATGTCTTGGATTATACTGACATCTGCTGGACAAAAGGATGCACGCCTTGAGCTCTGGTCCTGCAGTATTGGCCGGAGCAAAAAAAACAAGATTTGGCATACCAAAATACCAGGATTACTATCCCTCCATATCCTGTCGTAAAAAGTGCTAGATCATAAATCTTGAAGTGGAAGTTGATGCTCAAGTTTCCCAGTTGAAAACATGGCAATGGTGCAGATCCAAACTGCATGTAAAAACTGATTTATTTGTCACTAGAGGCACTTTAAAAGTGATACAAATGAAATCTTGTTCAAGGGATGTCGATTAGCATTGCACCCGAAACATACCGACACACATAGGACACACACACACACACGAATACACACCAAAAGACACAGTGGAGCGAACAATGATGAATAGGGAATGAAGGACGTACACTATATGGACAAATGTATTGGGACACCTCACCTACACATTACACCTACAGGACCTTTTATGACAGCGTATTCTAAATCCATAGGAAATAATATGGAGTTGCCCGCCCCCCCCATGTGGAAGGGAATGGGGGGTCAGATGACGGTTAGGGAATCGGGCTATTAATCAGAAGGTTGCCAGTTTGATTCCCTGCCATGCAAAATGACGTTGTGTCGTTGGGAAAGGAATGTCCCTGTACTTACTGTAAGTCGTAAATGTGATGTAACTTATAACAGCTGCCTCTCTACTGCAAAGGCTATCAGTGATATTTTGGAGTGTGTCTGTTCAGCCACAAGAGCAGGGAGTTTGGGGCACTGTTATTGGGTGATCACACCTGGCTTGCAGATGGCTTTAGAAATGGTCCCAAATGTGTTTGATGGTGTTTAGGTCAGGGATCTGTGCAAGCAAATCAAGTTTTTCCACACCAAACTCAACAAAGCATTTCTGTATAGACCTCACTTTGTTCATTGAGTTCAAATCAAGCTACATGGAGGCAGTTTTTTTGTGGTTTTGGGATGAGACAGTTCTACTGATGGATTTATTCATGTTGACGCATAAAATGTTACTTTAAACAATTTTGTGCTTCAAACTTTGTGGCCACATTTTGGGGAAGGCCCTTTCCTGTTTTGGCTTGATTAGGCTCCTATGCACAAAGCTGGGTCCATAAAGAAACGTTTTGTTGAGATTGGTGTGACAAAACTTGTGTGTGTGCGTATGTGTGTGTGTGTGTGTGTGCATATGTGTTTGTTCGTATTTTATTGAATGGGGTTTTAGGGCAGCACGTTGGGATGGTGCTCGGGACCCACTGTCCTGCATGTTTTAGATGTTCCCTGGTCCCACACACCTGATTGAAATGAATGTTTGTCATAAGGCTTCTCCTGAGATTCATAACAACCCTTTCATTAGAATCAGGTGTATTGGAGCAGGGAAACACGCAAAGACAGTGGGTCCCGAGAACCATGGTCGAGAAATACTGACTTAGAGTCTGTTCTTGTTACAGCAGGGCAGTAAAATAGTCATTTCTAGTGTTTTCTGTATCATTTGTGTATTTTTGTATTATGCTTTTTAATTTAAATGATTACAAGCGGGGCTCTCCAAGTTCACAAGGGTTTTGCCCAGGCACACATACATCAGTTATTTTGACGCCACAACCATCAATGTTTAACATTTATAGTGACTCCTATCAGCTGTTATCATACTGGTTGACAGGTTCACTGTGTTTACTGCTGAGAGATTTAGGCAAAACAGCTTGGTATTAATAGTAGTAGTATTGGTCATTATTATATTGTACTATTGGACCATTGATTGACAGTTTCAGTGAGAAGGATTTCTGTATCTTCCTCCTGCCTATGTTTGATGATGTCACAATGGGGGTTCATGATGACATCATCATAGCAGATAGCTTGGGTCTTGTGTAGGCCTGCACGACCTGGAACACAGTTGAATGTTTGTGCATGACTTATATAGATATCTACCGCGATCTGTACTGACACTTTTACAAGCAGAATGCTATCCTGAAATCTGTAAGTACCATGTGCTCTTGTTATTAATGCCACAGATATTCAGGGAGTTGTGCTCAAAAACTGATTCATTATTGATTCGATATTTAAAATAAATTCCAGAAGTGGAAATCATCCTTCGGTGTCTTCGTTTTTGTAATTTGCGTCACTCTACTGATTCGAAGGAGCGATAAGCCTTCTTCAGACAACTTTTCTGACTATAATTCAGCAACGTTTCAACTTTTCCGTTACTCTGCTTTAAAGGCTACCTCGGTTTTACGGTTGCTTTGGTTTCAGATTATTGCTAATTAGGCCCAGCCTTTTTTTTATTACAGCTCTAACCAAATCACACCCTGAAAAGCCTAAGCAAAAATGAAAGACCTTTTCAAAAGTCCAGTATAAAAACGTTTCTGTGACTGTTTTGGCCACTTCAGGACATTCCGTAAACCAAGTCATTTTTTTACTTGAAGATATATGCGCCGTGTTTTTGCCATGAAATAGACTATGATAGAAAAACATCGGAGAATGAAATGTTCAGCTGGCGAGTCAGATTTTGTCACAATAGCTATGATGTCACAAAGCAGTGTGTAATTTCTGATGTGTCATATCTGTTGGTCATAATTAGTAAAATAACTATAAAAGTCTATGTCAACAGTCAACACTGCAGTCACTTTCTTTTCTAACAGAACAGAGAACATGAGCGGATATCCAGGAAAAAAGCAGATGGATAAGAAAAAGAAAGAACGGACACCGGTGGTAAGAACCGGGCCACAGGTATGTGCAGCACTGAGAGCGTACCGGAAGATGCAGAGGGCACAGAAGGATGCTGAAACGCTGCATAAAATTAAAAGGTGGGTCGACCTGAAAAACACCTTACAGAAACCTCGTGAACAGAGGCTGGCGGAGTTAAGGGAGGCAGATAAAAGGCTGGCAGAAGACCTTGAGGACATGCAGAGGCAGGAGAGGTTGACAGAGTGGATCCAGAAGGAGGGAGAGCTGTGGAAGGCAGAGCAGAGACAGAAAGAGGAGCTGGAGCTCAACTCCAAAAAAAAAGATACGCAGGAGACGAAGACACCTCACACACAGGTGCCACAGAGGTCTCTTACCATCTTGGAGGAGTTGAAGATGTTGGATGAACTGCTTGAGGAGGTAAGAGGCCAACATGTCATTCGTTTTTTACTTCTGAAAAGTGTCCTTTGTGTTGGGTATTCCATTACAGTGCTAACAATTTTCTTGTCTCCAACACAGATAGCAGATATCCAACTTCCATCCATGTCCCCCATCCATCAGCCAGTCTCCCAAACCCCCACACCCCTCCCACTGGGTAAAGATGGACCATACTTGGGCCTCACCATCACCAAACCCCTGGAAGCTCAGGCCAGGCACCCTCACAGGGTCAAGCATCCCACCTGCACACCTCTTCCTGAGGACATTCAAATCTACACCCACCTCTCATCCAACCAGGAGGAAGGATTAGAGAGTGGACTGGCGGAGATGCAAGTACTGGAGGCATCTGTTGAGGAGAGTTCCAACAGTAACATGTTGATGAAAATTAAAAATGAGATAAATGCTGAGGAGGGGAAAACACCAAAGAAAGAGAGGGAGTTCATAGAAAAGCAGAAGAAAGCAGAAAAGCTGGCGCAGGAGAAGATGGAGAAGAAACAGAGAAAGCAGCTGCAGCAGGCAGAAAAAAGTAACATGGACATTCAAACAAAGTTGGAGAATGAGAGACGGAAAATGAAAGATCTAGAAAGGAAAGAGATGCAAAGGTTAGCAGAAGAGCAAAGAAAGGAAATGAAGAAGAAGGAAAAGGAAGAGAAAAAGGCAGAAAAAGGAAAACTGGAAATGGGGTCTTTGCCAAAACTTGGCTTCTTCGAGAAGATAAAGAGGGCCTTTAATTTCCACTGATAAGAGAGACTTTCCAGCTACGGTAACACCAACCGTGACAAACATCAGGGACTACCCTCTTTTCCACGTTTTTGTGCTCCTGCGCCTTCCAAACAAGAAAGTTAAATGTCTACACCTTTGCTCAGTCATTTGGAGCCTCTTATGGTGCTTTGATGAACCTTCAAGAAAAGGTTCTTAGAAGAACCCCTTCATAAGGTTACCTGAAGAACCTTTTGAAGCTCTGTGAAGAACCTTTATAGAAGTTGTGTAGTAGTAGTAGTAGTAATAGAAATAGTAGTAGTAGTAGTAGTATTAGTAGTAGTAATAGTAGTAGTATTAGTGTTCGTAGTATTCGTAGTATTCGTAGTAGTATCGTAGTAGTAGTAGTAGTAGTAGTAGTAGTAGGAGTAGTAGTAGTAGTAGTAGGAGTAGTAGTAGTAGTAGTAGTAGTAGTAGTAGTAGGAGTAGTAGTAGTAGTAGTAGTAGTAGTAGTAGTAGTAGTAGTAGTAGGATTGATAGGAGTAGTAGTAGTAGTAGTAGTAGTAGTAGTAGTAGTAATAGTAGTAGTAGTAGTAACAATAATCATACATTCTCAAATAAATGAAAAGGAACAAAATAAGAACCATTTCTCTAAGAAGAATAAATAAATAAAATGCCAAAAGATATCTTGGATGTATATAGTTTATTGTTTTGGGATATCTAATTACTTTGCTCATTGTTGACTTATACAGTAAAGATTGCTACTGCTCTTGTGAAACCCACCAAACACACTTAGAACTGGAGTCCCAATGTTACAGTAATAGCTTATAAAAACACAATAGACATTCTCAAACCAGTATGATATTATCCACTACCTATTATACACTGCCTGTCTCATTCTGAAAGTTGATTAAGTGAATAGGCTATAAGCATCAATTTAACACCAAGTAGCCTAAGCTAACCTAGAATTTCCAAAGTAATTACACTTTGCTCTCATTTGGACCGTGTTCTGACAATAAATGAAGAACATTACATGTTTTGCCAGAATAACTGGATCTAATTAGACCCTTACATATTTATGATGTCCCTGTGTGCTTATATTTTTGACTGGGGATACTCAGAGGGTCAGGCTACTTTTATATAGACCAACTGCAGTCTATCCCGCAACGTGTATGACATCCTTTAGCCAATAAATTACATTTTGCTGATGATTAAAGGGCTGGATTGGACCAGTGATTCCCAACCCTGGTTCTCAGGGCACCCTGTCCTAGGACAGCTGCCTGTTTTAGATGTTTCCCTGCTCCAACACCCCTGATTCAAATGAATGGTCATACGCAGGCTTCTGTAGAGCTGGATAACAACCCATTCATTTGAATTCATTTAAAATAAGTATACTTATTTAAAATATACATAAAGATCAGTTGTGAAATGTCTGTAATAAAACGGACCCATCTGCCATCGATGCAAGTAGCCTACACCTTACAATTTACCCAGAAATTGTACCCTTTCTAGTTGGTAGTTCTTCAGTTGTGATGTTTGAAGCAAGTATTTGTTGTATTCTTTAAATAGTTTATTTGTTTTGTAAGACATTTTACAATCGCGTGATAACCACATCTCTCTGCGCATAAGATGATTACTTGAAACGTTGGATATTGCGGATCTTGAACGCTCCCCTACGGAGGTTTACATGTTACAACCACGTGACATGCAGCTAGAACGCTACAAAACACGCTACAAAATAACAAATTGCTTGCCTTTCTCAACGACAAGTTTAAGTAAATTAACAAAATAAACTAGCCTACCACAGACACGATAGGGATAAAAGCTTATGGCATGGCGGTTACAGTCAACCTGTGTGCAGTTAAGAGGTGTATCCACGGCGACAAGCGAGGAAAATGACAACAAACGCGAGGCGGGTGATTCATGAAAGCTTCTGCGGGGACAGAATCAGAAGCGGTCCGAATTAAAAATGAGAATTGACGTGGAGTTGTAAATATCCCCATTTTACACAGTATTCCTGGTGGATATTCCCGCTTTCATAAATCTTTCGCATTGGGTCACAGTTGCACTATTTGCTGGACTCGAATACGCCCGTGAACAAATGTGATTCTTCTGACACAAGTAGGCTACATCATTGGCAGAAGCAGTGTGTTTACTTTATTAATTCAAAGTATTGGCCTATTGGTGATTGTTAGGGATGATGATGGTGCTAATGATTTTCCAATAAAGCCCTGCTCTGTTTTTTCATATTTTATCATATTTGTTAATGACGTGTTTACAGGCTCATGAGCATGGAGAGCACCTACTGTAGTCTTGGTGACTTCTCATTTGATAAAGAAGTGACAGTATCTCGAGCAGGAACGAGCAGCACGGTGGACTCTGTCATGATCACTCCTCAGGAAAAAACTATATCGCTTTGAAAGTCGAGCCCAATCCCTTGCTGATGCACAACAGGTAGGTATCCTGCATTTAGTCTGGTGGCATGCACAATGGCTGAAGATTACACATGGATATATACAGTATCTTACTGAGCAGGTGGGATCTATGTAGAAGAAACATGGAACATTTGTAATTCCTCTTTTCCACAGTATGATGCTTGCATCCAGGACCTTGTTCGCTGTGTGGCCCTGACAAGACTTGTTTACGGAGATGGGCATCTGAAACTAGTCCAGGCCCATGCCAGACTGGCAAAGGCATACCTTCAGTTTAAAGGTAATGAGACAAACATGGCACACACAAAGCATTAGAAAATCTTAGCAAAGGTGTTGGCAATTTAGGGAGTATTTTGTCCCAAACTGGGTTAATAATTTGGAGAAATATTTTGTTCTGATCCAGGTTGGGGAGCACAAGCCCAGGAGCATGCAGCCAGAGCCAGTGATTTACTGCCTCTCTCCAGCCCCAGCTCCACCAGTCCAGAGGAGAGGCTCCAAATGCACTCCTGTCTGCTCAGCATCTACCAAACACTGGGGGGCGCTGCTCTGATACTGAACAGATATCCATTACTGTCCCTAGCGGGCGCTGACTCGGGGATCCAAGGCAGTGCTCTTCATCTCTGGTCCTCAGGGCCCACTGTCCTGTAGGTTTTAGATGTTTCGCTGCTCCACACACCTGATTCAAATCAATGGATAGTTATAATCGAGCTCCGCAGAAGCCTGATTGATTTGAATCAGGTGTGTTAGAGCAGGGAAACATCTAAAGCATACAGTGCATGAGCCTTAAGAACCAGGGATAAAGACCACTGATCTAAGGGAGCATCAGTACAATAATGGTGCATGTTTTCTTAGCAATATGTGTCATATGGACCAATATAGCTCCTTAACCATTCCAACTTATAAGGAGGCAGAGTCCAGCTACGAAAAGGCCAAAAGGATTGTGGAGGAGCTCAGTCAGTTAGGTGGCATGGGCAAGGAGGAGAGAATGGAGGCTGACCTGGAGATATCCACTTCTCTGTCCAGGTAATGGTATTATATTTCAACCAAAAAGGTTAACAGTAACCTCTGGGTTACTTGCTTGTTACAAATTGTCTGACAGTCATTTGTTAAAACCTTTTAATTTGTGTGACTGGGTTATGTTTTGACCACAGGGTGGAGACAATGTCTAACAAATGTATTTCACAGAATCAATCAAAATAACTTGCAGTAACTCTGCTTGGATAAAACAGATTTTATATCTAGCCTTTAGTCTACATTAAGCCAGTGGTGTGAGGTAAAACGTTTCAAAACCCTTCCATCGCATCCAAGGTGCTTAATGCAGCTTACCTTTTTAATATGCTGTCTGATCTCAAGTCGTCAGAAAGAAACTGGGTGTGTTGGGTGTGTGTGCTTTCGTGTGTGTGTGTGTGTGTGTGTGTGCACACTGTGAGGAACAGGGCCATGGAGAAAAAGCATTCAGCCCTTTGATAAATGATTGATGATTATTTTCCCCCTCTTCAGCCTCAGTGTTCTAATCTGAACCGTTCCGAGGTAGCTTTTTAGATTCAGCCATATTGATTACTGACCACACATTCTGTAGAAAATCTGGAGGAGAGTATAGACCTATTTTAAGATGAAAGAAAAGAATGATTGTTAGAGGCACACATACAATAGCAACCACAAACTGCCAGATCATTTGAAATGTCATTCTACTGTATTGACCTCATATAGATAGATTATAATCGGTATTTGTCCAACATCAAACATGTTTGTGTAAAGGTATACAGTAAGCTCTACAGTGTGTGTTGGAACAGTGTCTTAAGCATAAGTCAATAGTATGTCATGCATGATGTAGATGATATTGCACAGCCATAAACGTTGACTGGTTGGAGTATTTGTGGCATTGCAAATAGACGTTGCAAAAGTGAAAAGATGCAAAGAATTCCTGGATGATGTCATGTCATGTTTGAGGCTTGTTTGACTGAGGAGTTTGTTTACTTGATTTGTGTAATTGGAAAAATGTGCCGACTCTGCCTGGAGGGTAAGCTTGCTAAAGCTCTTTTGTTAGAGGATGACTCTGAACTTGGCTCGGCTTCTGTAGCGCCCTCAGTCCAGAGACTGTTTTGGACCAGTGTTCCATGTGTTCATCAAACAACCTGGCTCAGCGCGGGTTTTGGTCGTTTTGGCCAATTCGGTTATACCAGAGGCTGCAATGAGCCCATTGGGAAATGGTGCACATTGTATCCCACCAAGGGAGCTGCCTGCAAAACGATTGAGAGTGTCTGATCATCATGCTTCTGATGCACTGTGTTCCAAATCTCAAGATCGATCCAGTTTACGGTGCTTGTTAGCCTAGCGCACTGACACTTTACATTCCATCGGTCTGTACGTCATGCGACACACGTCCAGGTGATGCCATTGTCTATTTGCCTGAAGCACATATACAGTGAAAGGACACAGTGCTGTGTTTGTTCTACTATAACACCAGCTGCCCAATACAGCGCTATAGTCAGGCTGACAGGAAACCTCCTTTTTCCCCATTTCCTTTCTTGGCTTTACTTGACTGTACAATATTTTCCTGTAAAAGACCCAACGCTGAGCGCCCAACTTGCGTCAACGCTGGTCTGGTAGTGATTTCTAGACAGAGCTCTATGTGGGCTGCCTTGGCAGTACTGTAAACGACTCTGAATACACAACCCCTCTTCTCAGGGGGAAGCTGAATTAGATTTCAGCTGCAGAGGACATATGTCCCCTCTGTCAGGAAGCCTGTGAGCTGATATGCTTATCATAGATGTAATCTATGTGTAAGCTATGTTCTTAGTACTTATATGTTATGTTCAGCTAGGTTGCTTGCGTTGTCTTGTCCCAAGAATTTCAGTGCCCAGTCTGACCTTGTGTTGTTCTGTGCACCTGACAATAAAACTTGTAACTGAATGGAAACAGCAAGGCTGTTGGATAAGAGGGTGCTGTGGAGTCGCTCGCAGGTCTTTTTATCCAGGCAAGAAGGGAGTGTGCACTAGGTACAGCCTCAGTGCCAGCTCTTTCAGCTCTTGTCCAGCTGCCGTAAAAGGCTCTGTCTGTCCCTGGAACCTGGGAGCAGTCCCGAAGCCAATGGGAGGAGCTGTCTCCACAGCCAACTCCAATCAGGGCATGTTTTCATAATCTGGAATCCATGGGAAAACTCAGAGAGAAAAGTGCTTGCTGCTGCTCCTCCCGCCCTGGTATTTCCCTGTCCACATATCTCAATGGGGACTTGGTCTCAGTTCTGTATTGGAGTACGATATGACTCCGACATGAATAACTTTGCTTAAACCACACCACCCAGTACAGTGGGCAAGGAGGATGTGGAGAGATTGATCTTCCGGGGATGTTCTTTTATTGATGTTTTCCTGCTTCCCAGGACAGTACTGCACAGCGCAGCGATGTGAATATTGACGTGCCCTCTGAGAAACACCACTCCCTGAAGCCCAAATCGAATTGAGAGTCCATTAGAGCGTTTCAGTCCTGGAGGGAGCCAAGGCTGTTAGCAGAATGGATGGAGTCTGTCTTCTGGCTGAGGAGTTAACGCCCACGTGTCGTCACTGCAGGCCCCTGCTCCTGTAGCACTCCCAAGCACCCTGGTGAAGCTGTGGAGATGCCATCCTGGTCAAGTCGATCAAAGTAGTCGTAGTTGAACGGCGAAAATATGCCTGCACAACAAACGTGCGGACTTGCTAGTGTGGCTGTTTACTGACCAACGTCGTGGCACCGTGGGGTTGGCTTTCTTTGTGATGGGTGTTGCTCGGGCATCATTATTGGGTGGTGCTACTGGATGGACATTGTATCTGTACTACAAGGATGGACAAACCTCATTTACTCATCCAGGATGGGGGGAACAGAGACCCTTTTTGTAGCTGAATGAGTTCAGGGATAGTACTCTGGCAAAGTCAGAATAGCTTTATTTATAATGTGGGGTTGAGAGCCACACACTTTTGAGCAGGAGTTTTAAGTGTTCTAAGAGCACACCATTAGACACCAGTGAAAGAGCACACCCAGAGATGGTAAACAGTGCTTTGAATATATTTCCCCATTATGGCCTGGGCCCATACAGCTACTGTAGAGCCAACCTTCCAGCGTCTTCCAGCCAGCTAGAGCAATCCCTACTCCCCCCCTCCCCCCCCAAACAATACAGCCATACAGTCCCCTTCCTTCTGTAGCTATAGCTGGCCATACAGTCTCCTCTGTCTAGCTACAGCCCCATAGTGCATGTTTGGCCCAACAAGTTTGAACATACTGTGCTGTAGCCTCTAGCAACACAGTCTAATGATTGTACCTGCTGGGCCTGCAGGGTGTTCCAGCGCCAGGGGAGACCTGACGAAGCTCTGCGGCAGTGTGAGAGCTCCCTGGGGCAGCTGGAGGGCTGGGAGCGGCCAGGCCAAGTCTGCTCCATCTACAAGGACATGGCTGCCATCGAACAGGCCCGGGGACGCCTGGACAGAGCCATAGAGCACCTCTCCAAGGTGACCAAAAGCACACCTTGTGCGGCGCTAGGCTGTCGTTAATGAGAGTTTGCCGATGGGATCTGTCTTGTTGATGTGTTTTTCCTCGTAGGCTCATGCCATAGCTGTGAGTCAGAGTCCGGGGGACCTGGAGGGGGCACACGTCGCTCACAGCCTGGCGCTGGCTCTCTCCACTGCTGCACAGCCCCACCACAATGGTGAGTCTATTCACGGCCTGGCCCAGCCGGGGCTAGTAGGAGATCTGTTGGAGGGAGCAGGAGACATGAATCTTGCACTGTTTCTGTGTGTGACTTTTACTTCATATTTCAGAGGGCAGGCTTATAATAGTCTTCTGGAACCTTCTGGGAAAGTAGGTTACATAAGTGTCAAGGTTCATGATTGTGTTATCCCCCCAGCTCTGTAGAGGGGTCCTTATCACAGCCAGATGAATCCAGATGTCCCAGGAATTTACAGTTAAATGAAGAGTAGTTATAATCAGTACGATAGTTGCACCAGTGCTCCTAAGAGCAGGGCAAAAACAACAGACAAGCAAGTAGGATATGCTTCATCAGTTTTTTGTCTCATTTGTGTTGTAGACTCAGCCACCAAGTACTTTTTGGAAAGTCTGACTGCCTACAGGAGCTTGTTGGGTCCTCAAGATGCTGTGACCCTATCTGTGCAGGATGACTACTGTCGCTTCCTCCTCCTAACAGGCCAGCAACAGGTTAGGCACTCACACACACACGCATTATCACACCTCACCCCAGGCCAGTGTTGGCTGATTATCAGATTTTCATGGAAATATTTGCACCTGCTGCTGAAGCTCTGAGTTGGTTTATAGTAGACCCTAATAAACCACATTGAAGCTCACATGCAATAAGCACATGCCAATGGTTAAGTGCTCGTTTGGCTGAGCAGTGTGGATGTTATTCTGCACCGCTGCAGTCGTGTGCGGAGCTCCAGAGGGCGTCCCTGCCCCTGAAGAGGGCAGCGTTCGGTGACCTGAGTGCTGAGGTGGCCGGCACCCTGCAGCTGATAGGAGGCGTGGAGATGGCCCAGGGTCAGGTCCGACAGGCCCACAGGAGCATGAGGAAGGTAAAACATGGCGGCGGGCACACTTGCAGCACAGCGGAGCCACGCTTTTTCTCATCTATACATGATCTCACCACCAGATCATGGATTGAACTGACATGGAAACATATCAGAAAGGAAATATTTGATGTTTTGCTGAGTCTTACACTATTTTTTTGCTGGAAATTTAGGACTGGGTTACTTAGTGGCTAGCTGTGTTGATGTGATACTGTTTCTTCCCAACCACGTATGTGCTCTATTGACCTTTCTGCTTGCCAAAATATGTGGTCGGGCTCCACTAAAAGGCCAGGAGTCAAGGGATGTGGCTATCCTTATATCAATACCCCAATGAGAATGTGAGCAAAGCCCTCTGAAATATATATATTTATACACACAATGCTGAGTTATAGAGGGATGAGCTATTTCCACCATGGTCTCCAAGGCACAGGGCCTTCAGAGTAATAAGCTAATCTTGGCAGTGAGCACAGCCACTCTCCTCAGTGTAAAATGTCACACAGAATGACATTGTGCTTTCTGTTTTTGGATGTAGACAACACCGAAGGGTGGAACCTTACTGACTGCTAAACTACAGAGACACTGACCACTGGTTATTCGGACGTGCCGTGATGTCCTTCTAAGGCAAAAAGGGAAAGTCTTCAGTCTGTCTCAGGATTGTCAGAAGCATTCCTTCAGCTAGAAAACCAGTCAGTAGGCTATCCAACACCCTCATCCCAACAGCTCTCCCTTCATCCATTCACACTCGATGGTCAAAACACCTTTTCTGGTCCTCCCATTCCTCTTTGGTATATTACATAACAAGTGTGAGTCACACACTCCCAGACATGGTCCTCCCACCTCAAGAATAGGCCAGAATGGCGGGTAAGGGGGGGTTTTCTCAGCAGAGCTTGTATCAACATGACTGTAAGCAAAGGAGCGTGGTTGCTATGTTGCTTTGTTATTGTATCTCAAGTGCAGAGGGTGTCAAAGTATCCTGGTGTGAATCAGAGCTCCATATCAACCTTCTAACCTTTCTGAAATACCCCTGACAAGACAACGCCCACGCAAGATCATATTCTTTCTGCCGTAGCCATGCAAACAGCTGCACTGTGGCGCAACCCCGTTCAGTATATCTGGTCCATAAAGATGTCCTAGAGGGAGACTGGGGGGGGGGATGTTTTCTCTGGGACGCTGTGAAGGAAGCCTGTTCGGGGGATGTGTCATCCACAGTCAAAGAGAGACAGAAACAATGGCTCACACACATTTCCCTCTGCCTTCCTATTGCTGTATTCCTTCCATGACATCAACTTTAACAGCGGCAGGGAAAACATCCATCAGGCCAGATGGCCACGCTCCAAACCTTTCCTCACGTCGTTCGCCATCCTGCCTGTGGGAAAACATAGCTCTTTCTCCTGTTCCACCAAGTCCTGTTGACATTTTGCAGTTTGTGGTGGTTGTGGAACCATGACATCGTCTTTGTCGTTACTGCTGCATCTTGGCTGCGTGCGTGCAGTAGTGATTTAATTTGTTTCTATGGTTACGTTACGTTTAGTCAACAAGCCGAGATGGCAGCTGTCCATTTAATTTGCTTATTGATCAGAGTAAGCTCATTTTTATAAAAAAAGGTCTTTATACCAGTGCAGATGAAAGGGGTGTGTGGTCTTAGAAATCCACCCAGAGGACACCCCCATTGGTGAGCTTGTTCTCTCCAGTGGTTATCTGAACCCTGGGAGCAGAGCAGGACAGGGGCTATTTATGGAGCTTATTTCAGAGGTGGCCATTAAGTGTTCAGATACCCCTCAACCAATGGGGCTTACGTTTTCCTGTCTGTTTACCAGAACAATCTACCGGTTTCGTCTGCATGTATGAATAAAACGTATACGTATAGCTTTTTGTTCTCAACAGCCTCTGTCTTAACCCCACCCTCTCACCAGTTTAAACTGTACCCGTCTTTGTTGAAGTGTCTAGAGATCCAGAATGTTCTGTATGGCTCTCATCATAAGACAACAAGAGCTACCCAGAAGACGGTGGACATGCTGGCCCAGTAAGTCTGCCGGTTGATCTCAGTGAGCCCACCATCGCTCAGTGTGTAAACTTGTGTGGAGTGTGTAGCGTTAGCTGCACATTACTGTAGGTCCCATTATCATGTGTGTGTGTGTTTTGCAGGGCTCCAGAGGTTGCTGGGAGACAGAGAACTGCTGGCGAAGGGAAAACAAGGCCTCCATTCTGTGCAGTTCTGCCTCCATCAAGCTGAGGAAGCTGCAGCACTCCTAACAAACTGCCAAACCTGAGCTCCCACGACGAGCCTTGGCTCGCTTTGAACATGGAGATGTCTCCTTTTGTCGTCTCTAGAAGTTACATTACATCCAAGTGGCCCAAGAGGGATCCCAGACAGGTCTCTGCATCATGGTTTCTTTTCTTTGAGAAACGAATGTTGGGCTGTTTGTTGGCAAGACTACGCAGACTGCAGTGTTCAGTATGAAGAGGATATGGGGTTCTACTGGAGGAGCTGAAGAACAGGACACACTGTCCTGTCCCTACGAACACCCTGGATTATAACACCTGATTATGTCAAACGTTTACAGATCATTTAGTTAAATATGAGTTATTAATAAAGATTCTGACTCGGTTAACACACTCTAGTAATGCTTTTATTGTTTTTGCAATGGGAACAGTTGTCAAAACAATTATTGGTAAACTAAATCATGAAAGGAACTGACGTTAGTTACTTTAGTTTTGACAGGACACAAAAATGGCAAACGGCAACTATTGGATCACAGGGGTCACCCTTTGAATAATCATCTCTGAGGCAATTCTGAGTTGATGTACCTCATCAGTTGTGTGGTAAAACACGGCACATTTGATTAGAAAAAACATATTTTGCCTTTTCTGCACCCCATAAAAACCTTTAGTGTTAAGTGCTTCAATACAGTGAGTGTTAAAAAATAAGTTAAAAAGTAATGTTGAGGAAACATGAAGGCAAAAACCTGCTAACTATGTATATGGGCACTTCAGTCCAACAAAACATTTCAACAACCGAAACACATTGTTAACACATGCATGACACAAGGGCGATACGGTTTACAGTAAAGTGTTTGCATTCATCTTTGAAACAATTAAAGGTTTTCCTACCTTGTAAATATAATATGTTAGCAAATGAACCAGGTTGCAGTAAATCTACAGGGATTGTGAAACTAGTTTGAGTATCTCCTTACCTTGTGTGAAGGGGGTTAATATTGCACAGACCAGCCACTGTTTCAAATAAGCACTAAAATGTTCATTTCACAAACCAGATAAAACCAGGCTTTTTATAGATGACAGAATAAGATATCATATATTGTCCCTTTGAATAACAGTCCAGGACGTTTCCACCCTTTTTGAACATAGAATGTTACATCTAGGTCTATGTTGAAGGGCCTGTGTTAACTGTATGCAGTGTAGAAAGACTAAAGCAGCTTATGGGATACATGGGCCTGTGGGGTGAGGCCGTATTGGAGCACTTCTACTCAGAGTACACAGGCGTGCACACACACACACACACACACACACGCACACACACACACACACACAGGCAGTGCAACTAAGCTGGTGCTCTCAGACTAAAATAGACATGGAGGTTATGGACACAGTCGTCTCAGAGCCAATCTTATCTGTCCAACATTGTGATCAAAGACACAAAACGACTTCAGACAAGGACATTCTGGTGGAGTTCTTCTGACACTACATGTATGAATGCCACACTATACATTTAAGTCTACTTGCATTTTTCTTCATTCCTCAAAGTCCCTCCGTTTTCTCAATCAGTCTCCATCTGTCGTCATACTTCCAAAGCAGAAAAACATTCTCTAAGGAATTCTAAATGCCTGGATTACAGCCCCCTCTGAAGCCATTTACAGATTAAAAGATCATGGTAAGGACTCTAGAAGGTCAAAAGAGACAGTACAGTATAGAGTGTCATTTGCTCTTGTACCATATGTAAATACATCTAAATCAACTCCTGTCTCCCTCTAGACAAAGAGGATATTGTGATCCAAAGGCATCTGGACTAATGTGTCTGGGTCTAGTCTAACTCTAACCCCTCCGTCACTGAGTCCTGATGTCAAACCACATACGCATTGAACCATTTTTATTTCAATATTGGGGTTCATTGAAACTATTTTGATTCCATGTCATGTAAACATGTCCTCTTTAAAGCAAATTAGAACACAGCTCAGTAAATAAGATCATGTACAAGACTGACTTTTAATATGAACAGTTCATGATATTTAATGTTCCACAATGATAACTACAGTCAGATATTCATCACTATCACTGCATTTTTCCTTCCAGAATCCTTATGCAAAAACAACTTTCTTTCAACCATGCGAAAATGATTTCCTCTCCATGTAGCTACATACCTATGAACACTTAAGACTGTAACATTACCATAAGGTCAGAGCATAGATATTAGGATTCTTTTTGGTAGTAGTATCTCAGGCAGAATGCGAGATAAAAACTGTAGTCAGTACAAAAATATATAGATCTTGGGAATAGATCAGAGGTATTAGTTACTCGTAAAGGGATAGACCCATGTGGAGAAATAAGGAAGCACTTTTATTAAAGTTATTATGACAAATATATATATGTAGAAGATCCTCTTACCATGATTGAAGGTATATAAAGTGAATATATCAATCACAACCAGTAGTGTTACTTCATACTTGGTATACTTTGATTGATTGGTATGTGGTTTAACAACGGGAGTAATGTAATTGAAAAATTTGCATTCACGAGTGAACTACTGGTCATTTGAGCTTTCAAGGTAGACCGTTGCGATCCTTTTCTCATGAATGACTTTCAGTGGAGGATCCATCATTTGAGGCTGCAGCACTTGGCTAGACTCTGCAGTCTTTGTGCTGAACGGTTGACCATCAGCTCTGCTGTTGCCCTGAGCCTGGGCGTTGTTGACATCCATCTGGAAAGTGAAGGATTTTTCAGATGGCCCCAGCTTAATATGCTTCTCTGTGACTTCAGTCATCAACTCTCCAGTATCATCTGGATCTCTGGAGACTCTAAATGAATATCCTCCCTCGGCTCCTCTTTGGAATTCCTTCTGGAGCCCGGGATTGGAGGATCGCAGCGCCTCCATGATCTCCACCTCCGACAGGTCGTCTCCCTGCTCACCCAACAGCCCAGAATCCTCCAGGGTCTGAGAAACATTCAGCTGTGCCACAATGGTCGTGGTTCCGTTATCCGATGACTGCTGCACTTTTTTGACAGACAGGTTCTGGGGACTGTCGCTTCCGGCTCTGGTGAGGATGGCCAACTCCTCTTTCAGGGAGCCTGACACGGAGCCGTGCAGCTGCTCCAGGGCTCCCCTCAGCTGCTCTGTGGGACTCAGAGACTCCTCTCTCAGGAACTCAAGCATCGAGTCCTGCACCGTGGGCGAGACGTGAACCTCTTCTTCAATGATACATTCCGGGAAGCCCTCTTTGACGAACGAGTGATCGCTCGTCATAAACTTGTAAAGGTCACTTTCGTCGTCTTCCTCCGACATTTTGCCGGGCGCCAGAGCTCCCTCCTGGTAGTACCTCTCATCTGATAGGTCGTCCACAACTCCGTAATGTCCATATGAAGCGAAACCACCACCGTCTTCCGGCTCCGACATGTTCTCATCAGGTGTGGAGACAAAGTACTCTTGAGACTCTTGGTCATGGCCGTAATAAGGAGAATCGGTATCTCTGAACTCTTCTTGGACACGTACGGACCCGTTTTTACCGTCTTCTTTCTTGGGGGCATGAACATCCCTCTCATGGTGTTTGCTGGCATGTGGGACATTCTCTAGCTCCTCGATCTGAAAGAACACCGAGGAGGGCTGCTTGAACTTGGGTACGGATTGCTCATCCGCCTCATCTTCCTCCTCTTCGCTTAGAGAATCCACAGGTTCCTCGATGATCTCCACGTTGACAGATTTGTTTGTCATGTCTCCCCCCATCAAGCCCAGGCTCAGGAGGTTTTGAATCATGCTTTCAGTCGGGGTTCCTTTGATGTCCTCCATGGAGATGTTCTTCACTCCCTTTTTGAAGAGATCCTCCAGGGCAGAGTCTTGGGACATGTCCACCTCTTCCTCTACTTTGGACTCAAAGATGATCTGTGTCTTGGTTGATCCATCCTCCTGCTCTGTTTTCTCCACGTGATAAGTGACTTTTGAATCGCCAGAGGAGCTCACCTTCGCATCCACACCTGCTGGCCTCATGACCTTCTCAATGATCTCCTGCACAGACACAGAGTCCAACACTTTCTTCTCACTTATATTAGACGCGTATGCGTTTCCTCTGTCCTCTTGATCCACTTCCTCTTTGCTTATCTTGTACGTACCTCTTTCATTTCTCTTTTTAGCATCCGCATCTCTTCTTTCTTTCATACTGTCCTCTGTGTATTTGTCCAGACTCATCATTGTTGGCGACATCACTTTCACTGATTTGGCGCCATCCGCGTGGGAAGCGATCTGCCTAAATTGATCTTTCTCTGAGTGTCGGCTAACCTCTTTGATTCTCACACTCCTCTCTTCGACCACATCGCGGCTTTGTTTGCCCGCACTTTGGACCACAGGTTTACTGGTGCTAGCGGAGACTGTAACTGCCGCCTGTGAAGCTTGACTAAATGCCACCATGTCCCTTCTGGCGGCTGGGCTCTGGTTGGCAGCTCTGCCTGTGACAGAGATGGGGATGACTCTGGAAGGACTGGTGGAACCATAATGAGCCGACACAGGAGATCTTCTCAAGCTGGAAGTTGACTCCATATGTCTGACATCCAAATGTGTCCTTAGATCTTGTCTGTTTGAGGTGGATGCTCTCAGAGTGTAGGGTTGGGAGGGCATCTTGATATCTGGTGAAGACAGAGACATATAATGCATCCCATTCTATAAACAGACGTCTTGGCACTGTCATTATATGTTTACTGAATGTTTATGTAAGTCAAGCATGTATTGCCAATCACACTAGCAGTATAAGAAATGTTTCGGTAAATTCTAGTACTAAATCTGGAAATACTGTACAGTACCTATTTTTCTTTCTCTTAGGTGATGGTTTGCCCTCATGTTTGCCTCCCTTGAATCCATCCTCCCTCCTTCCAGAAGTGCCCTGTGGAAAAACATATAGAAATCACAATGTTGAATAAAATAAAATAATTAATCAATTAATCAAAGATTGTGTATAATGATAAATAATTTATGGTTTTATTCTAATGTCATTGTTGTGTCACGTTCAAGATCGCTGTTCTATACCAAGCATAATCACCTCACAATAGAATGCAGATCACCCTGTTCTGCCATCTGAGACCTCTAGTTCACATACAAATCAGTCTACCAGATTACTACATACAGTAGTCCATGGCCCTGGCTATTAACAGAAAAGAGTAGAGGTTAAAATAGTACCTCACCACAATAAACTGAGGTAAATTAAAGCCAAAACACCAGAGGGTAACCCGGCTTACCTATTGCTCAACAAAAGAAGGCTACGGGACAACCAACGAGAGCTCGTGCCGGAGTGCTCACCAAAGCTAACAGTACACAACCTCCATGAAAGTCCCAGAATGCTTCCCGACAGACCAGCCTAAAAATAACCCCTACAATGCAGTTCAGCCTGTAGTCTACTCTGCTAGGTATCCCCGTGTGGATGGAGGCATGTGGCATGGAAAAAGAGAAAGAAACCAGCTCTCCCACCATCTCTAAGGCAGACGTCCCATTTATTCTAGATATTCTAAACAAAGCGCTAGGGGAGCGCTCCATACTGAGCCTGTAAAAATAGCCCCAAAATAGGCCACAAAGCAGAAGGGGAAACAGGGGACCTGGGAACTCAATCCACAGGCTGTGAGCATGGTTGGACATATTGCAAGGATATTGCGAGATACCATAGATATAGATTTAAGATACCATGTTTCTCTTAGGATGCCTCATGTGAAATATATACTTTACATCTCACCTAGCTGCTTGATACAAATAGCCATACAATGTGTATGTTTCTTATAATACCGTATATAATTTGTAGCTTCTGTTTGTAGTAGTAAGGTCCTTATGATTGCCATGACGAGATTGGCACAGTAAATATTCAATAATACAAAACATACTTCAAAAAGTTCAATACTAAAACAATAGCAAGTTATATCACATAGCAGTAAAACAGCAAGTATAAACTGTGCATGACCATGAAGAAAGTGAACCAGAGTGTTCCACAGAGGAATTCTGAACGGCCCTGCCAACTGGACCTGTTGACAGCAGCTCTGCTTCTACAAATATGGAGGAAATCACTAGAAATACACTCTAAGGTCCACAATGCACCACAGACTACAGCCATCCAGGAGGCATGCTGTTCTTCTCCCGTTTCGTGTTTCACACCAGCTTGCTACATCAATCCCAACATTAGCAACTCTTCACAAAGCTCCATAATCCACAAGAACAATTTGAATAGGTTGACGACGGTGAAGTGGTTACGGATTGTTAGAATGGCATCTGTTGAATGTGCAGACGAGAAAATGACCTCAGACTAGCCAGGGTCCTGAGTCAGTGTGAGGGACATCTCACCTGTAAGCGGCCACCTCCATGCCCAGGTCCATCTTGACCTGCAGGAGCTCCTGGTGCTCTCTGACCTTCTCTGCCATGCTGCTGGCCAGCATCCCCCTCTCCTGCTCCAGCTGCTCCATGATCATCTGAAAGTACACACACACGGCCATGTTCCTGTTTTAGCTCGTGTCCTTGTGTGTGTCTCCTGCACTTCCACCCTCGCTTACAGTCCCATTTGGAATGTCGGGAATTGTGATAACTGATTGTTGCTAATACGTATGTACAAAATCCAATCAGAGCTTTTTAGCCCCTATATCTCAGTAGGTGGTATAGCAGTGTCTATTGGCAATAACCTCTAACTGTGTGCATGTTTTTGTGTATTTGTGCACGTGTGAGTACATTTTGCGCGCTTCTATTTCCGCGCACAGAATTGTCCCCACCCCTGAATTTCTTGTTCAGTCGTAAAGCAACATCTCTAGGAGTCAAGAAGGTGCTCTGGGGTAACAATCCCTTCCCTTCTTGTCTAACCAGTTCGTCAAGCCCCCTGCTGTGATTAGACAGCTCCTGAGGTGCTGTTGAACGCTCTGTCACCTCTCGTTTACAAGATGGAGGCTAGCCTGTCTGAGTGCCTCTCCTCACGGAATCAGGAGCGATCCCTCGAACAGGTCCCATTAATCCAGATAAACAACTGTCTGTCTCTTTAAGTCTAGTCTCTTATACTCAGAGTACTTGGCCATGACGTCTGGCTGTCTACTTCAGACAGACTGCGATTGTCTCGGTGAACCTCAAACAGCTGACCTGATAACTGTACCGTTACTCTGTAAAGTGAGAAATCACTGCACTGCATTCGAGTCTGCAGCATGTTGTGGACGTAATAGGATTTCCTATATGCTTATGTTAATCATAATCAGTAGAATTAGTCATTGCATTTGTAGTTATGCTTGAATTGTATCCTTATTTTATCCTTAAACTCACTATGTTTAGAGGCAGCATTCCCTCAAATTCGTTAAAGCCACTTGTATGTGACACTGAGGTAAAATGACTGACCTGCTTGGAGCTCCATCTTTAGTAGCTAAGGTACTAAGGATTTGTCACAGTGACAGCTAATTGGGTTAAGTGGCTATACGACTAACAGCCATATTATGTCCTGGCAGACATCCATTTAGACATTCAACCCTTCTAGTCTGAGGTGAAACATTGCACTGGGGCAGTGTGCAATTTCCTTTATAGTTACTGTAAGAGATGTGTTGCTTTGTCTGCCTCAGATACACAAGTGACTATTTTAATGCTGCATACAGATTGAAAGTGGATAATGTCAACAAGCATAGACTTGAAAACCATTAGCCCCGTGCTAATAATCATTGGCGTTTGTCAGAAGGCTGTGTAGGGCGAGGTGGGGTATCTACTATAGTATAACGTCCCTCCTGGGAAAAGTCCCAGAAGGCCTGTCAGAGAACAGGTGCTGGATGATCATTTAAATGCACTCGTTCACATTTAGAATCGCAGAGTGATACAAGGGCCCTCCATGTTGGACAGTGATACGGTTAAACCGCGTGGAGGTGAGTTTCATGGAGCCATTCCCCAGTCTCTGCAGTAACCTTTCAACTCCTTTGAGTCTGAGGGAAAGTAATGGTGTCTTAATGGTGGTTTAAAATATTTTGAAAGCATCCGAATGATCATTGTAATATGTAATTTTAGCTGATTTGATTATTATTAGAAACATAATGACATGATTATGACAAATGACAATTAGGTGACAATGATATTGATATTGTAACCATTGTGATTCTTCTGCTTGACTATTGCAGCAGCTGGTTACGAGGCCTGTTCCCCTAGACGGTGGGTGTGGCACCTCAAGGAGCATGCTGGTGAGACTAGTGTTCTCGTGTCAGAAAATACATCCTCACGCATCCCATATACAGTACAGTATAATCACAACAATTTTGGAGGGAATACATGTTTTTCTTTTACGAAATGCATGCCAGGTTGCATCACAAACGTATAGCATGTGTGTCGTGTGTGTGTGTGTGTGTGTGTGTGTGTGTGTGTCGGGGTTATGGCTACATTTTCATACCTGATACTCGTTGACATCTTCGTGGTAGTTTTCCTGCATGTGTATGAGTTGTTCTTCTATCTGTATCTGAATCTGACTTTGATTTTCTGCTTCAGCGCGTAATTTTTTTAACTCGGAGATATAATGCATCTTTTCCCTTTGAAGATCGTCCAGTCTTGCCTGATCTGCCTTAACGGACTCCTCCATTTCGTCCACTCTCTTCTGATACATCTCAAAGGTGTCGATCCAACTCTCGGATACGCTACGGGCATACTCCTCAACCTCTTCCGTGGACACAGCAGGAGGTCCAAGGTACTTCTGAGTAACAACAACCCGCGAGTGCACCTGATTCCGAAGGTGGTCGATTTCTTGTCGGTGCGCATCTTCCATACATTGGCACTCATTCTCGAGTTGTAATAATCGTTCTTCAAGGGCCCCGTTTTTGTTGTGGGCAAGCTGAAGCTGTTTTTCGCACCCCTTGATGTCACCTCCAATATCTTTACATACCACTGTTTCCTCGCTAGACATAGCTTGCACCATCTGAAACTCTCTCCATAGCCTCTCCCGCTCCATCTCCGCTTGGGACTTCTCGAAGGCCAACTGCCCCACCATTCTTCTCAATTCCCGCATCTCGGCCTTGTATTGATGTTCCCATTCCAACGTTTTTTCCTGCTTTAACTTGTTAATTTCAGTGATGAGGCAGGCATTTTCTTTCTCCAGAATCTTCGTTCTTGAGAGATAATGACCAAGTCTGTTGTTGAGTTCCTGTAATTGATGTTTTTCCGTTTCAAAGGTTCCCCTGAATTGTAACATTTTGTCAGATTTCAAATAGCGACGTTAATTAATCTGAAATTAATATATTTTGTGGGGTTTTGGAGTAAATTCAAAGAAACTGTTCTGATCTCATCTGCGTGCGCGTCTATAAGCAGAGCTGTGAAGCGACTGTTTGCTCGGATATGAGGCTTGCTTCACTGCCTTGATCTAACAAGTGCTGAAGGTGGGCGGGGTCCAGATTATCCGTTCAAGCGGGACACTTTTTAATGTTGGAGACGGGAAGACATATGATATAGCTCCCCCTCCTGGGGAGCAATTAGTGATGCATGTTTGATGCTGCCGGACGCAAATAAGGCACCATACGGAGCTGGCAGATAGAGTTACGACATAAATAAGTAGGCAAATAGTTCTTTAACTTTAGGGGATTTAACGAATTGTCAAAACAAGACTGGGCTTACGTTTTGCCAACGTGCTTAGGTGGAGTTATGGATACAGACGAAGCTGTGGTTGTTGTAACAGGTCGGTTTGCCAAAATAAGAAAACGGTTTGTCGTCAGTCGGTATTTTTCAATAATTTCAAAATTCGGGACTGTTTTGGTATCTTCTACCATGAATTGCACTTTAATTTAATGCATTTAACAGGGTTTGGACCTTTCAGACAGTACTTAGAAAATCCAAGTTGGAAAGCTGCACAGGTAGGCCTACAGCCTTACTAGATCGATTATTCTCAAGATCAGCCCGCAATGAAATTGAACAGAATATACATTGATTTTCGCTTTGAGTTTCTTCTAGGGCTTAAAGCAGTTTGGGTTGGATTGGGAGAGGGTGTAAAGGTCGTCATCAGGGAGTTGCAGTGGCCTACAACAGAGCACATCAGGTCATAGTTGACTTATGGAAAACCTGCTTAATTACTATTAGAAACCTATAGTATCCTAACAACATATTATATCACTCAACTACCCAAGTCTATGCTCTGAAGGAACCATGGTTACAGTGATAGAGATGTGTGTGGCTCCTGTCCTGTGAAACAGAATTGCATTGATGGAGGACCAGCTAAACTGGACTCCATTGTTGACATGAGGGCCCTCTCAAAACAACTGAAAAAAGCAAGGAAGGATGAAGGAGCAGGACGAAGGAAGGATATCATTTACTCCAGAGATGCTGGAAGGTAGGTCTCCACCTCTTGTGATGTGACAGTCAAACAGCTGTATGATTTTTCTCAAAGACCACATGCAAAGCTCTAGTTTGGGGCATTCTCCCTCTCTCAGGTATACCTGTGTGATAATGTTTACTACTGCTCTTGGTTCCGTGGTCGGGGAAGGGCAGTCTTCATCCATGTGCCCGTCTCTGGAAGCCTGAGCTCTCCTGACAGACTGGTGCCTCTGCTGCAGATCATTATCCAGACCCTGCTGCTCCGAAAGGTGCACAGCTGCTCTCCTTCATACTCGTTTCTCTCGAGCTCCTCCAGCTCCTCCTCCTTCTCCTCTCAGATCAATGAACACACTGGTACAGGGCTGCAGTAACTCGCAGTGGATTAAAGAATCCCTAAGGCGTTTGTCATGTATTTTTGTGTTAGAAGATAAGATAGATAAAATAGATCGAAGAGTTACGTCGACAAGAAGGTGTAGCTCAATGGTAGAGCATTCGAATGCAGATATTAAGGTCCCCTATATGTTGCTTTGAATACAAGTTTCTTGTAAATGAATACACTACATTACTTATAAAGCATTGGTCTACTTGCGAACCACAGTTGAGGAAACAGGCCAGTGGTAATGTGTTCATTGCAATCTAGTCAGACATGATAAAAAGTCATCTTTCTAATTTACTTTTTTATTCCAAATTTAAGACAAAAGAAAATACAAGAGGTTTTCAGATACACATTAAGAGAATGGCATGTCAAAAGTTCACCATTTCTATTGTACGTGTGAAAAACCAAGAGGCATCAGACATGGACCTTGCATGAAGATAATAGTGTAGCTAATAATAATAATGATACCGATCAACCTCAAGCTCATTATTGCAATTTCAATGCTTCAATGCAGCCTCTAAAAACCTGAGGTTTGCATATAGAACATTCTAAGGAAGTAACATTAACCATCAAAATTCAAATGAATCATCAGTTAACCTATATTGCAATCAAGCAAAACAACTACCAGTTGTATAGTCATCTTTTAATTCTAGGCATGTCATTCACTGCTTGTCATGACTTCCCATAATCTACTGGTCATTCCTATCATATTTTCCAGGTGTTGGAGTTATGTCTGTCTGACTGGCGAAGAAGAAACCATGGTAGTGTTTCATGGAAACTAATATAGACTTCTCAACAGGCCAACACACTCTGTTCTCATGAGTGGCAGAATCAATCTTTCATCATTACTGACAACAAAATTATACATACACATGTACAGTACATATTATTAGTATTAGTATCTGCACTGCCTGTTTAATATCTGATTTTATCTGTTTATTTACTTGTTTTTGCCAATGTGCCCAACCAGCCTTATAAAAGTTGTCATGTTTCAACATAAGTGTTTGGTCTTAGGTATGCATTTTACTGTTATTCTTACCGGTTTCCTCATAAAACTAGACAAACTTATTTGTCTCTTCTAATCAGATGGATACCATTATGAAAATCTGCGAGCTCTACAATGTCACAATTGAGTTGACCACTGTCTAAAGGACATTGACCTAGAGATGTACACTCTTTAAAACTGAATTACTGTCAGTAGCAGTATTTGAGGGACAGAAAGAGAAAGATCAAATGATGGTGAGGATGGTGAAAATGTACAGACTGTAGAAAAATATCCTTTAAGAGGTATAAATGGTACTGGTACCAAGAAGTGAATTGGTCATTACTTTATAGTGTGTGTGTGTGTGTGTGTGTGTGTGTGTGTGTGTGTGTGTTGTGTGTGTGTGTGTGTGTGTGTGTGGATGCTGAATATATCATATGTTGTGGTGGTTCATAACAAGGGTGGTCACCAGGAGCAGAAAAATCCAGGATGGACACTTTCACCGTAAAGAACAGAAATGGACACTGCTGGGCTGTAAGGAGGAGAGGTTGCAGGTGATGGCTGACTACAGATTCAGTCTGCTGTTTGTTTGCACAGAGACATACACTGATTGTGTGTGTTGCCCTTCACCTTTCTCCACACACTGCCTAAGAGGAGCCCCATTAAAACACCCTCATGTAGTTCCACGAGTCCATAGAGACCTGGCAACTGTCAAGCCCATGTGAAACTCAAACCTTCATTTCCCATAGTTCCATTAAAAAAAACAAGCTATTACATGCTTGAGGTATCTGATTTCCACTGAACTGTGCTGTCGGTGTAGCGGGATGTTCTCTGGTGAAGAGCAAACTGAGGTGATGTTTCCCATTACTACAGCATAGGAGAGAGGGTTGCACTGAGACAAATGCAGTTACTATATCCTCTAGGGCTGCTGCACCTTTGATGCAGGAAATTAAGATACCTTCCAGCTACAACAGTGCACCTCCTCCTTGTCAGCTGCACGATCTGAGGAATCTAGTGTTGTAGAGAGAGAGAGAGAGAGCAAACTTCAGTTTGCAGGGGTGTGGAGATGACGGAGTAACGATGCTGTGCCCTGATGTCATTGGATGCATTGTAACCCCACCAAACAGCCTTGAGTTATTGTACTGCCAAACCTCCAATCAGTTGGTCTGTTGGCTTGTTGTCCAGGAGGGTTAGTGTGTTGTTTCTCTAATCAGTGGCAGTACATCCCGATTATCTTCTTAGCAGTAAACATCTATTGCACCAAACCTGTCATGCGATGCCACATTATCCTGAAGCATCTGTTTAACTTTCTTACTACTTCCTTCTTGTCTGGGTAACATCATTAAACAAGGGGCATACTGTAAGTCATTATGGATCTTAGAGCAGGATGTCATCTAGAGACATCCCATATTCTCTCACTCCCAGGTTAGTGTGGTGACATACTGTACTATAGTTGTGAGGTCTATCCGGCTTCATAGATTTGTGAGGTTAACTTATATAGATTGAGGAGGGAAAGTAGACATCTTTTTTTTTCTCAGATATAAAAATAGAGAGGTAGATATTTGAAGAATAACAGAAAAGTACCCCAGTCAGACACCAAAGAAAATAGATAGAAAAAAACATCTTTATACCGAATCATGGGGCATTTATACAGTGATTTAAACTGATATCACCAAAGGAAAATAAAAAATAAATAACACTCCTACAGAAAATAGCCTTCGAAGACGGAAAAAGAAATAACCAAGCAACATTTTTAAAAGATGAGGAAAAAAATCCTTCAAGAACACTTTCTCTATTGAGCCCCCATGTAAGACCTTTTCCATTGACATTAAAAGATGACAGACTGATGATGAAGATGATGAAGATGACCACCTTCTGGATTTGAACCCATCATATCATATTTGGTTTGCAGATGCAATGTTCTATGAGAAAACTACAGGACCAGTTTGCACTCCAAAAATGCATACGTCTACAGAAATGCAGAAGTTGCATCATATTGCGCTTGAAAGCTTCAACACAAAATCAGAACTATGATTTCAGATGAGTTGCATGTGCGAGGATGGCAAGTGGTGGGAATAATTAAGGCAAAAGAGAAAACCCAATTAGCCCTAGAGATTGAGAGGCAGGAAAATGGATGGGTTAGAAAATCCAGATTCAGTAGAACTACGACAGCCATGGTCACTAGCCCTACAGAATGAGGCACTGGGGGAGCCAGGTATACTGTACATGTCTATATAGGTCTAGGGGAAGTGATGATGGACTAGACAGAGTAGAGAGGTAACAGGTGAAACAGAAGACAGTCATGAAGAAAACATATGGAGAAAGTCAAATCTTTACTTTAACCTGAGATTGAGTGGCACCTAGGGGCCAACACTAGGTGCAGTGCTAGACAACTACAAAAGGGTGCCAGAAAAACACACTCACACTTAGAACTAAGGTGTCCATTCCAAATAATAATAATAACAATAAAAATATTAATATAGAAATCTACAAAAAACAGAATCAAGATGAAAACATTTGGTAAAAAAGTAAAAGGCAATGGACAATTTAGTTGTACAAACAACATTCTGGGGTAAAGAAAAATTAATAATTTCAGATCTAATTGATCATTTTTGTTGCTAATAGTCTGAATCATTAGAAGTGGACTGTAGTGGAGATATTGTATACATACAGTACATACTGAATATATATATATCATCCAAAACAGAAACAGAATGAAATAGCAGCTTTGTTCTGTACAGACATAGAGGCGAACATCTGAACCATAAAAAAGTTATAAAAGTGTCAAACCAATGATGTGTGAAAATTTGTCTACGGTCTAACATACAACTGTAAGACCTTTATAATATATGAATCACAGAGAGAGTACACAATGCATCACCTGTCTTCAGCAGACATTATGTTCACGAGGACTTCTCCCTCTGAATCAGGGCTGATCCAGTACCTTGGATCTGCATTGTGCAGCCATGTCCTTTTCTTTGCTTTGAACAGCAATGTCTCTGTCGGTAGTGTTTAGGTAGTGTTTA
The DNA here is from genome assembly GCA_903064625.1 of Mallotus villosus. Classification (NCBI taxonomy): domain Eukaryota; kingdom Metazoa; phylum Chordata; class Actinopteri; order Osmeriformes; family Salangidae; genus Mallotus; species Mallotus villosus. The sequence continues at coordinate 19,110 of CAEFZP010005496.1, read as the reverse complement.
TCTCTCAGATATAACACACATTAAAAGACGACAAATAAGGGCTTTGATTTGAACATTAAACATAGAGGAGATAAATGCAAAATAGTTGTACAATTTCATGGTGATTTTGAGGAGAAAGACATTTTAAATGATTAGCAATAAGAAAATGATAATGTTGACATTCCCTCCATGTCCAATTGAGAGGACAAACTAAGCGCAAGAGGGAGATAAAGTAAAAGGTTTGATTTGGCAAAGTTTGGCAGATACACAATATCCCCTTTTGTATTTCTAACCAATCCTAAGAGGATCTACCCCAAACCATAGGATATTGTCAGACAAATCAGCCAATGAGGAGAGTCCAGAATTATTCAATGAGGAGTCTTTACATCTAGTCTGATGTGTGGAGGGGAATGAGACTGATGGAACATTTGGAAAATAAGTTATCCCATAGTTAGGGTGAGAGAACCATGTGCATGTATGGAAATACAGCCACACTTAAAGCTGCAATAGGTAAAGTTATGAATTCAATTCAAATATCAAAAACAGTGCCTCCAATTTTTGTCTGAAGTTCCATGCTTTCCTTTGATTGACAGTGGTTTCACAAAATAAACCAAGGTGGAAGGCCTGCTTCACTGCAGGCGATTGGCTGGAAAAGGATTGCTGAAACATAATTGGCTGGAAGGTTGCATGCCAATCCAAAATTGTTTAAATTGACATTCCACTGGTACCGAGCTGTCTGTGTTGCTAAATAACTCTCAGAGGGCCTCATTAGCTTTCACAACATGTTTTTAGGAGACAAAACATACCTTTTTTTACAGAAAAAAAACTTACCTATTGTACCTTTAAATATACAGTATATCTTCTCTTAAAATTATCAAAAGTGCTCTTCTGTTGGATTTGCTGGCAGATATGCAAAAAGATATTTATTTAAGTCCTTGTCTTTAAGGAAATCTAGTGAAGGATGTCTTAGAAAAGAAACCAACCATGCTAAATGCAGGTTTTGGACAAGGAGGTATCCTCAGATCTCCTCAGCATGGGGGCAAGCCACCAGACTGCGACTGTAATTAACCATCATCACCCAGCCATCTTCAGTCATCTCTTTGATAATACGATCATTAGGAAAATGAGGACCGTCTACTGCGGTGCAGTAGGAGAATGTCTGTCACTTAATCACTCATCCACCCCTCCCCCCCCCACACTAAAGCTACATGGGGGAGGTGGGGGTTATATTACCCTGTTTGAGAAGCGGAGGGGAGGAGGGGTTGGTGATCAGCCCCCCCACCCCCACCCCATAATGAGGGGGAAGGAAGGGGGGGGTCAAGATCAGCAGGCCGATGACTGGGGCAGGGGCAGAGCCCGTTCATTCCTTCGCCCACCGTTCATGTGTGCGTAGGGCTGCGTCTCGTCAAAGTTGGGCCTTAGCATCACCACTGGTCCATTGGCCGACACCTGTCCTGAGGGCTTGTCCAAGACTAGACCTGGCGGGGTCGAGGCTGAGGCTGATGCTGGAGGAGCTGGGGTGGGGGAGGAGGGGTGAGCGGCTGGTCCTAGCAGCGGGGTACTGGGGCCTTGCATTGGGGACAACTGCTGGGTGGAAGGGGGTGTTGTGGTTCCCTGGGCAGCCGGGGAGGGCACAGCCGAGGGTTGTCTGGTGGTGGCAGCATCAAGGGGAACGTTCTCCATGTTCTCCACCTCCATGTCCAGCTCTTCTGTGTCCGGGGGTTTGTTCTCCTCGCTGAAGAAGAAGCTCATCTCCCTGAACGGAGGATCCAGCTCATCCTTTAGGCTGTTGATGATCTCCCGGAAAGATGGACGCATCTTGGGGTTGTACTGCCAGCACATCCGCATCAACTCGAACCTGTGAGGAACACACACGTGTTAGACAGATATCACAACTTCCCCAATCCTCCAGATTGACAGAATGACGTTGAAATTGTCATCTCTGGGATTCTGGCATCTTTAGCCATCCCTGTGTGTCATGCATCCTGGTACCAGCAGGTGGCGGTGTGCGACAGTGTAATACACGTTTACTGTCTCCACTTCCTTCAACACCAGTGGAGTTGGTGTGTATGGTGACACAGCAGCTTCAGACTCAGCATAACAACAACCTCATAATGAATAAGCTCTTTCAGCCTCGTGTAGATCCGTAGGGTAAGAGGACAGTAAATCAAAGATGAATGGCCAGGCCAACAGAGAGAGGGGAAAAGTCAGAAAAACATCATAAAAGAGAAGAATTATTACAGTTCGGTGAAGCGCTACACCACACACCAAAGCTTCAATTATACACAAACAAGCTATGAATACCTCTAGGGCCTGGTGACATAAACACCTCTGCTATGTCTTTCTCACAGTCACTGTGGGCCTCCTCCCTCCCTGCCTGACTCCAGACAGGCCTCAACAGCAAACCAGCGTGGGTTTATAAACCAAGCATCTTGCTCTGGTATTCTTCCCAGCAGAAGGGATGTTGGTGGTTTGTTTTTCAGCCTGGCTGTGTGTGTGTGTGGCCAAAGTCGGTTTTCCTTTCAGACTAGAGGCTATAGGGATTATTCTGTGAAGAGACCTGATGTTATCGGTGTACCCGTCTGTGTGAAGTGTAAGTCTCCCCACCCCTATCAACCTTCAGGGGCTGTTTCCTTCTTTCTTTATGAAACTCAGCAGAACAACAAGAATCGCGCTCCCTCAGTCAGTGCGACCCGAACGTGAGAAAAGGAGGGGAGACAGGAGGGCTCTTTCAGAGCTTTCCAAATGTGACTCATCCTTTTCCTCAAAGTATTCTCTCCTCGTCCTCTCCCCCTGTCCCTCCTCTCTCCAGCTACGGTAACTACAGCAGTGCTGACCTCTGTAGAAGTCTCCGTAACTCTGCGCTGACGCCATACAGGAGAGCAACCATCAGCGGGCGGCAGCCTAGCCTCCTTCCTCACATGCAGCTCAAAGCCCGTCAGAGCTCACTGTAACACAATCCACACACTCCCGCAATCAGGGCAACACTGCTCAGCTGCCATAGAAACCAGGGGTTTGTGTCTGCATAACACTCTCCCTCTCTCTCCCTCCGTCCTTCTCTCTCCAGCTCTAAGGTGAGCTCAGCCATGGAGAGAAGAGAGAGAGACAGAATGCTTTCTCATTGAGGTCACAGAAAGAGAGAGAGAAAGAGAGAAACAGTGAGAGGGAATAAAGAGGAGGAGAGGAGAAAATCATGTACGCATGCAGCACAGCAGGCCTCCTAACATGACAAGACAGAGAGGCCGTTCTGCTGTACGTTCTCAGACAGGCTGACTGACTTCATTATTGGTAGAACCCCCCCTCTGTCCCTCTCTCTCTCAATCTCTCGCACGCTCTTTCCCCATACCTGTCTATCTCTCTCTCTCTCTCCCACTCTCTCTCGCTCTCTCTATATCTCTTTCTCTTTTTCTGTGGGAGGGGAGAGAGTTCATTAAGAGGCTTGTGAACAGACAGACAGGGATATGCCCCCTTCGTGCCCTCTGTTCCAGGCCGGAATGAGGAGCATCTTTCACACGGGACCACGGAATCCCTTCTATGGTCCTCGGTTTACTGCTGAGGAGGGAGCCCCTTGCCAGGCCAGCAGAGCAAGGGAGGGGGGGGGAGGGGGTGGCTCATGATGTCACCGCACTCCATTTAATCCTTGACGTAAATGTCACCCGGGCCGTCAAGCCCTGGCTCGGCTCACCGCGAGCACGCCGATCACATGACAGAGTACGCACATTCGGCCTGGACTGGAAACAGAAGCCGAGGCAATGCTGGGGCTCTGCTCGTCACCATGACGACAGAGTAACAAAGGCAACAAAAAAACAACAACAACAACTCGAGCAAGTGAGTCTGAGGGAGGGAGTCCCGGAGGTGAAAGATACCCTCAAGTGTAGCCGAAGTAGTTTGGGTGAATGTGAAGGGTGAAGGATTGGGGCAGGCAGCAGAACTTACAGCATGTCAGGGCAGTTGTCAGACTTGTCCAGGAGCCCGCCCTCCATGACGAAGCGCAGCACCTGCTCGTTGGACATGCCCTGATACGGCTGCTCTGATAGGGTGGCGATCTCCCACAGCACCACCCCGAACGACCTGCAGGGGGAGACAGAGAGGCCCTGTTAAACACATGTACTTTTGCGCGCCCAAACACACAGGTATGCACGCACAACGCACTCAATCGCATTTGAACTCTCTCTTGTCCCAGGACTGAAACTACACTCCGTACTGCTTGTAAATCCATGTTAAATCATACAGACCCTGAAGAGTGTAAAAGGAGACTCACGGCTTTGAACAAGTGTGATGCCTTATGAGGGATTGCGTAATATCTGTCACCCTGAAGTAAATTATGCATGATGCCAAAGAACATAATGTTCATTTGATTGACTTTGCTGACGCACTGCTTTGAGCACGTGGCATTATTCTACATGCCCTTTTGTAGAACGACACTGAGACCACCATGCAACCACACAAGAAACCCCCAAAAAAGCATTCACGGCAAAAAAAACGAGTGCAATGTCTCCAGTATTTGCAAGCTCTCTCTCGTATTATTTCTGCTGGCACGGCATCAAAGACAGCATTTAACCTGAAGAAATAACACCTCCCGGAAAAAAGACAAATCCAAGAAAGCCTCGTATCTCATAGTCCAGACGCGGGAGCGTGTTGATGGACACGGCCATATTGGTGTCAGACGGCTTCTCGATTTAAACAAATACGAACACCTACTGCTCGGGGACACAGGAGCCCTGGATGGCTTCCCACAATGCTCGTGTTCCTCTGGGGGAACTTCAAAGAGAGAGATATGGAGTGTGTGGCGTGGAGGTGGGTTTCTGCTGGCAATCTAACCCCTCATTTGAAAACATCTGGAGCAGTTTAAGTGTGCTTGTAGGGACCGACCCGTGGGACACTTTCGATTGGGAAACAAAACTAGAGACCGAGTCAACGACTATGGTTCTCCACTCCAGAACATTCCTGACACTTGGGGTGGAGCCTCGACGTCCGGACACACTCAATCCGCGTTCCTGTGAAGAGGTTTAGCAAGACTGGGGCTTCTCTCCATCGCCCTACTGTATCTACAACATGATCTGTTACAAGTATTGATTTCACTGATGCACATTTCCATTACATGCATACACACGTTGTCAGACTAATTGTATGTTTGTGTGCATGTGCCTACACACATTGTTAAACTGTGTGTGTGTGTTTGTGTCTACACACATTGTCAAACTGTGTGTGTCTGTCTTCACACATTGTCAAACTGTGTGTGTCTGTCTTCACACATTGTCAAACTGTGTGTGTGTGTGTGTGTGTGTGTGTGTGTGTGTGTGTGTGTGTGTGTGTGTTTGTGTGTGTGTATCAGATATCCTCTCACCAGACATCAGAGTTTGTGGTGAACACGCCATCTTTAAGCGACTCTGGGGACATCCAGCGGACTGGCAGGAGGCCCTTTCCTCCTTTCCTGTAGTAGTCTGTCTCGTAGATGTCTCTGGTCATGCCAAAGTCTGAAGACAAGACAAGAGGAGCAGGGCTTTAGGGGCAGGCAGACATGAGATCTCCTCCTATATGAGGGACACGGGCCCTGGAAGACTCTTCCATTCACTTCTCATCCATATCTGGACTCATCCACACCCAAAGCACCCAGCAATCTCCAAAGACTTACTCTGGAGTTCCGCCGAGACAGCTTAGCATTTAAACAGACAGGCTAAGAGGGTGTTATTCAGAGCTCTCACCTCCGATCTTGACGGTAAAGTCCTCCGCTACCATGCAGTTCCTGGCAGCCAGGTCTCTGTGGACAAACTTGTTGGCGTTGAGGTATGCCATGCCGTCCGCAATCTCCCCTGCCATCTGAATCATCTTCTTCAGCGGAGGCAAGACCTGACTCACGGAGTCCTGGGGTAAAGAGGGAGCACAGGCAGCCTATTCAGTCTGTGGTGTGTGTGTGTGTGTGTGTGGTGTGTGTGTGTACATAATGTAGGAGACCAGCAGCTCCATATTGCTCTCTTTACTCCCACAGCTGTCAAAAAGTGAATGTTCCTGTCTTTTGATTCTTGCAGACCACCTCAGGCATTTGAGAAGTTGACAGGTTATTTTTAAGGTGTTGGGAAAAGTGTCGTAAGCATAGTAGTTTGTTATAATGCATAAATAGACAATTTGTTCACATTTTTGGTCAGCTAGCAAGCCTGGTCTACACTGAATATTGTACCTGTTATATGTTTTTTTCTTACTGGTAAATGTTTCAAATAACGTAGATTAGCATTGCACCTTTGTCAGATCAGTAGGCTATCAGATCTGATTAGCCCTATGAAACAAATCAACACTACTCCAAAATAAGGTACTGCAATAAATTAGTCAGGCAGTGTTCAAAGTTGTATATTATTATAGAACACAAAGCTATGCCTTTGATATAAATTAATTTTGTGGAGGAGACATCAATTCAAATATTTTGACTACAGTCTTTATGGGCATAAGCAAGGACAAAAAACATGTATATTTCATCATGTGCATGGATTATGATGAACATGCAGTGGGTCAACAAAAACTCACACAGGCTTGTTTGATTTAGCAAAATAATGATTAGGCAGGTGGTTAGCACATCTTACCCAAATCATTAAGTTATTCCACCAATTTAATGAACAAAGTTCCATCGACTTCCGGAACAATAGCAACAGCAAATGTCTGTCCATTTAGCCAGTATCATTGATCACATGACAATAGCGTTCAGACAGCTCCATTTCTTCTGTGTTTCCAAAACACCACCTCAGGTTCTCAAAGTGAGAGATGGACTGGGTGAGGAATGTGTGGTGGGTCAGTTCGGTGGGCGACCATGCTCCACAGTGTGTGTGAGGTAAAAAGAGAGTGATGGAGGGGACAGAGGGAGACCGAGGGAGACTGAGGGAGACTGAGAGAGAGAGCGGGAAGTGGCTGAACTGGGATGTGGCTCCTACCTCTTTCCGTAGTGAGCGCAGGTGGCTCTTGAGGTCTCCCCGGGTCATCAGCTCCATGATCACCAAGGTGGGCTGTCCCTGAGAGACCACGCCCAGCAACCTCACCTAGGACCAATCACAACACAGCAGAGAGTATTGCATTGCATCATATTATGGATAAGTCAAGACGTATGAGAGATAATATTCTCCTACTCACAAATCTATTAGCATGACTAAAAACCTTTGAAGAAAGTAAGGAAAAAGAGAAACCTTCACCTATCCAACTGAGGGCTTGTAAACATCCAGACAGGCTAATAGGATGTAACAGCTTGTTTCTAAGGGTGTGTTTCCTTAGCACTTGTATCTAGCAGTGTTAATGAGAGCTTGGCTATAAGTAAGATGAGGGCCCTCAGAATGATAACGGGCACAGTATTTCACCTCTAACCTATGAAATCCCTCTCTCGTCTCCGATCGAAACCTTCCGTTTCTTTCCTTCCAGCTCAGTGAGACCACAATCCTATGGTTTGACTGACACATATCCTACGCCTTTAGGCATCTGTCTTTCTCACCACATGGTGACAGTTGAATTCCTTCATGACGGACGCCTCGTTGAGGAACTCGATGCGCTCCCTCACGCTGGCAGACTCGTTGACCGTCTTGATGGCCACGCGCGTCTCCGCCTCGTCCTTCACCACGCCCTTGGCCATGCCGTCGTAGACCATGCCGAAAGAGCCCTGGCCCAGCTCCTTGTTCATGGTGATTTTCTCCCTGGCCACCTCCCACTCATCCGGCACGTACACTGGAGGGGGGGGAGAAGGAGTCAGAGATACGGTGAGCCACGTTGAAGAAGACGACACTCATGGCCGGAGAGTCCATGACAGGATTTCAAGGTGGAACAGGGGACAGGTGTGAAACTCCTTCTTACTCTCGGCTGCGCTGAAGTACTCTGGGTTGACCGAAGCATAGAGAACGCCGTTTCCCAGCCTGTCGCTGTTCCTGTTTTCACAACAAACCAAAAAACACAGGTCTGAGCCAGCAAGTGTCAAGCAATGACAATGACTACGATAGCTGTCTGGAAAACAAAGGTACCACTGTCAAACGGTCACTGAGGAACAGATGTGTGACTGACACTAACCTCTTCTTGTTGACAAAGTACACAACGGTGATGAGGCTGGCGACCATGAATACCACTAGGATGGGAATGATTATGACCAGGTAGAACACACTGTCATAGTCCACTGGAAGAGAACGAGAGGACAAGCGGTTAACCGAGGAGAAAACATCACTCAGAAGGTCATGTTCTTTGTACAAAAATCTTCTTTGCTCTCCTTACTCTTCGGTGGGGGTACGTAAAAGAACACCGGCTCTGTCCAGGATCCGTTCCCTGCTAGCGAGGTGGCGCGCATACGGACAGAGTAATTCCCAGAAGCCAGATTGGTGAGGCGAGCTCCTTTAGTGCGGTAGTGCTGGCGCGACACGCAATCGTGTTTCTCAGGCTGGAAAAGACAGGCACCTCATGTCAAGCTGTTTGCCCAGGAGGGGTGAGGGGCAAAGGGGTTAGGCTCCACACGACTGCGGGTGGTTCTGTCCCTCAGACTCACCTCGTTGCCCAGCCGGTACTTTATCTCATACATCAGAATGAGGCCGTTGGGTCTGATTGGTTCTGGCCAGCGCAGCACCATCGATCCCGCCACCTTCTCATCCCTCTCCAGGAGCACGAGCCCGGGAATATTATCCGCTTTTTCTACAGGGGAACACACACAGTCAAAGTGGGTTACATGTGTGTTGCTTTTCTAGGTAGGGCTACATGGTTTTGTGTTAATTGAACCCAAAGGGGGCTGTAACGTTTTGAAGAAAAAATGGACGCCAGGCCCCACCTGCAGGTTTGGTCCTGGAGAAGACAAAGGAAGCAGCGCTGCAGCTGCGCACTTCCTGGTTGCAGGCGTGGACGTCGATGCGGTAGACTGTGAAGGGCTGCAGGTTGGTGATCTCCATGGACTCCGTCCTGGTGCGGTCCTCCATGAAGGGGTACTCTTTCTCGAGGGGCTCCCTGTCCGTCGCGTTGCCCTCCGGGCCTGTGGTGTTGCCCGTCGCGCCGCGAGCCAGTGTTCCGTTGGCCACGCCAAACAGCTCCCTGCGTCGGCGCTCTGGAGGCCTGAGAGGGAAGGAGGACAATGACAGAGATGTGGCTCAGAAGATAGAACTGCTAGGCCAAAGACAGAAGCAAGACAACGCTAGGTAGATAGAAGGGGGATAGAGAGAGAAAGAGAGATACAGAGAGAGAGACAGAGAGAGAGAGACAGAGAAAGAAGCAAAGCTGATCAAGTTCTCGTCAAAGATACGACCGCGGAAGGAAGCAGCTACACAGCAGCACAATGCCAGCCACCCAAACGCAATGTGCCCTGCAAAATGTGTTACAACACGAAATACTGCATAAACATACCGCACAGCTATAGCCATCAAAACATCATCAACACCAACTGATGCTCATGCCTCCTTCAGAACCTGATTACTGTGTCAATAATACGTACATGTATACATTAATATATACAGTGTCTGGATAATAATGATCTGATAATAATCAGATCATTCTGATTCTGATTCTGATACATGGTAGCATCTTTCAAGGAGGCAAATATATTTCTGGTTGTCATTTCCCCCACGTACACAGTTGGGGAGAGGCAATGCAACATATATTGAAATGACAGTATGTTGAACTGGGTTGTGTGTGTCAAGCTGCACTGTTCTTCTCCCTGAGGAGCTGTGTGGTGTGATGAGGTCAGAAGGGTGGGAAGGAGAGGTGGGAGGAGGACAGAGAGCAGAAACACCGTTAAGACCCCGACACACACACAGTCCTACTGATACAGTCCTACATATCCCAGTAGAAAAACAACCACTTGTTCGTCCAGTCAAAGGGCACGACACTTCAGGCAACAACAAAAAAATCTCAAATGTAAATCCAATGGATACGTGCGCTTTCCGGAAAACATCAACATGACATCAAATGAAATGACAGAGTGAAAAGTAATGAGGGTGAACACATAAAACGGAATCATGAGCGCCGGCGAAGACTGCCGGTCATGATGTGCTGGGATGAGGAGGACCGGAGGTCCGGGGGTGAGAGCGAAGATGGCGCTAGAGAGCTGGTGCCACGAGGGGGCGACAGTACCTGTACACAAGGCAGCAGCAGCAACGGCAGCAGGTCACTGGACGCTACCAGACCAGCGAGACGCCACAAGAACACGCCAGGCCACCAGAGCAGCCTGGACCAGCCAGGCCAGGCATACGAACCACCAGGCATACACCCCTTACCTAGAGTCCCTGCTGGCAGACGAGTAGCGACTGGCTCTCACGTGGTCTCTGAAAGGATTCGACAGTGAACCCACAGTGCAGATTGGGAGTCTAACCGAGGCTGCGCTGTGTTGTCTGATGTCTGAGTTAGGGGGAGAAGTGTTGACCCAAGGGATATTGCGATTATGTTTCTGGGCCCTGTGCGCTGGTTTTAAGGCAATGTGTAAACACTCAGAAACACTTTGATAACTAGAATAGAGAAACAGTCTCAATAAACCTGTACTATCATTCATTTCATTGCCTTGTGCCACAGGTTTGTATGATTTTTGACACAAACTGAAATGATGAAAACATGTTTTAGTAAATCACCGTAATTATTCCACAATTTAAGAGTATTTTGAGTGTGACAGCCATGGTTGTTGACAGGATAAATGTTGTTTTCTAAGCCCTTATAAAACAGTAACTGTTTCGACTGGACAGTTATGACAAAACAGTAGCTGTTTTGTACAGCGACTACACCTAAAAACAACTTTAAGTCCAGCGGTCTGTTGCTGTTTGCACGTTCAGAATCCTTCAGATATGAACTGGTGACAAAGAATCTACAGGAAAAAAAAATCACACAGGGAGTGGAAAAACACAGCCGACACACTCAGACCTGTGGGAAAGCCAGCAGCCATCGCACAGTCCTGTCAACATTCCATTCGCACCCTTTTAACCAGCCCAGCAGAACCCAAGATCTAGCACTCCAAAACTATCAGTTAAAATAAACAATTGTTCAAATTGTATTTTAATTTGAACAATTTACCGGCTAAACGGTTCGGGAATCGGGCTATTAATCAAAAGGTTACCGGTTCGATTCCCGATTGCGCAAAATTACATTGTATCTTTGGGCAAGGCACTTCACCCTACTTGCCAAGGGGTTGTCCCTGTACTTACTGTAAGTCGCTTTGGATAACAGGGTCTGCTAAATGACTAAATGTAAATGTACATTTACAAAACAGAAAGGAGGACCGGCCTCAAATGACGGCACATGCTCAGGGACAGAGAGATGAGAGCTTTACTCGTTGCAGACTAACATGAAGATGGGGTGATAGCGGGTGTCTAACAGGTACGCTGGTGTACCCAGGGGGCACTCTTACCCCGTGTGTGCCCCGAGGGGCCCGCACACACTTGTCCTCAACTGAACCGCAGACAACTTGAGCGTGACCTTCTAAGCAGGCACGGTCTACAGCTGGTGTCCTTCCAAAATCCCCCTATAAAAAGACCTCCTGGTTTCTCACCTTTACGCTGCAGCAGTGGAGGGAGGGACCTGACTACTGCCTCTGTCTGTGGTCATAACGCCATGATTTAACAGCTCTCTCCAACCACAGAGGTGGAACACTGCAGCCTCACATCCAGTACCAGGGGGGGGGAGAGGGCCAGCTGAGACCGGAGTAGCCTGTGGTCGGGCGAGGCGCTCCCACAGTTCAGTCGAGTGTCAAATATTCACAGCGTGACACAAGATGGAGCGCGGAGAGATGAACGACGCATCCAGATCATGTTGCATTGTGTCACTCGTCTTGTGTGTCGAGCACATACTGTACGTTGTCTGTCGGTCTGCCTGTCTGTCTGCATGCACACCTGTCTGACTCTGATCTCTGTCTGTCTGTCTTCCTGTCTACCTGTCTATCTGTTTACCTGTCTGTCTGCATGTCTGTCTGTCTGTCTTCCTGTCTACCTGTTTATCTGTTTACCTGTCTGTCTGCATGCCTGTCTGTCTGTATCTCTGTCCGTCTGTCTTCCTGTCTACCTGTCTATCTGTTTACCTGTCTGTCTGCATGTCTGTCTGTCTGTCTGTCTGTATCTCTGTCTGTCTGTCTTCCTGTCTACCTGTCTATCTGTTTACCTGTCTGTCTGCATGCATGTCTGTCTGTATCTCTGTCTGTCTTTCTGTTTACCTGTCTGTCTGCATGCCTGTCGGCTTGCCTGACTGCCTGTCTATCTGTTAGTCTGCCTGTCTATCTGCCTATTTGTCGAGTCTGGTCTGCTCCTGCTTGTGCACACTGGCCAGCTCAATAGGGTTCTTCCCTCCCCCCCTCATTCATTTAAATTCCAGATGGCTTTGCTGTACATTTCCTGGCATCTACTCAATCCAAACCACGACATAGACAAAGAGAGCATGTGAGAGAAGGAGGAGGAGAAAGAGCGGAGAGGAAAGGGGAGTCAGAATGGAAAACATTTCCTCTTCTCTCTGTTCCCGTTTTCTCCTTCTCTCTTCCCCTCGACCCTGCCCACTAAACCCCTGACCTTTGGAGAAAACCGCCTCGACTCCGAGTCCATTCCCCGCAGTGGTGTGTGATAATGCTGGCTCTGTGACGGTGGAGGGGCTGTGCACACACCGGCCCCCAGCCAGAATACTGCCACGAGCCTGTTTCCTAGACAGCCCCGAGATAACAAATCAACAAAGTAAGAAAGGCGGGCGGGGCGGATGAACGACCAAAAGGAAGAACAAAAGGCTGCCTGTTTTATTGCTCCTTCATCTGAAGACATGTTGTTTCAATCGGACCAGAGCAGCACACGGGGAAGGAGAAGGAGGAGAGTGAGTGTTGTGATGATTGACCCTGGTCCAGATAAGACAGGGAAGACAATCCCACATGGAAACACTGCGCATGATCTCGTAAGCGAGTGCCCTGAAGTGGAATCTCTGAGAAAAATAAACATTATATTCTATGGGGTTGAATTGGTTTGAAAGTGTATGTCTGTAAACGTTTATTTTGTTATTCTTGGGTTATACAGTGTAGAGTGAGTAGCGGATATTCTGCTCCGGAGTTTCACACAGTCCTATGCAATCCCAGGAAGACACTGATGGCCATCTGGTATGTGGAGACAAATGATCTGTGCTCCCTCTGAAAGGATCTCCCTTTCAAACTGCAATCAGGCTCTCGGTATGAGCAAATGCGTCTGTGTTTCAGTGTGTTTCAGTGTGTTTCAGTGCCCTACGTGTGTGTGTGTTCTAATCCCGTAGCAAAGTGCATCCGCATGTGTCCACGGTATGGAATCAAAGTCTTTGAAACGGCAGAGAAACATCCGCAGCCACGAGCAAGGTAGAGAGCTCAACACGACCCAGATGTCGGTCCCCGTGATGGGGAACAAAAGCCGTAAGCGGCTGGAAGTGTGCGGCGGGCCCCGGCCCTTCAGAAGCCCTAATCACATCTCTCTCCTGGGTTTGTTTGTGCTGTCTAAATGACTGCCCGCCAGGCCCTAATATCCCGCCACTGCTGTCGTCATGGCGATGGAAAAAGCCAGGAGGGTTGTGTGTGAGGGGAGGGTTTGGATCCTGCTCAGCATGTCTCCCTGTTAAAGCTCCCAACCAAGGCCTAGCCTCCCAGCAAGCCCTCTCCCCCTCTGTGTTTAGATCCTGCCCGGGCCTCGAGAGGAACAATTACGCCACTCTGAGCTATTAAAGTCAACAAGGGGCCAGCCTGTGTGCCCAGCTCGGTGATAGTCATCTCTATCCACTGAGAGAAGTTTGTGGGAGCGTCCGGGGGCCAGAGACCGGAGACGGATGTCTGCTGCCCCCATCTGGGACTGGGCACGGAGGGCTCCTCGCTGGCTGGCCACCTACCTGGGCGTGAAGATGGCGTTGTGCAAGACGTTCTCGAAGACTTTGCGGTAGGCCCGGTCGTCCTTCTCCTGCTGCTTCTCCTCCTTGGTCTTGGGGCAGCGGCAGCAGGCGCCCTTGTCCGGCCCGGATGAGTCCGGCTTGGTGGGCTTGGTGTCCTCCTCGGTGTCGGACAGGCCTGTGGCGGAGATCCGGATTGGGATCTTCAGCTCTGCGGGAGGGGGAACCACAACGTTTAACCCCCCGAAGGAACAGCTATGGTACAATGAAAGCTGAAGAGTAGGGGAGCAGGGCGCTCCATCTTTCCTTGAGGCAAAAAACTACAACCGGTGAGGGAGTGGACTCGACTGAAAAAAATGATCAGGGTCGGAGGAAGAGGAGAGACAATGGTGTTGATGATGATGGTGATGAAGGCTGACCTTTGGAGCAGTAGTTGTGCTGGTAGAGCTCCTTGTCCTCGGGCTGCTGTTGCCAGCGGAGCAGGTAGAAGGTCAGGTTACCGTTGGGTGAGAGGGGAGGCGACCAGCGGACCACCAGCTTGGACGAGGAGTTAGCGTATGAGCGCGTGTCCTTCGGCATGGATGGCTCTGTAATGACAAGGCAACAAAAAAAAACGTTAAAAAACCTCTCACTCCCCCCGACAGTCGCTAACGACGCTAAACAATATGAGTACTAAGAAAGTGTGTGTGTACGTGTGTGTGTGTGTGCGTTAGCTTACGCGACGGGCTGGTGCGGATGTACACCACGTCACTCTTGGCTCCTAGGATGTGCTTGTCGTCGACCTGCAGGGTGATGGCCTTGACGAAGATGGCGTACTGGGTCCAGGGCTTGAGAGGCGACAGCAGGACACCGGGGTCGGAGCTCTTGTCCTCGGGGAGGTCGACGTCCACCATGTTCCAACTGTCCGAGCCGCAACCGTCCTGACCGTCGAACTCGGTAATGTTCTGGAACGGTCTGGAACGCGGGGGAGAGAAGCACACTAGGGTGAGCGGACACAGAAAACCCATATGGGGAGGTGATGCCGTGCCACGCCAACGCGGGTACTCACGCCTCCTTGTAGTAGACGATGAAGCTGATGAGGTCCCTGTAGTCTGGGGGCCGGTAGCGCTCCCAGGTCAACTTGATCCTGTTGCTCATGGTGCTGTTGGACTTGAACTTCAGGAGGTGGCTCTCACCTACACACGCGCACACACGCGGACGAGCAAACACATCACGTATGACAAACGGCAAGAAACTCAATATTTATTTATTTGATTTGAACAGCAAAACAGTAACGAGCGCCTTCGGGCCGGCCGCGCCGCAGCGTCGGCGCAAAACTCACAGCTCGCCCTGTCCCCGTTGTTGCGCACGTCGTCCGCCTCCAGCTTCTTGGCGACGCCCGTGTTCTCCCACATCTTGTGGATCTCCGACATGCAGAGTTTGGGGTTGAAGCGGAAAAAAAGACTTCCGGCCTTGACGGTGAGGTTGTGCTGACTCCAGTCCCACAGGTTCTGCAGGTGCTGGTTGTCGATGGCGGAGAAGGCATACATCCTGGGTAAAGAGAGACAGAGAGAGAGAGAGAGAGAGAGAGAGAGAGAGAACAGCTCATGAACGACGCAGATGTTCAGGTAGCCATGGCAACTCCAGAAAAGCTGGTGCTGGCCGGTAGGGGGAGCTACTCCCCGAAAAGCCCTCGATTATTCGATCTGAGCTTTGGCCCTCGAACGAGTCGTCGGAAATGGTGTCAAAACTCGCGGCCTAGTTTTCCATCTGGTGGCTGCGCAAAGTGTTAACAGGAGCGGACGTCAGAGGGGATCGGGTTTCCTGGTTTGGAGGGAGTGTCCGTCTCGGAGCGAGGCGCGCTCACACGGAGATGAAACAGGACCTGACCGACACTCCCAGCTCCACGCTGCACCTCAGAAGCGAGGAGAATGCCAGGCCTCCACAGAGGCATTCCGTGAGCTGAAACCCTAACCCTGGGAGAGATGACAACAAGAGCACTGGAAGGCTTTCCCACGACCCTTCTGGACATCTCCAGAAAAGCACTCTCTCCCTCTCTCTCTCTCTCTCTTTCTCTCTATCTCTCTCTCTCTCTCCCTCTCCCTCTCCCCCTCTCTCTTTCTCTCTCTCTCTCTCTCTCCCTATCTGTCTCTCAGAGTGGATAATCTGGAGGTGACATCATGATAACGCCGGAATAGGCCCGGAATAGGCCGGGGGACCTGAGTTTGCATTCAGCTCATACAGGGACTGTGGGAGAGGCAAAGCCTTTTTGCATGTGTGAATTCTTCCCTGCTCTCAATCATCAATCAAACCCGTTTAGGTGGTACAAGTAGCTAAGTATACAGTACATTTTTCCAGACATATCAGACATTCTTGTGTTGGGTGTATGGTATATGTGACGACCCCGTATTGTGTTTGTGAGGGACACTAGGTGACTAGGTGCTAGGGACGGGCTCCCTACTGTAGGCTGTGGTTCAAAGAGGACACGTCCCCTAATCCAAACACACAGCTCAGGAGAGAGAGAGAGACAGAGAGACAGAGAAAGAGAGGGAGAGAGAGAGAGAGAGAGATAGAGAGAGAGAGATATGAGCGAGATAGATACTCGCGAGATCTGAGATAGAGATCGTAGCGATCGATCGACTATATCGATCTACTACTCGCGCTCTCGCTCGCTCTCTAGCGAGCTAGAGCTATCGCTAGCTCTCTCGCTCTCTCTCGATCGAGAGCTATAGCGATCCGAAACGTAACCCACAAAAGACAACTAGAGTGTGGGTGGGGGAACAGAGAGTACGCCAGAGAGAGAGCAGCCCTACCCGTCGAAGAGCTCCTCCCCATGAATGTAGCGCAGGCTCTTGAGGAAGGACAGGGACCCCAGCGTGTGGGAGTGTCTTATTCTCACATAGCCCGTCACTGTCTGGATCAGGCCCATGAAGCTCTCCAGCTCTGACACAATGTTATCTAGAGAGGGGGGGAAACACACACACACACACACACAGATACACACATAGACAGCATGTGAGAGCCATGTCCCTGGACACGTTAAACACACGCTAACGTCACGCTCGATGCACTGGAGGCCGTGTGCACGGAGTTGTAGGAATGAGCGATAACCCTCAAGTCTCTCTGTCAACACAGTCAATAAATAGCACAATGGCATGATGGCGATAACTGAGTCGTGGCTCAGGCAGCTGATGTCATGTTGACAGTGTGGGACCACAACACAGTAGTTCTGCCAGCACCCACTCTGTCCGGAGGGAGGGAGGTGTGTGTGGGGGGGCGGGGGGTGTTGTACTTACTGCCACGGCGGATGTTGATTTGCAGGTTGCCTTTGATGACAGTGCAGCCCATGAGAGACTGAGCGGCGTCCACAGAGTCGATGACCTTCGAGTCACAGATCTTATCGCACAGTCCGTCACAGGCGGTGCAAAACATGCTGTACCGGTGACGGGGAGGGAGGGGGGGGGAAGAAAGAGGGAAACGAGAGAAGAGATGAGAGAGTTAAAGAACTACTGAGGGGAAGAAATTGGCCAAAACGACCATACACATCTTTACAAACACCATCGTGTAAACTCCCTAAAATTGCAAAAACACCCAGCAGTGAATGATGTCGGAGGTGAAAGGTCATCTCCTCCGCCCTGTGATCTGTCCTGTGTTCTCGAACACTAACTTTCCCAGAGAGAGTGGCTTACTCTGTTGGCCTTTGGGATGAAACATGGCTAAACGTGTCCCAAATGTGGCTGGCAACAAAGACTCAACACAGAGCGTTTTGCAACACGCCGAATCAAAACATCCAGTTAAGTTATGCCGAGTCACAACCATCCTAAGTTAATGTCAAACAGCAGTAACGTCGAATCTGTGATGAATCTCTTCCAAATGCCTGTTGGCTGTGTTCTTTCCTGGGAATCTACACGTGTTTGATCTTGTGTACGGGATGCTGAATTCAGCAAATCCCCCACCCCCCCACCCCCCTCCTCCCCCACCACCCAGCCCACCCTAACCCCCAAAGTGTTTTCTGGAAAGTCGTGGGAAGTCCACCCCCTTCAATCATTTATATGGCCTAATGTTTGTTTTGCGCCTCAGGCCCTCCCCATCTCCGAGCCCGTCCTTGGGGAGGGGCGAGCGAGCGTTCCGCACACTGAGGGGTGAGCTGCAGGGGAAGGTTCATACGCAGGTGAAAGAATCTCGACGGAAATTCACACACATGGCCAAAAAGTTCGGCGCGCGAAGGCTGCAGCGGTGGAAGACCCAGCGAGCGACCAGCGAGCATCGCTACCTACTCTCTCCGTCCGAAAGCGCCTCCTGTCGTCTCCACCTGTTGCTCTCCGTTGCGGGTGAAACCCGACGGGCACTCGGGCATGCACTCCCCCGCGTGGATGACAAAGTCTAAGTCGCTGGGCAGGTGCACGCGGGCGCACAGGTCCATGGTGATGCAAAGCGCCAGCCCCTCAAACTTGTATGTGTCCGGCGGGCAGCTGTCCACACAGCTGTCCTCGTGGAAGTTTTACGTTCTGGCAGGCCGCGCACGCCATGTCGTTGTTCGGGCTCCGTGCAGCTGCCCAGGCACTGGTTTGCTGTGGCAAACCCTCCGCCCTAGTCGGTGCACACCCCCGCCTTGTCGCATTTTGCTGGGCACTCTTTATAGTATAATATATAGATATCGCTCTCTGCTCTCGAGCTATGATAGGTGACACAGATAGCCGGGTGTTCACTCATCCACCTGATTCAGCGTATTCTTTCGCTGCTTCTGCATAGATATTGCTGTCATGTCTGCACCCCTGGTCAAACTAATACAGCTAACAGATCAAAGTAAGGATCATCATTTACGTTGCAACACTATCGTCTCAAAATCCAATGAATTATATTGCTTTTAGGCCTGCTCTGTGGCTTTTAGACTGGAACACATTCATAAGTGTTTTTTCTCTGGAGAGGAAACCTGTTAAATGGGTACACTATTATTAGACCTGTATCAAGTGGTACTGACTGAGGATAGCAGAGAGGCACTGATGCAATACACACACATATCGTGCACATACACACACACACACACACACACGCGGTTAAATGCGGGGCTCTCGGGGCGCTCCCCTTAGGCATGTTTGAGGATTTCTTTGTCAGTGAAACGGTCATGTCTGAGCAGAGCTGGGGGAGGGGTGTTGGGGAGCAGAGCTGGGGAGGAGGGTGTTTGGGGAGCAGAGCTGGGGAGGAGGGTGTTGGGGAGCAGAGCTGGGGAGGAGGGTGTTGGGGAGCAGAGCAGGGGAGGAGGGTGTTGGGGAGCAGAGCGGGGAGGAGGGTGTTGGGGAGCGAGCTGGGGAGGAGGGTGTTGGGGAGCAGAGCTGGGAGGAGGTGTTGGGGGAGCAGAGC
>CAEFZP010005495.1:2500-31824 GCA_903064625.1 Mallotus villosus | reverse complement strand
TACGCTGGAACTCGAACCTTTGAAACCTTTTTGTAATCTAAATGTAACTGACTATCCAATTGCGCAAAACCATCTGCTCCCAGGAAACAAGGTCGGATTTTGCACGGGGGTAAAGTGCAACATCCTCAATGGGTGGCACAAGCAAAATTGGGAGAACATGTGGTATACGTTTTTTCATTTTCCCAATAAAATCTCGTTTCGGGTTCCTCTTGCACTTTTTGAGTATATTACCTTTAGAACCGCGTGCCGGTTTTTGAGTTGGGTTTGTGTGATTTTTGTTTGGTGGTTTGTGTTTGTGTTTTGTTTTGTGAGGTGGGCTTTGGTGTTGGGTTTATACCAGTCCTTATATAATGGACACCTGTAGCAAGCAAGCAGGAACATGTGATCTGGCTGCGGGATGGCTTGTATTTGTTAATTGGTCAAGGGAACGGGGTGTGAATGTCGTTTATTCCCCACCTAATTTAGTAGCCCCCTCTTTCTCGGGCGGCAGCAGGATAACCACCATTTAAAATCATTTGGGAGGGGACCCCAGCACGGGTGGGCTCTAGGTTGGGGGTTGTGTGTTTTTTCCGAGGGGGGTTTGGGTGCTTGTGAGTGTTGTGGGGTAAGGGCCTGACTGTGTGGAGCCCAATGGGAAAGGCAGGAGGGGAGACGCGCAGGGCGCCTTGATGGCCGGCGCGGACCTATCCAGCAAGCTAGATGGGGCAGGGGGGGGTACAGGGTGGCCGAGCGGGCGAGGGGTGTTGCTGTGTTGTTCATCTGTTTTTTTTGTACTCTTTGTCCCGTTGTGGGGGGGGCTGCTGGTTCCACAGCCCCAGAGCAGAGGCCTTAACATGCCACTGATCCTTCGCTTGAACAGGGGATCTTGCCTGAACAGTAGTCGCATTGATATGGTTTTGAAGTTGGGCTAATGGACAGGGCGGCTGGCTGTGGCGTATTGTATTGACTTTTTCTTTTTTTTCCTATTTGTCATTTCCGGACAAAATATGCCCTTCAGGCCCAGCAAAGAACAACCGACCAAGTCGTATTGAGAATCTTGTACCCATCGTCTCAAACCGGTCCGCACACAATAACATAAAAGGACCGTCAAACGCTGCCATTGGGTCCCTAGTCTCCCCTGGATCCTATCTATTGCAATAAGCCTTATGCCTTATATGAGTGGCTAGCATGCTGTCTGGGAAATTTAGTCAATCCAAAAACGGGGGGGGCACGGCGCATAGGGGAACTAAAAAAGGAACCCATCAAACCGGCTAAGCCACTATTTGTCACACTCGTTAATTACCGTTTCACAAGGCAGCTAAAGGTAAGCGGTGACCACTCATAGCTGGGGTTCCTTATCCGGACAGAAACAGATGCGTGTTTAGCCGCGTGAAACATGACCTTCCCACTGGCCCCGAGTGGTGGAGAAGGCCTTAAAAAAGATGCACTTGCTCCCGCGGAAACGGTGGAGGTGCCGAAAAAAAGAGTAATTGTGCTGGGGGATGGTGCTTGTTATTTAAGTTAGCCTAGGGGCCAGCGGTGGTTGGGAAATGTTTTTTTTCGAAGAAAAATTTGTGGAAAAAAAATGTGAGCCAGGCTACAAGTAGGGGTAACCACCGCGCAACATGTGACCGAGGATCAGTCTATACGGACCCTTCCAGCGGAGTAAGAAGAAAGCACTCGCATAAATATGAACTCTGGGACGGCACGGTCTTAGTAGCGTCGCGCCAGGACAAGTTCTCGCCAGTATTTTTACCGGCAATATTCTTGTCTCCCACGTGAAGTGTAATCGCTATCGACCGACAGTTCAGGGGGAAGCGCACCAAAAATTCGCGGTTTCTAGGATCGACGCCACGCAAATGGAAGTGTGCGACCACCCGTTTTCAAGACGCCCCCCGTGTCTGGCTCTTTGTGGCAATTACAAGGCCCGGTAAAAAGTAAATGGCCTGAAAAAATGGCTTCAAAATGGCCCAAGTTAGGACGCCCAAAATGTGACATGTTTCGGGAAACAGGGGGAAAAAAATCATCATCTATCCCTGGCCTCGGGTGGAGCACAATGCGTATCGAGGGGTAATGTTTTTTCGATAGATTTGTAAATCCTCCCCAAATAATAGCATTCCCCATTTTGATAGTGGCATGTACTGAGGAGCAACACCTTTATTGGATGGTTTTCCCGAACAATTCATTGATATTAATGGTTCTTCCCCCAGGAACATGGGACGAAGGACATATATTAGTAACTGGGATGAATCTATAATATTCGGGCGAGCAGGGAGTAACGCGTTGTGAGTGCATTTTCGATCTTTCACCCCCAACATCAGGTCCCATCTTGTCTTTCCGGCAGGCCGCAAGTTTAAGTTTTATATGTTGCTCTCAGGTCCTGTAAAAAATTTACCCCGGGGGGGGAAGTGGCAGGGGGGGGGAACAAGAAGGAATCGAATGAGCCCCGCAAACACCTACAATGTGCGAAGGTTTTTGTCCTTAGCTTCTTCAGTGTTTTCTGTGGCCTGGGGCGTCTTAGCTTTTCCAAAAAGATAATCCCGCATGAGTGTGGGATGTTGCCTAGCCGGACTTGGCAGTCAGTTGAGCCCTTACCATGTGTCTCCATTCGGGTCCTCCCCGGGCCTCTCCTAAAGTACCTCAAAACAGGGCTAAAATAGGGCCTGTTCACTAACCAGTAAACAATAAGATGCAATTTGGCTGGGGATGGTCCTCGTTCTGTCACATAGGGCAGCTGGAGGAACCAGGACAGGGTCTTTGTCCCTAAGTGAAAATCGTAACATTTTATGCCTTTTTCACATCAAAATCGGGTTCAGAGTTTACACTGAAAATGAACTTTATGGACCATATTTGGTACGGGACTGGGAAGAAAGCTGATAAAACATGACACAAGGGATTAGACGGCCAGGAAGGCGGGATTTCTCCACGGGTAAAGGGCACAATCTTCAGGGGCCCTTGGGCTAACATGTGGGTATAGTTTTTTCCCAATAAAAATGCTTCTTTATTTCTCGTGGGGCCCTGTATTTGAGTATAGTTTAACCCCCGGGGGTCCATTGTAATTCTCTGCACTGTAAACGCCGTAGGAAACATGTGATCTGGCTGCAAGGATGGCTCGTTTTTGGTCAATGGGTCTAGGAGCAGCGGTGCAAAGGGGTCTATGTTTCCTACTCCAACCACCGGGGGAAATTAGTTGGCACTTCAATTAAGCCCGCAGCACAAAGGCAGGAGAGCAAACAACACCGATTTCGTCAACGTTTGTTAACTATGCCCTCAACGTCCAGTTTTTATGTCAAAACTCTTAGAAGGGGAACGAGGGGCCCATAAGGTGTGCAAATTATGCTTGTTGTTTTCTTCTCTTGGCTGGCTCTCTTACCTATCTTAAAAAAACGAGCTATATTTATGGTCCTAGGACTTTCCATCGGGAGCTGGACGTTTTTGACCACCTGGTGGGGGGGAGGCTCTTCCACCCCAGAGCAGAGGCCTTAACATGCCTGCCCTCGCTTGAATGTCCTGACTCTAGGCTGAAAAGTGGGCTATGTGTTTGGTTTAAGTAAGTGGCTAATGGAGCATCGGGCTGGCTGTGTTCTCTCGGTTGGGGGTTTCCAAAAACCGGAATACACAAATGTCTTTAGGAGGCCCTCAGAAGGGATGTCTTTTAAAATCTGTACCGACCGCACCGTCCCACATCAAGCATAAATATGACCGTCAAAACTCTCATTTCCTATCTGGCCGCCCCCGGTCTCATATCTATCAAAGCGCTAGACTGTTAATGACAGTACTAGAATGCTGCTAAAATATAATAGCTCCAGGCTCACAGTGCTGCAAAAAATGTGGCCCATCAAACCATTAAAATAAGCCACGTTTTGCAGCATACAGTGGAAGGACCAATCCACCAATCCTCAGTGTTATAGTGGGCATTCTAGCTGGTTCCTAACCGGCGCTTGCTGGTGCGTTTACCTCAGCCCAATGGGGAAGCTCGTTATCAGAAGCAAACATGAAAAGGAAGCCAATTAGCGAGCAGGTCCGTATTTGCACCCTCGCCCTGATACATGTGATTTCGCTTCGGGGATAAGAGTTTTAGTTGTGTCAAAATGGAGGTGAAGTGCCCAGGGAAAAGGTGGGTAAGGGCGGAGGGCCATTCCCCGAACACAGTAGTGTCACACCCTCCCCGCAGGCGCTTTTTGGACGGTTTTAAAAGGGTGTGTTTTGAGTGTGGGTTGTGAAACCGGCTGTTCTTTGGGGGTGCTTTGCTTCACTGCTAGCCCACAGGAACTGCAACTTCTGGCTGGGGAAGGGCTTGTTGCGATCAAGGGGGCGGGGGTCACCGGGGAAGAAAGTGGGTTTGTTGCTTTGGTTCTTCCCATCCGAAATTAGTGCACTTTTTCCCGCAGTCCCGCAGCAAACAAACCATTTTAAAAAGCTATTGATTTTGGCCCGCCTTACGTTAGGGTCCAGATTTTTGAATTTGCCTCTTGAGCCCATGAACATGCAAATATGACGTTGTGCTCCCTCTCCTCGCGTTGCCTCTTACCTATCCAACGTGGCTATAGTAATATGTGTGGTCTAGGGAAACCTTTTCTAGCGGGAGCTGGAGGGGCGTGTTTGTACCCCCGTGTGTGGAAAGGGGGGCTTTCAGTCCTCCAGAGAGAAGAGCAGAATTTAAGGGGTGCAGTTCACAAAGGTGGCTCCTCGCGTGAATGGTCTGACCTTGCTGGCTGAAAGTAGGCTTGGGTTTTTTTTAGATTTGTGTGGCAATGGAGCAGCGGCTTGGCTGTGTTTTTTTATTACCCCGGAAAACAGGCTCGAGGGGCCGCGCAGAGTCCGTTTTAAATCTATTGTACCTGACTCGCACGCGGACCGGTCTTGCAGCGGACAAGGAAAAAAAGCATGAACTATACAGATCGGTAAAGCGGGTACATAGTGCATTGTGCCGTATCTGCCAAAACCTAGTATGGCCTATCTAGGATGCCAAAGAGCAATAGATGAACTTTTTAATACGGGAGAATGCTTATAAATTTATCTCTCGAACACCACAAAGTCGCATGTGGGCCCATGCAAATCAGTATGATCCACAGTTATATGAGTCAGATCGTTTTGATGGTATGGAGAAAACGCGGACAGGAGTCCAACACAACCCGGTAAGTGGATAGTAATATATGATTAATATCTGGTTTCGCTAATCCGGGCTCGGCTGCGGGCGTTAAGCAACGCAGTCCAATGGTAAGAACAATAGAAACTCATATCAGGACAAGCCGGAAAAAAGTCTTAGACGAGTTCCCCTATTAATGGGCAGTCGCGCTGTCAGGGGCGGCGGAGTGTTGGATTAAATAAGTCGCTGTAGAGGTAAAAGTGTTTAGGTATGATGATGCACACTGGAGGTGGAAGTAACACAAAAAGGAAAAGGTGAAGGTGGTAAGGGGACCTTCGCCGAAAATAGTGCAACCCTCTGTCCGCGCAGAGATCCAGTTATTGGACTGATTATTCAGAACTAGGCTTGGGGTCTTTGTGCGTCACTGTAGGGCGCCACGGAACAGGGTTAGCGTGGGCTCAAAGAAAGGATGGAAGAATGGTCTGGGCGTTTTTTATAGTCAATACTGGAGGCTGATTGGATAATAAGCGGAACCAATAATATTCTTTGTTCAAAAAACCTAAAAAATTACAAATAGCAGGCGTGAGAGGAAAAAAAATTCGTCCCGCATAAGAAATCAGCCATTTACCGGCTAATTGTGGTTTGTGGCCCCGCAAAAAAACAGAGTCCCAGATAATCTTGCCGGGGGGTCTTGCGAGGGCCAAATGAGAGCAAATGGAGAATGTATTGCATACTTTTTGTGGGTTTTAGCGTTCCTTGGGTGCGTACAACTTATTAAAGGGTGGGGGTGTACTATCCCACGAGTGTGAATCTATTCATGTAGGTTGGCGGGGTATAGCTAGGGGATGCGGCTTAGGAAAAAGGTCCGTATTCGGGAGGGGGGGCATAAGACGTTTGTAATTTGTGTTGGACCCCCGTGTGGGTGGGGGGGACATGGCGGTGGGTGTCTTGGGGGTCGGGGTGTTGCCTGTTGCGCATTGGAGGAAGGGAAAGTGTGACATGGTAAGGTTAGGTGTGTCGAACACCAACAATATGTACCCTGAGGGCGAAATTTCCCTTGTTTGTTTGCTTATCGGGGCTCATGATGGTGCTTGGATGTTTGAAGCAGTGGCGCATTTAGATTCTTCTTTAGCTGGGTTTTATCGTTAAAATCATTTGTATGTTTTATTCGTCTCTTTTAATATTTTCTGCAGTGGTCCTAGTCGTATAAGAAAACTAACGAGTGCTTAAGAGAGGGGGGGGGGCGGCAGGGGTGTGGTGTGACATTAAAGAGGGAGAGCGAGGAATAGGGGCGGAGGGAGCACAGGCGGCGTGGGGAAGTAGGGGGAGGCCCGGAAAACAGCTGGAGAAGGCCCCAAAGGCGGGGAAAAGAGGGGACCACCGCACCGTCAATCACACAAGCATAAAAATTTTACCGTAAAACTCTACCATTCCTATCTGCCCCGTCCAGTATCGGAGATGGACAAAACTATACTTTTTTGAGTCTAAATGCGCGCTAAATTTACTCCCCGCACGCGCATATGGGCCCATCAAACCATATATCCACGGTTTCAGCTCGTTAAGAAAACGAAGAAGACCAATCAACAACTAAAGTTTATATTGTTAGCTCGTTCCTAACCGAGCTGCGTGCGTTTTAAGCCGCCGCCAATGGGGAAGCTACTCATTCAGAAGCCGGAAAAAGTCTAGACAGCCTATTTCCCCTCGCCTGAACATTGATTTCGCTGGGGATACTTTAGTTGCTTGTCAAAATGAGGTGTGAAGTACCAGGATAAAGTGGTATCCTTCCCCGAAAATGTAGTGCCCCCCGTCTCCCCAGGTACCTTTTTGGGGACGTTTTTAAAACATCCGAGAAATGGCCTTCAATTCTTGTCACGCCATTGCACTCTGCACGTCCGATTCTGGACGAAATGGTCTTGTTAGTTTTCTTAGCCAAGGGCGGCAAGGCTTTGTGAGTGGTTGTTTCGGTGGTTGTCCCCCCGTACAAAAAACGCTCCTTCCTAGAGCAGAGCCTCGTTTTTGGAGCGCTTGTTTTCCTCGTTCGGCAGTGGACGCGCACCGTCTCCCTCGCTCCTCCCCTCTCCGCCTGTGACGCCCCGTAATCATTTTGATATTTATTTTCTTTTTCCTCTCGTTCTACCTCTAATGAGCCAGTTTTTGATTATTAGGTGGCCCGGGAAGTGATAAACTTTTTGTGTCCAGGTGTGAAAAACTGCCATTAGACTTTTCTAAAATCGATAATTAAAATCGCTAACGTGCCAATATTTTTACATTTATTTTTATAATTCACGTAAGAGTTGGCAAGACTTGTGCGTCATAATATTTCGGTTCGCATTTTAAATCCATTTTGGTGTGGCAAAATCCATTGAAGTTTTTGTTTGCTCCGGTATCGCGCACGCGGCGTGCGCCTTCGTTACCGAATATCCGTGTGCCCCCCGTTAATACCTATCGAATGAGGTAAAATAAAGTCCAAATCGGGTAAGCGGGTACCGAACATAGCCCCGTTTAAAATAACTTTCTCCTTTTTCTCCACTTCCGAAAAATTTTTCAGCTTAAAACCGAACGTGAAAAAATAATACAGCCGCGCGTTACCCGAATTCCAAAATGTACCGCAGGATATCAAACAATTCAAAACCCTATGCCCAGCCCTTGTCACACCTCCCACACACCTCCGTTCCCCCTAGCCCCACCTACACACTCCCTCCCTCCCTCCCCCTCCCCCCCCTCCCTCTCTGCGCAACCCTCCCTGACTGCTTTGGAAATTCCCTTGGCCCATTTCATAGATTCCATAATCTGATGGACATGTTTTTCAGCATTTGACCATTCACGATGATTCACTATGGAAGTCATGGTAACACCGGTCCTTGAGAACCCTTGACCCACATGGTCTACTATGAGAGTCTCCCCCCCCCACAGGCACGGGCGTCGGACACGTGAATGGGCCGAGGACCCCCCAGCCCCTGGAGGTCGAAAAAAAAATATTTTTTTTTCAAGTCCCCCCCACCACCCACGCCTCCCCCCCCCGGCCGCCACCCCCCCCCCCACGCACGCACCTCCCCCCCGCCCCCCCCCCCCGCCCCTGGGGCAAACCTATGTAGCCCCCCCCACCGGCCCCCATTTTGGAATTTTTTTTTTATGTCATTTGAAGTCCCCGGTGAGCGACAGACTCAATTCCCCACGCCCGGGCACCCCGCTGGGGGGGCCCCCCGGAGTCCCCCCGCCTCCTTTTCGAAAATTCGCCGGCCCTCTCTGCCCCTTCCCTCTCTGGCTGTCCGCGGTCTGGTGCTCTGGCCGGGCCCATCCATCACCAGGTCTCAGGGAGGAGGACGGAAACCGCTCTCCACAACCCACAAAAGCTCCCTGTCTCCCCTCCCTGCGATGCGTACAAGCTCTAGAATTAACGGCAGAGAGGAAGAAAAGGAGGAACAAGACAGAGAAAACCAAGGACAGGAAGTTGGTCCGAAGAGAGCGAGACGTAGTACGGGACGGACAAAGAGGGTAAAAAGATGAAAAAAAGGGAAGAAAACGGAAGGTAAAGTAAGAGATAGAGGGAGGAAGGGGGGAAAGAAAGGGCTGAGGGGAAGAAGTGAGAGAGTATAAGGAAGAAGGAGTTAATGAAAGAAGAGCTTATGAAATGGAGGTAGAAAGGAAGTAATCACGGAGATCCGAGAAGACAAAGGAAAAGCGTGGGAGAAAGAGGAGGTAGCGGGAGGAGGAGGGTAGAAAAGGAGGGAATAGGGTAGGGCAGGGGGGAGAGAACATCCAGAAGACAAGCAGCAAGGAAGCTAAGCATGGAGGAAACACAAAAGGAGGAACGGAGAGGAGCGGACAAAAAACGGATATGCATTTACAAAACAAAAGAAGAGCGGAGGTAAGAAAGAGAAAACGAGAGGCCAAGGATGCGAATAGGCGCAGGAAACGGACGCAAGAGGTAAAAAAAGGGAGTGTATGAGAGAAATAGAATTGGACAAACCAGGGAACATGAAAAAGAAGAGGACACAAAGAGTAGAGAAGGGAATAAAAGAAGGGGGACGGGAGGGAGAAAGAAGGGACAAGAGTGCAACAGTTGCATAAAGAAAACTCTCACAGGCAGGATGGAAGCCCTGCCCTCTCTCCCACCAAGGGACCAACCCCACCGCCCTCCGCTCTCCTCTTTCCTCCCTCCGCCCTCCTCCCCCCCTCCCTCTGCTACTCCCTCCTCTCTCATAAAACCTCTCTAAAAAGACCCCCCCCTCCCTCCCCGCCCCGCTCCTTACTCCCCTCCCTCCCCACTTCTCTGGGGCCCGGCCATCCCCACCTCCCCCGCCCGTCATTCTCCTTGGGGTCCGGAGGAGGTGGATAGACAATTTGAGGAGGGGGAGGGGGAATCCCCCATGCCGTTCTCTAAAGCAGACACCTAAAACCCTCTCGTCCCAAAACATCAGAGCTCCCCAGGACGATGCAAATGGGACCACGCGCCTCTCGCTCTCTCCACTCACTCTCCCGGCCCCACTACCCGTCATCTCCGCCCCTCCCTTCGGGAAGCTCCCCCCCTCCCTCCACACCCCTCCTTCTCCCTCCCATACCCTCCACCACCGATTAACTCCCCTGTCCCCTCTCTGCAGACCTCATATCGATCGCGCCCTCGCCTACGTCTCTCCCCCGCGCCTCGTCTCCTCCTTCCTCTCTCGCCGCCTCCCTCTCGTATGACGTCCCCCCCTCAGAGTCTCCTCCCTGCCCCTCTCCATCCGCCCTCCACTTTCTCCGTCTGCCGTGATCTCCTCCTCCCAAGACTGGGGGCCGCACCCTCTCTCCTCAGCCCTCTCGTCCCCCCTCCCTCTCTGCCCTTGACTGACAGCCTCGGTTCCCTCATGGCCTGTGGACACACGTCAATCACTGCGCACGCTTCTAGGAGGGGTTGTCACGGAAACGGGAAGACCTAATCAGGAAGTGGGCTTCACGTGATGCCACCATACCCACATCCAGTCCTGAACAAAAAAAAAGAAATGAGGAATGAGAGACTCGCTCTCGGCTGAATTTCGGTTCTCTCGACACAAAAAAGAAAATAACCCAAATGCTATCACGTGCAAGAATTTGACGGTCGAGATATAGATTTGCGAGGGTTCATATGTTGATGTGAGAATAACCTGAAATAGGAACCTCTTAAAAGGAACTTCCTTCATGGCCCTTGTCATAGCTGGGTCAAGTCTGCCACCTCCCCCACATCCCTGGCTTCATTCGAAATGAAAGTCTTACGTCTTCACCTCCGCTCCTGAGCGTTCACCAGGAGAGGGAGGGGGGGGGGAGAGGGAGGGGGGGAGGGGGGTGCCAGTACATCCTGACAGAGTTCAGATAAGGGTCTCCACAAGCAGCTCTTTGTGCTAGCCTAGCCTAGCCTAGCTTAACCTTGTAAAGCCCAGCCCATGCTAACTAAGGGGCAGCTAGAGAGGTTATGAATAGAGGTCTTGTTAGGCCTTTGGAGTTTGATGCTGAGTAACAGTCTACGACCCCCTGAGGATTGAACAGGAAGAGCAGGGACTCTATCAGAGGCAGCGGGGGGGCAGGGGGCAGAGGAGGGGGGGCAGGAGGGGGGGCAGCGGGGGGGCAGGAGGGGGGCAGCGGGGGGGGCAGGAGGGGGGCAGCGGGGGGGCAGCGCGGGGGGGCAGGGGGGGGCAGACTCAGGAACAGGGCCGGACCCCCACACTGTCAAAACACAGGAAGTAGACCTGGTGGAAGCTTCCAGATGGTTCTGGAGGAGGACAACAGACGACACAGACGGGCCGAGCAGGGAAGGAGGAGTGTGAAGCACAAATCCCACAGTCGAAACACCCTCGAAGGCTTCATCCACAGTCGAAACACCCCTCGAAGGCTTCATCCACAGTCGAAACAACCCCTCGAAGGCTTCATCCACAGTCGAACACAGTCGAAACAACCCCTCGAAGGCTTCATCGACTGACGAAACACAACAAGCCTGCATCTCTATCCCCTTCACCCTTCTCTCTTTTCGCCAGTTTGTCCATCTCAATATTCCACATCTCTCTCTCTCTCTCTCTCTCTGCTCAATCCTCCCCCCCTTCCTGCCTTCCCTGCATGAGAACTCACCATCCCCCCTTCTCTCGCCATGCCGACGGCAGCAGCGCGGCAGCAAACGTCTCCTAGCAACGGAGAGGTGTCCATCTTTGGCAGCCCCTGTGTCTCCGAGGACAATCGATACTGATCATTATTTGCCTCCCAGATGTCTTGTTCCTGTAAGGCGCTCTTATCATTACTGGAAAATGGCAGGGAGGGGGAAAGACTAAATAAAATGAATGAGAGAGAGCGAGAGAGCAAGTGAGGGGGGGGGGAGAGAAAGCGAGGGAGAATAAGAGAGAGAATGGCCATCAATGAGGTTGTTTATATGTATTTGGCCTAGCTGAGAGAGAGAGATCTATTTCCTGTTCCTGGCTTGTTATTAAGACGTACTCCGAGATGCTGGGGACCCATTGACCGTAACACAGGAAACATTCCAAATCAAAAACGTGCGTCCCAATACCATACTTACACCAGTATACTACGACCCGTACAAAATATTAAACTCTGCACTGCCACGTTGTGCCTACTATGTAGTATGGTATGGGTATTGGAACACACCAAATGCAGAGTTCCTGGTGGAGGAGGAGGTGTGAAGAGAAGGCAATGAGGGCAGAGCGACGGGGTGAGAAAAGGACTGCTGGTGAAAACAGCCAGTGGTATAATCAGCTTAACCTCTGTTCTGGGTGGTCTGCTGTACACCTAAATCTGAGGGATTATCTCACACACACACCACACACACACCAGTGCGTGTTAACACACACTTTACAACAAGCTCGAAGCTTATCTACACTAACTTTTTTGATCATATTTGAGAGGAGAAATGAGCGGCGTGTGTGTTGCAAGGCTGACTCCATGCCCAGTGTGGGCCAGGGGCCAGGCCAGGGTGCCGGGGCCAGGGGCTAGGGGCGGGCCAGGGGGGCCGGGGGGCAGGGGCCGGGGCACACAGGGGTAAACAGAGCCCAGCCTGGGTGAAGTGTCACTGCAGCGCTGCCCGTCTGTCAGTCAGATGAAGCACATGGAACGACTCCAAGGAAGTGTGACTCCCTGAAGCTGCTAAGTCACAGCTAAGCACTCACGAGGACCTCACACACACACACGGGAACAATCTGCACACACCACACACACACACACACAGGAACAATCTGCACACACACACACACCACCACACACAGGAACAATCTGCACACCACACACACACACACAGGAACAATCTGCACACACACACGGACTGGAAAAAACAGTGTGCACCACGCACACACACACAAAACAACCACAGGTAGTTGCTGCTGTCTGGTAAAAGTCCAGAGCTGACGGTCTCATAGACCAGCTAAACCCATCCCACCATTCGGAATCTGAAGGTGTTGGTCTCGAAGCGAACCAACCTGCTAAACCCGTCCACTGGTGTTAAACCTACTGGGGCCGGGGGTGTAGATTCATCCCTCTCCACCCCCCCCACACGTGTGATCGCTCGCTCCTCCACTGCCCTCGTCCCCTCACTCCCTCATCCTCTCATCCCTCACTCCCAGGGCCTAGCGTTCATCCTGCTTAAGACACGCAAACAAACCACAATCCTCTAACCCGGCTTGGCTTCATCTTCTTTAACCGCCTTGTAAAGATCACCTGTTCCCATGACGAGAGACACGCCCACGCTCAAACACTCACCTGTTCCCATGACGAGAGAGTGAGACACGCCCACACGCTCAAACACTCACCTGTTCAGTCGAGTCTGCCAAGAGACTTCAACACCGATGACATTCACTCCAGTACTAAACCGAAACGCCTCCAAGGCAATCCCCACCCCGCCCATTTCCATCCAACGTTCCCCACTAATCACTTTGACCT
Organism: Mallotus villosus; assembly: GCA_903064625.1. Taxonomy (NCBI): domain Eukaryota; kingdom Metazoa; phylum Chordata; class Actinopteri; order Osmeriformes; family Salangidae; genus Mallotus; species Mallotus villosus. The sequence goes on along the minus strand of CAEFZP010005495.1, from coordinate 18,866 downwards.
TAACTACGGAGACGGAGTGTAACACGTTTGATCGCCCTGGGTTCGAGGATCACGGACTGGACTGGAAGATAAATTCATCAGTCTCTCCATGAATAATTCATAAACAGGAACAAGTAACTTCCCTTGGAAACACGGTCGTCATTCAAACAGCCTACATTATTAACACACGCTTTTCAACACTTTTCAACACGCGGCGACGCTTTCCGCTCCAGCGGGCAGACGCTCGGAGACACGGCGATCTGTGAAGGGCTTAGCGCCGAGGCGAAGACAGACCCACAAAGCCAAATGATCAAGTGACAGAGTCTTATCAAGCACCAGCCTGACAAGAACAAATTGAGTTTTTTAAGAGCTGCGTTGTTGGTTATCGAGTTTCTTCCATTCAAATATATAACACACAACGCGTACCTCGACCGGTTAAGATGCCTAGTTGGAACACTGCTCAAATTAAGGTATTTATGACTGGGCGGGGAGGAGTTTGTGTGTGTGACGGTAGGTGTGAATTTTCCTCTAGTCAAAACAGTAAACCCCGAAAGACACGCCTCCACACACACAGCGCCCCCCCCCCACCCCCCACTTCAGAGAGGTGTCCACCCTGGCTGTGACTGTCCCCAGCTGGAGAAGGCCAGTGTGTGATATTCCACAGGCTAATCTGGCCAGACCGAACCCAACAGAGCCCTGGTGAGTCAGAATGGGGCTTTTGTTGTGGTGGAAATGAGTACAGGAGAGGAGGCGGGGTGGGGGGGGAAGAAACCACCAGCATAGAGGGGCTTAATGACGACCCTATAACCACTCCTCTCACACACGCCCCCCCCCACACACACACGCCCCGCCCCCCCTCACCACCAGCAGCCACTAGATCAAAGCTGCCCAAGATCAAAGAGGAAGGAGAGGGATCTACTCTACTTAGCAGCTCCATGCCTCCTGCCATTTCTACTCAGGACGCACACACGCACGCACACACACACACACTCCCTCACACACACACACACACAGGCGCACGCACACACACACGGCCTCTGAAGGCATACTCTGGTCCTTGCTGTGGCAGAGATGGACAGAGAGAGAGAGTCGCATCCAGACCCACACACAGGCGAGGGGATTAGCAAATGACTTCCTAGCTGCCGAAAGAGAGAACTCCCTCTTCATTACTGCAGAGGCAGAGAGAGAGAGAGTCAGAGAGAGAGAGAGCAAGAGAGAGAGAGAGACAGAGAGAGAGAGAGCAGAGAGGCAGATAGAGAGAGAGAGACAGAGAGAGACAGAGGCAGATAGAGAGGCAGAGATAGAGGCAGAGAGAGAGATAGAGAGAGAGCAGAGAGAGATGCATAGAGAGGAGAGAGAGAGAGAGAGAGAGCAGAGAATAGCAGAGAGAGCCATAGGACTAGAGATGATAGGCAGTAGAGAGATCATATAGAGAGCAGAGAGAGATGCAGCAGATAGAGAGAAAGCGCTATAATTGAGATAGAGATAGAGAGATAGATAGAGAGATACTATAGTCATCGCAGATACGAGATTATGGAGAGCCATATAGATATTAGATGGGGTGTTTTGGTAGGGCTCCTCTATTTTGGCACACACACAGTTACAGTAGCTGAACTGGGGAGGAGTGAACGATGTTGGGCCTTGTGTTGAGCAAGGCTGCATGCGTCCCAGTGAGCTAACTCATCTGTGGGCTCCAGCTGTGGGCTGGCTCATTGCACACACACACACGCGCGCGCAGCGCTCGCAGTTTGTCACACACGCGGCTTGTGTGCGTGTTAAGCAATCACAAAATAAGAGTTGGGTTGCCATGGAGGGTAGAGGCCTGTGAACTCCTGTGTGGGCTGGAGAACATTTTCAGGACAGCACAACGTGTACCAGACAGCCAGACAGCCAGACATCCAGCCAGACAGCCAGACATCTTCTAATCCAGGTAAATGGACTCTAATAGAACGTAACGGTCTGGAGGGTAAACACGAGAGGTAAGCGGCAGTATTGGGTTTAGGAGGCTGGGGTTCTGCGTCAAGGCCGTGCATTGCCTCCGTGGTTCTCCCTAGACCTTTCAGAGTAACAAACAAAAGTGCGGGTTCAGAGATCAGAGAAGCGAGGCTGTTGTGATCTTTCCAGTCGTCGGTTTCTTCGGAAAAGTCTCCAACGTCTTCCCCTTCGCAGGGATCGGGTGTAGCTGCCAAGAACGCAGCGATACGGCTGAATCATGCGAAAATCAAACGGCATCAGGAACCATTAGACTTTGTGAAAGGGCCCAGACCTGGCTGTTAGGGACTGGCTTGGGAGAAATGGGGCACCTATGACATTTGGAGTGCACTGGAGAGCCAGACTGGCTTCACCTGCAAGACGGCATGGAGCAACTGGAAACTGGAGATGGGGGGGGGACCGGGGGACCTGGGGATTAATGCGAAAACTACAGACAGACAGGCTGACTGACAGGTTGACAGACAGACAGGTTGACAGACAGGCTGACAGACAGACACCAGAGTAAGTGATGTAAACATGAACTTTTATTCGAAGCGACCGTGAACCACGCAGAGAGAGCAAGACAGATATTGACAGACAGTGGGATTGGGTAGAGAGGCGGGGGGGGGCTTATCGTCTTTCTGCTCTCCGTGTGGCCCCAGCCAGACCCTGACCCATGACCTTCTCTGCAGCCATGACAGAGACCCACAGGGCACAAGGATCCCCATCATCACCATCAGACACTCCTGTGGATAAGTCCTATGTTGGGCAGCTGAAACTCAACCTCTTTGGAAAAAGACTGTTCTAAAAATCACCTTAAAAGTACGCGTTTTTCTCCCGCAGATCTCCTTTGGCAGGACTTCTCGATGATGTGGAGAGTTTAAAAATGAGACAAGATTATCCTCCTGAACCCCGTCCCCCCGTCCCCGTCCCCGTCCCCCCCCTAACAATAACATGAGTCCATCTTGGGAACGATCACGCCCTGAGGGCCGCTCCTGCGCGGGGAGAGAGGTGGCGCTCCCTGGGAACAGCTCCTCTTTCAGCACGTCTCGGAGAGCGACAAAGCCCAGGCAAATCTCCCAGTAACTACCGGAACATTCCGTCACTCACACCGGTAAATGGGGTTGTTTTGGAGGTTTGTTTTCCGTAGGTCTAAACAGAGAGGGGTTGAATCTTGACAAGCAGTTCCCTTTCTCCTTCACACTCGTACGTGACGAGTTAAGATGAGCGATGGCAGATGTTGGCAACACCAGGCAGGCTGAAGTTGACCTCACCTGAGATTGTTCTACTGGCAAGACTACGGCTCAAACACAAACTCTCATCATTTCAATGTATTTAAGGACCTAGTAACTCTAAACGAATTTAAGGCTGTTGTTAAGAGTTTGAAGTTGGACTCCATCGGAAATTGTGAATGTTTTTAGTTAAGTATCTTATTTTTATGATTTACAACTGTACTTAATATCGAACTTGTATTTTATATTGTGTTTTATGTGTAACTGTGTTCTGCTGTCCATCTTGGCCAGGTCTCTCTTGTAAAAGAGATTTTAATCTCAATGAGACTAACCTGGTTAAATAAAGGATAAATAAAAAAATAAAAAAGGGTTTGTTCACAGTCCACAGATGTGAAGATATCGGTTCACCAGTCGTAGGACTAGGTTTTAAAACACCGACTGGGCCGATGTCACCTATTCCAACAGCGTACACGGGGCATAGTTCTTTAATATTTCCGCCCATGTCGAGTGCAGTGTTTGCTTTGCAGCCGAGGATGTTTACCTACTTCTTAACTTACAGCGGTCCACTGAATGACCTGCCATTGAACATCCCCACTGCATTTCAATCATCTTCTGATCAGCTCTTGGGCAGCCTGCACACCACCACACAGGCCAGGGTGTATCACCCAGCACCACGTTATAAAGGACCTCTGTGTCTCAGACACCAGTATAAGGGAACAGTGGAGCCTTTTTATTAGGAAAAGTAGAAGCTGGCCTTGTCCCCTTCCACAGCTCATGTTTAATACATGAAGTATTACCTAATGAAGGACAGGTTCTAGGAAAGCAGAACAGTCCAGCCTATCACCCATCCCTGACCTCCTTCCTCTGACAATGCAAGCACCACCACCACTCTACTTTCTACACCACCCTATCCCCACTCCCACATTTCATTCTTGCTTCAATCAGCCCAGAGGCCATAAATGAGATTTATCACTGACACCGGCTGGGGGGGTGCAGGGGGTTGGGGAGAGTGGTAGCAGAAGCAGAGCAACAAAAAAAACATGCCTGAGAGAAAGAGAGAGAGCAAAAGAGAGAGAGAGAGATGGAGAGTATGAAAAGACACGGAGAGAAAGAGAGAGATACGGAGAGAGCGTGAAAGACGTGGAGAGCGAGGAAGGGAAAGAGAGAGATGAGTGGAAGAAGAAAGCGATGGAGAGGGAAGAAAGGACAGAAAGATGGAAAGATGGGTGAGAGACCAAAAGAAAGACGGTATGAGTGAGAGAGAAGGGGAGAAAGGAGAGATAGAAGAAAGAGGGATGGGGGAGTGGAGAAGCTCTGGGCTGTTTGGGTGCATTAAATCCCAGCAGTGTGTTCACACAACAACAACCAAGGCTTGTGGCCTTCAGGATCCCATCAGAGAGACAACAGACAGCCTGACAACAGATAGATAGACTTCTCACACACACACACACACACACACACACAACACACAAACACACACAGGGCAAGGCAATGCCAATTAAACATGTCATCAAAGGTTTGGTAAAAGAATGTGATTTGCATGTAAGCTCAAGTCAATACTGTTTACGGGCTAGCTCGTTCATCTGATCTTGTCAGTCCAGTTTGATCACCATCAGTGTTCGTGCAACTGCATGCACGATGAATTTCATCAAGTCTTCGTGCTGATATCGTTTTTGGTTGTTAAATATATTTGCGACAGATTGATCCAACGTGGCGAGACAGGACGGAACAAAAGAACAGTGTATGGCCTTTTTTTAAACACGCAAACAGAGAACAAACATCTATTGATCCACAGTGGTGTTCTGTGGGCAGGGAGAAGGGAAGCCTGTGGTTTTCAAGCCTGTATTTAAGCTTCACACAAACGGTTAAAAGCCTGTCTGCTACCGTTACCATGGATATAATGGGAGATGGTAAGGGATCCAAATGACACCAAGGCCACTGACAAGTGACAACTCCGCTGTCTTAGGCAGAAGGTTAACGGGGGAATACTGGGAGTCATTCACCCTTCAATCATCAAATTGCATTCTTGACTTGAGGGGAAATCGTTGTACGGATTAAAAATTGGCATGGAAACCTGTGTTGAGGTCAGACTGTATTGGTCTATCCTTTACAACACTGGCAGTTGTGCCACAATATCAAACTGTGCAACTAGAAATGTCAATAGAATTGCTTGATAGTACAAGCGGTTTTCTTCCTTAGATTGAGGTTATTTTGCAAAACTATTTTAGCCTTTAGCATTTAGGGCTAATCGTGTCCCCAGAGTGTTTTCACTCTAAAGATTCCAGAGACATGGTAAACATATTACTCTCCACAACAACATTATAAAGATGCCTACATTATCAGTGACATAAATAGTTTTTTGTTGAGTAAGGCTGATGATTAGGGGGGGCCATGGCTCAACACAGCTGTCAGTACTCTGAAATGTAGGCTACATTCAGATGCATGCACCCCCCACACCCCCACCCCCCTTCTGCCGAGAAGAACACAGCGCTTCTGTACAAAACTACTGCTAGCGACAACTTTTTCTTTTCTCAACAAGTACAGACAGGTCTCTCTGGCTATAGAAAATTGTGAATCTGCCTTCAAGCCACAAGTCCGTGAACCTGAGCATTCACGTAGAAAGGTCAAAGAGTCCATTGAGAGACAAGAAATGTAACGAGGCTAGTTAGTGGCTTGGCACACAAAGACCACACAGAATATTCCCCGAGTTAAGCAACTACACATTTGATAACTGATCCAATAGTGTGATGATCATAATCTAGAAAATGAACAATATATTGACTAGATAATACGACAGTACAGCATATCAGGACAGATCGTATAATATAAACCCTGATATAAATACATTTCAGTTGTTCTCCCCAAAAATTAGCAATCAAGCTAGCTAACGAAAACATGAATACGAAATAACAGAAGACGCAAATGATCCAAGACGGTTCTAGTTTGACTAGCTGATTAGCAACAAAGATTCCTCACATGGAGTCTAGATACTATTCTATAAAACAAGGAAAGGCAAATATGAAACGATTAGCAAGGCGTTATCTAGCAAGCGTTAGCTAGCTAGATGGAAGATCTAAGAAAGTAGTCAAGCTAGCCTAGCTATACTATCAGGAGTAGCTACTACTCTTGACAAAGCTGTGGCTAGCCACAGTAGCTCGCTTGCTAGTTCGCTAGCTAGAGCTAGCTAGCTTTCGGTATCGACGAATAACTTGGAAAAAAGACATTCACTTTACAACAAATAAGACATACGTTTGGATAAAAACAAAAATGCACGTTGCATCTGCTAGCTAGCGTCATACTAATAATTAAGCGAAATATGATATTTACTTACACCTAGCTAATGTTAGTCAACCGGCTAGCATACTATCCATAGCCGTGACGACTGTTGGCTAGCTGGCTTTTTCAGTCTTGCTAGCTCGGCTAGCTGTCTACATGTCGTTCGCACACAGTTTTACGTATCTGATAACCTTGAATTACACTTACCAATAATGTGTTACTTATTCTGAATCCCAGTTTCTTTTATGTTTCTGGTTTTAATCGAATTCGCGCCTGTATTAGATCGAAACGTGAAATTTGGTCGAACTTATTCTTTTCAGTTGTTTTCTCTCCACTTCCTGATAGAGTCGGTGCCATTTTGCCAATCCAAGGGAGATATTTCCGCTGCTGTCGTCACACAAGAATGCCTTATTGCCAGTTGGCCGTGGCTTATGGATGTCATGTCAGCTCCATGTCCTTCTGTGTAGCTGAGATGAAGTGTAGCTACATCTGACTGTTACTGATCAAACTAAATCATCCTTTTAATTTATGTCGAAAAAGAGAACAGGCTAGTTATAACAATAAGCGACAACAACGTACCTATTAGATTTATGTAGACTATAGGTTTGAACGGACCCGTTCTGGGGTCAGGTGAGACAAGGGATTGTCCTATTCCTTTGCTTTAAGGCTACGCCCTAGTTGAAAATAGTATGCCTGGAATGAATCTGTGTCAGGACATACATGGCCATGTTACTACATCAGAACAGCAGGATAAACCATCAGAGTAGGCTAATTCTGCTACAGAATAGTGTTCTGTCTCTGTGAAACACTTACCAATACCAGTCATAGGGATAATATTGGTGTGAGTGTGTTTATTACTAGTATGTAAGCCTATAAATGTGTACTTTACACCTTTACGTGAGTCACTGGGCCACACAAGCACCTACCTGGCTGTCACCTGCACTCTTCCAGGTTCCACCCTCAAATCTAAACGATTATTCTCTAATGACCTCCACAAAGCCCTCAACCAATCTGACAGATAAAATCAAATCAAAATGTATTTGTATAGCCCTTTTTACACACAAGCAAGTCACAGAGGGCTTCACATACGCCCATAGAACTGCCCCTCAACCAACCTAAACCCCCAAGGAAGACTAGGAAAAACTCCCAGAAAAACTGATATGGAGAATATCATGCACTTTTTTGATATGCAATTTTATTGAGATTAAGTTGGGGCCCGATGTCTGTATTTGATAATGGACCAATAGGAGTTGCAGCTTGTGTGTGGTTCTTTGTTGCTGTTCTCCTTTTGTCACGTGTGCATCCTTACCCGATGACGTATCGAACGATGCAACTGGAAGAGGTCCAATAGTTTCCAGTAAATATATCCGAGGACTTCCTGGTACAACAGTCCCCGTTTTCGTCAACAATGGAACGGGGAGAAAGAGGAGCAGGGTGTGTGTGATGTGTGTGTCTCCGGAACATGTTGACAGGGGACAGGTTAGGACAGAACACTGTTTTATCAAGTCTGTCCTGTGATGACAGCCATCCTTAAGACAGCAGTGAAAAATTGCTCAAGTATATAATTGGGGTAAAAAAACTGGATTATGCTACCTACCTGACGGAATGGACAGCACACAGAGCATGGGTTCAGATCTTGCCTAAGCCTAACCCTAACCACACACACACACACACACACACACACACACACATATGGGGTATGTTTGTGTGTATGTACATACAATAATAAGACATCTTCATCTTATCTTTCTGTAAGTACCTGGTACAGATCCTGCATGGTGCTGCCTAGGATCAAACTTAAATCTGAGATATGTGTCATCAAATATTTAAACATTAACAATTATAATGGATCCTCTTCATGCATATTTAATATCAAATTCCTTGAGCAGTCTGGTGTTTTTGGATGTGGCGCCCTCTTCTGGACAGAACATGTAATGTCAACACTGCAAACCGTTTTCCATAATACTAAAAGACACATTGAGTGGATTGCTAAATCAATTAAATAACTTTGAAGGGTAATTATGGGTTAAATTTGGGTTGGGTTGATAAGTTTGAATTGAACACAATGCGTCACGTCTATTATACCTACTCAAATGATATCAAGATTAAAATAATTAAAGAATCAATGCGCAGTCATTTCATAAGTATGGGCCCTTAAACCTAAACACAATGTAGGCTATTGCGGTTAAAAATGAGGTGCTTAAAGTGGACCACATCTGATAGGAATTATGTAAATCTCTGACAAACCAAGTTGCATAACTTGCCCTAAAAGCTCCTTTGTGTCCAGATCATATAATTCCCCTTGTTAATACCGGAGTTTGTTCCAGGGAAGCCAGAACTTGAGCCAAAGAGCAGCCAGACGGTAAGAGTTCGTGTTCGAATTTACGAATGTTATTGCAAATTCTCAGTGTGTCTGATATGAATATTCTACCCATTCAACCAATCAACACTGCTGTCATTGTTTATTTAAATGTTGTATTCAAATATTGAAGATTTTTATTAGGCTACATTGTACATAGTAGCCTACATTTTTACAGTTTTAGTAGTAGGTAAAGTTACAGACTGTTGAAGATCGATTGCATGGATGTTTTTTTTTCTTCACAGCGGCTGATATTTATCCAGGGACTGTTTTTCATCTTTTGAAAAGATGGAGGTATTTGTTTTCCTGTTTTCCTTGACGGCCCTCGGGGTCCTCTATACTATGAACAATGTTCCGGAGTTGCAAGAGTAAGTGATCAATTTTCTAATCAAACAGGTTGTTTAACCATAAAGGTTCTTTCAACCGTTCTCTTCCACAGTTTGTATTTATCAATCATTTCAACTTAGCTTCATAGGATGACGACAGACTCGAATGCCGTGTCATGTATGATAGATTGTATACACTTATATGATAGATTGTTAAGTAATTATATATATTAATATAGGACGACATTAGTAGCTATAGGCTACGTCTTCTCAACTTAATTGAGCACTTAATTCAGGTCCAATTGCGATATTGCTACATTCCTACTGTATTACCCGTGTTTAGTCTTTGTTGTAGTTCAAAGATTCGTTGTGGACAGTTTATTTGTTGCTGCTCCAGTTCCTGTAACATATGCACAGTGCATATGGTTTGTCCATCCATAGGTTCTGGTTTGTGTGGATGAGTATGACCTTTACAATGCGGAACATTCTATTTCTCACCCGCTTGAGGGCACTATCAGCTCGTGAGTGTACCGCACTGATTTCTTAATTCACCCCCCCCCCTAATTTTTTCTTCCGAAATCTCTAATAATCCGTGAGTAGTACTTGTGTTAGCCAACTCGTACTTTCGTCGTCTAAGACCATGTCATGATGGTGAAATAGCCCAGATTATAAACTCGTGTAGGCCTATTGAATGTCGAAGTCAAATTCCATGCAAGCCATCTGAGGCACGCGGCACAACCATGGAAACGCTTCGTTGTTGCAAAGACAGCCCGTTAGGGAAAGGATGAGCTGTGACGCACGATGGATGTTTTTGGGCGGCAACACGAACAACACTCAACAAGAATGAATTACGGGCTATAGTTAGGATGGTTATGGATGTACCACTCTTCTACCCTTCCTCTGTCTGAGAGATTTTTCTCTTTTTGAGCTCACGTCATCCTACCCCTTGGTGAATCGTTGTGCCGGCACTCTGTGTATCCTGACAATCAATACAGGCAGCAAGGAGGAGTTTGATGAATTGCTCCTGACACACGATGTGCATTGTGTTGTGTCGCTTTGCAAACAAACAGCTCTGTGTGCATAAATCTTCTCTATCCGAAGGTACAGCAAGGGAGCCCTTCCCTTCGAAAGCTCCCTTCCCTTCGGCCTTGTTGTTCGGTTTCTCCTCCTCACACGTTGTGCGTTTGGAGAGGAACGCTGTTGACAGGGGGATGCCCCCCGAGCACATTCATCTTCCTCTAGCCCCGAGATTGTGGCATCTGACCTAATAGGAGGCACGGGGGGGGGTGACCTTACGTGCCCTCGCTCCGATAGGTGGACCACAAGGAGGCTTCCCGACAACCTCTCCTAAATTCTCTCGTTCCTAAATCCCATGTCTTCACTTGTGGTGACGTGTTATCGTCTAACAAGCCCTGTTGGATGGTTGATCGTTGCAGAATAACGTAGGTGACCCTGTGGTTGGACCCATCAACCCCTTGAAGCCTTTTATGCTGCGTGACTGAACCACGGAGCTTACTCGCCCCACAGCCGACCCTCCAGGGTCTCTCTCTCCAAGGCCCTCTTTTCAGGGTCCTCTCTCCAGGGTCCTCTCTCCAGGGCCCTCTCTCCAGGGCCCTCTCTCCAGGTCCCTCTCTCCAGGGCCCTCTCTCCAGGTCCCTCTCTCCAGGGCCCTCTCTCCAGGTCCCTCTCTCCAGGGCCCTCTCTCCAGGTCCCTCTCTCCAGGGCCCTCTCTCCAGGGCCCTCTCTCCAGGGCCCTCTCTCCAAGGCCCTCTTTTCAGGGTCCTCTCTCCAGGGTCCTCTCTCCAGGGCCCTCTCTCCAGGGCCCTCTCTCCAGGGCCCTCTCTCCAGGTCCCTCTCTCCAGGGTCCTCTCTCCAGGGTCCTCTCTCCAGGGCCCTCTCTCCAGGGTCCTCTCTCCAAGGCCCTCTTTTCAGGGTCCTCTCTCCAGGGCTCTCTCTCCAGGGTCCTCTCTCCAAGTCCCCCCCCTCCAAGGTCCTCTCTCCAGGGCCCTCTCTCCAGTCCCTCTCTCCAGGTCCCCCCCTCCAGGGCCCTCTCTCCAGGGTCCTCTCTCCAGGGCTCTCTCTCCAGGGTCCTCTCCCCAGGGTCCTCTCCCCAGGGCCCTCTCTCCAGGTCCCTCTCTCCAGGTCCCCCCCCTCCAGGGTCCTCTCCCCAGGGTCCTCTCCCCAGGGCCCTCTCTCCAAGGCCCTCTCTCCAGGGCCCTCTCCCCAGGGACCTCTCTCCAGGGTCCTCTCCCCAGGGTCCCCTCCTCCAGGTCCCTCTCTCCAGGTCCCCCCCTCCAGGGCCCTCTCTCCAGGGCCCTCTCTCCAGGGCCCTCTCCCCAGGGTCCTCTCTCCAAGGCCCTCTCTCCAGGGCCCCCCCTCCAGAGCCCTCTCTCCAGGGCCCTCTCTCCAGGGCCCTCTCCCCAGGGTCCTCTCTCCAGGTCCCTCTCCCCAGGGTCCTCTCTCCAAGGCCCTCTCTCCAGGGCCCCCCCCTCCAGAGCCCTCTCTCCAGGGCCCTCTCTCCAGGGCCCTCTCCCCAGGGTCCTCTCTCCAAGGCCCTCTCCCCAGGGCCCTCTCTCCAGGCCCCTCTCCCTGTCAGCCTCTCACCTGGGCAGCACTGCAGCCCTTCCTGTCCTCGGTTCCTCGGTGACTCACACATCCGAGACTCTCCTTCCTGAGCTCTGGGTGTTTTGGCGTAATGACGGCTCCCTCTGTCTTCCCATTCATCACTCTCATTAATTTAACAGCGCAGAGGGAGACCTTAGATGGAAACTAATTGGGAGAGAGAGAATGAGGCAGAAAATTGGTGGGAGATTGCTCTTTAAAAAGCACAGACTGAAAGTATGGAGACATTGTAGAAAAGCATTTGAATAACACTGATTGTTCCAAATATCTTATTATCTCTCTCTCTCTCTGTCCCCCCTCTCTCTCTGTCCCCCCCTCTCTCTCTGTCCCCCCCTCTCTCTCTGTCCCCCCCCTCTCTCTGTCCCCCCCCTCTCTCTCTGTCCCCCCTCTCTCTCTGTCCCCCCCTCTCTCTCTGTCCCCCCTCTCTCTCTGTCTCCCCCCCCTCTCTCTGTCCCCCCCTCTCTCTCCCCCCCCCTCTCTCTCTGTCCCCCCCCCCTCTCTCCGTCCCCCCCTCTCTCTCTGTCCCCCCCCTCTCTCTCTGTCCCCCCCCCCTCTCTCTGTCCCCCCTCTCTCTCTGTCCCCCCTCTCTCTCTGTCCCCCCTCCCTCTCTGTCCACAATTCCCCGCAGGCCCTATGTCATCCTGCAGGTCGGCGCTGCAGTTCTGGTGTTCGTGTTTCTAGTGTACCTCCTGATGGCATGGCGTAACCCACAAAAAGACCTCCTATTCTTCGGTAATGTATGATCTCTGCTTATTTCTTTCACAACATTCCTATGCTTTACATCTCCAAGCTTTCCTGCTTTTGAAACGTCTCAAGAAATATTGATCTCTCCGTTTACTACCGTGTTCGCTGGGTTGGATTCCAGCGAACTTATACGATTTCCAGATTTTCTTTTGCCCCTCATGTGAGCCAGATGAATTGTTTTCATTGTGAGTCCGCAGAAGCCTTGAAATCTGCTTAGCTACAGTAGGATCACTGGTTAAGCTGGTAACCAGACTGGCATTGTGTCGCTGATGACGCGGAGGGCACCAACAATGTGGTCTTTTACAACACACACACAATCTCATAGTAGCGACTGTTTAAATAACTTGACGTACGTCAAAGGCGTGTGAAATTAAATACCTCAGTAGCTCAAGACATGCTTTCCCAACTCATGTTTCGACAGCTCTCTGCTATCCTATCAGAGCCAGGAGATTTAACCAACCCAACACAGCGGTTTGACGACTCGGCAAATTGTATTTAGCTCCACATCATTAAATGTGGTATTTTAATTGAATCGTCATCATCGGAATTTTCCGATAGAACAAACGGATAGATTCCGTCGCGATTCATTCCGATCGGAACGACAATGGACCAATCCTGCGGCAGCTCCATCTGTCGTCTGCCCACTGCCATGCCAACCCTCATGGGTTCCAACCCACCAGGATCACCCCCGGGGGGGCTCTTCATGGGGGGTCAGATGGCTGAGCGGTTAGGGAATCGGTCTAGTAATCAGATGGTTGCTGGTTCGATTCCCCAGCCGTGAAAAATGACGTTGTGTCCTTGGGCAAGGCACCCTACTTGCCTCGGGGGAATGTGCCTGTACTTACTGTAAGTCCCTCTGGATAAGAGCGTCTGCTAAATGTATGCCAGCTCTGCATGGCTCCTCACCACAACACAGACCCATAATCCTCCCTGTTAGACCCTGGGGAGATAACCCCCCCCTCCCTGAGGATTACAGGGCCACCGGGTCCCCAGCAGGCAGGGTGTGCGTGTCACTATCAGAGTGTCTATCGCCAGGACGACAGAATGGGAGGGTAGATAGGAAGACGGGACGCGGCTCTGGAGCCCGATCGTCAGGGAGACGCTTCCTCCCCCACGCTCAGACGCACGGTGTCACGACAAGGACACGTCCATCAAGGAGGGAGGACACGTTTAGTCTACGTCTCTTACAGAGTCTCTCCGTCTCTGTAAACCAGAACCAGTATTTCCGTTCTTGGAAACGTACGAGTCGTTTTAGCCTTGTGCTGCCGGGTTCCAAAAGAACGCTGTAAGTCTTCTGAAGTGTCACAATAAGTAAGTGTTATCAATGGAAGGTGACCGTCCAGAGTTCCTTAAAGGGACAGCGTTGTAAACTACGGAGGACAGAGCCAGCGTCTGCGTCAGCCCCAGTTTATCTGGGCGGCCATACTTCTCTGCCGTGTCTGGCATGCTTCCCTCCCTGGCCTCCGATTGGACGTCTCCCTGGTTTATAGGCGGAGCTTCAGGCCCAGCTGGCCCAGGCCCGGTCTCTCTGTCTCCACGTCCTGGAAGAGAAGTGTCCTCGCTCTCACAGCTGGGCTCTGAACCTGGGGGGGAACTCAGTCCCACAGCTCCCAATATAAATCTCCTTCCAACCTCTGGTTGCTGGAGGACATCATTATCTCTCTCTCCACAGCCCTGGAAATCAATAGCTGGTTGGTAGCAGGGAAATATTTTAAACACAGATAGATGAGAGAGGTTTAAGAGAGAGAGAGAGAGACAGAGAGAGAGAAGAGAGAGACGAGAGAGAGAGAGAGGAGAGAGCTCGAGCGAGCGCTAGATTATGAGCTAGTCGAGCTCTCTCGCAGTATCTCTCACTCTCTCTCTCTCTCTCTCTCTCGCTCTCTCTCTCTCGCTCGCTCTCTCTTTTTCTTCTCGCCTCTCTCTGCTCTCTCGCTCCCGATCTCCTCTCGCTCTGGTCGCCCCTCTCTCTCCCTTTCACTGCTCTATGGTGGGCAACACAAAAGGTTTTGCGCTTTTCACCCAATCCTTGTCAGAGCGTCTTTACAAGAAGTAAAGAAGTTTGTTATTCAGTTGATGAAAGAGTGAGACAGTGCAGATTGAGTAATTACATCGAGGATAAACTCACCCTTTATCATAACCACAATAGGAGCAGAACGATTATTGTTCCCTCCCTAGAGCTGATTAACAACTTGAGTTTTCTGAGCTGAATTCCTCAACATATTGTACGAGGGCTTTTCTTTCACCGACGCTGAAATATTTTACAAATGCAATCAGTTTATGCTAATTGCAACAGACTGTTGAAAAACATCTACACATTAATCCAATTCATTTACAGTGTAATTGAGGCATTTAAATATAAATGACCTTGTTGACTTGCTTTAGAATGAACTACTTTCTAAAAATTATTGCCGTTCTCTCCCCCACTCTCTTTCTCTCATCCATCTCCGTATGAAAACATATTGATTTTGGTTCTGGTCTTTACAGCGTTTGCAGTTTTCTCTCCTTCACGTGTGTCATCGACCTTGTAAGTGCCTTGACGCACGACGGCTGGATCACTGGATTCATGGAGTTTTACGAGAAAGCGGTCAGTATTTACAATGTCTTCTTTGTGCGCCATCTTTTATACGGGCCCCCTCACTTTCAAAGGTCTTTAGGACCTCATAGCTCTGCTGACAGTACCGACCTCCACCTGCAGGGGGAGCCGTACCTGGGAACGGCCTATGGCATCATGATGTGCTACTGGGACGGGATCGTGCACTTCATCCTGTACCTGTTCATGATCTGCCGCATCACTGAGAGGTGAGGGGCGCCTGGCCTTTAGCTCGTCGTCTCTGAGTGGACGTAACAGAGGTGGTTCGGTGACTACACAGGGCTCTTGAACATGCTTGTACTGGGAACCTGAGAATTATGCTGAGCTCCTGAGCCTGTCCATGTCTACTGTACTGTCTACTTCCTACAGAAGTCCTTGGGCTAGACGTTAGAAACCCTTGTAGCTAAATATTAACTGTATATTCTGCACTGTGAATTGTCCTATTGTCAGTGTGTCCCATTGATAAACCGTACGTAGTTATAAGTAGTCAGGAGGCTGAGCGGTTAGGGAATCGGGCTAGTAATCTGAAGGTTGCCAGTTCGATTCCCGGCCATGCCAAATGACGTTGTGTCCTTGGGCAAGGCACTTCACACCCCACTTGCCTCGGGGGAATGTCCCTGTACTTACTGTAAGTCGCTCTGCATAACAGCGTCTGCTAAATGACTAAATGTAAATGTAAGTAGATATGCAAAAACAAATGTAAATGTAGACATCTAACATAGTTAGAGCGCTGACTTTGTGATTCCTCCCTCCAGGAAAGGTTACCGCACTATGGGACTCTTCTGGGCCGGGTCCCTGCTGGCCAACATGAGTATCTTCGTCACCGGGATCGTCGTAGGTGAGCTCCTCTTTCCTCCTCCTCCTCCATCCCAGCACGGCAGCCTGGTGATCAACGGAACATCTGGCCTGCCTGGTACCATCAGTGTCACAGTTTAGAGGCAGCGCACGAACACACCGCACACACACACGCCGCTCGCTTTTGTATCTCACAGAACAAAGCGAACATAGACGAAGCATCTGTTGTGGCGGAAGTTTCAAACGGAACCTGCCGGAGAGTGAGACCGACCTCTGGTGACGTTCTCCGCCACAAACGTTTTGTTTCCCAGTCATTCATTTACTTAAGATGTGGCCGTGATTAAAATTAATTACAGTCATAACTGGGTTAGAATTTAAATATGTGTTTAGCGTGATGACAGAGCCTCGTCAATGTGCCGTGTGTAAAAGACTCGTGACACTTTTCAACACGGGTAAAAATAGAATGCTCAGA